>QRFJ01002290.1:202701-520610 GCA_006176705.1 Cocos nucifera
TTTTACACTACCATGACATGGGTTTTAGAACTCGATCTCATGATCATCATAGGACCACTTCTCTATCGAGGTTGATAGATTCCATCTTGGTGCGATCCAATTCCTATAATGAACATGCTATAGCCAACATATATCTCAAGATTTTGAATGACTAGGAGATCGAGTTATGGTATAGTCAAACTATAACATCCTTAAGGTGAATTATCGATGCACTTCAGATCAAAGAACTAGAAACATGCTGCAGCATCGAACTAGTCATCGACGAGAAGGTAGGCTTTCTTATGACTACTCGAGATGGTCACGCTCAGTATCCTTATTTTTAATAAGTATCTATACTCTTGCTCTGGTGTCTCTAAATCGTAGACTCAAGATTCATCTATCTTAAGAAAGTGATCGTACATCGATCTTCTAGATTGATCACCATCCTCATGATGATCCTACAATCAGAAATAATTTATGAGTTAATTATGATAACACATACCTTAAATTCTCAACTCTTAAGAATATATGTTATCATGTCTATTAACTCAATGAATATATCATAAATACTTTAATACATAATATGATAAAATAAATATTTTTTTAATTAATTTTAAGTTAAAATTATGAAAATGCATCTAGAAAGTATTTAATAAGTATCAATCAATTTGGCTTCTAGGGTACACATCTAACACGTTGCCGCCACCATTGCCATCGTTGTCGCTGCGTGCCGTTGACAGTAATTTTTTTTATTCTCTTTCAATCTTTTGGGAGGTCGCGAGTGCGGTGCGATGGTCGATGGTGGGCGGTGGACGCGAAGGTGGTGCGTATAGGGGTTGGACGCAAGGGTGGGAGCGTAGGCGATGTGATGGAACTGGGGCTGGAGGCTGCGGGTGTATCCATGGGGGTCGGGTGGACGATGGGGGCAAGGTGGTCCGAACAAGAGATCGGGGGGCCGTGGCACCAGTGTGGCTTTGAGGGGATCGATGGGATGGTTGGGGGGGGCCGCTGGCTCCGATGGTGGGCAGTGGAGGACGCCGCAAGGGGGGGGCGGTGGCAACAGTGTGGGCGACGGAGGAATGCCGTAGAGGGTGGGCCACGAGGTGTTCGAGCATGCAGGGGGTGGGGGTCATGGGGTTGGGTGTGAAGGTGCGGCGTGTGGGCCGCTTGCTGGCAGTGGAGGGGCACGCTGGGGTGGGGGCAGAGAACTAATCATTTCTAAACTTTAATAAATAATAATATTCAAAATAACAATAATAATAAGTAAAATACTAATATTAAAAGAAATGATAATAATATCATAGTAATAATAGTAGTTAGAATTATAATATAATAATGAATACATGATATATAATAATAATAGTAGTAATAATAATAAAGGAGAGGTAATATATAATAGTTTAAATAGTAAATAATATAATAATAATATGATATAATATCATAGTAATAATAGTTATTAAAATAATAATAATAATATAATAATAATAGTAATAATAGTAAGTAGAATAATAATAATAGAAAAATAATTAATTTTAATAATTTAAAGTATAGTTAAATAATTTTTTTTTAATTATATTTTTATGCTTTTACTTGTTATAGTTTAATCTTTTTATTTGTTTAGCCCATGTATTTCATTATGATTATGATTTAATATTTTAATTTATATTAGTCGAAGGTTTTAATTTATAATGCATATAAACTATCAGGTATGAGGATCTAGATCGGGTTTCGACTAGGGATCTAAGTCGGGATCATATCCGAGATCCAATTTGGGATTCGATCCGAGATCCAATTCGGGATTCAGTCAAAATTCGATCTGGGATCCTATCCAAAATTTGGTCTAGGATTCGCATTGAGATTTGGGTCAGATCTCAATCGAGATCTAAATTGGATTCAGTTCGAGATTCGGTCTAGGATCCTATCCAGGATCTGGTCTAGGATCATGTTCGGGATCCAGTTTGAAATTCGGGTCATGATCGAGGTTGGATCTCGATCAGGATATAGATCAGGATCCAGGTCGGGATCCGATTTGGAATCTAGTTTAGTAATGATTTAATTCGTGCATTGATCTAACCTTAGACTCCATTCAAGAGTCGGTTCCAGGATCCTCAAAATGGACTCTATGAATAGCTCTTGGATGCTTCGATTTGGGTAGTCCATAAATACGTCAATATTTTATTATTATCATGATGTTCTTTGTTCTATTATAAAAAATTTCATCATAGTTATCTCATTTGTTCTTTGGGTACATATTAGATATGGTTAAAATATGATCTATCTATATCATGTACTTGGAGAACTATAAGAAGATACTGTCGGATTTTTTTTGGATATGGAACAAAAACAAAGCTATGGCAACAATAATAGTGATGCATTTTTTAAAGGAATAGGACCACACCTATTAAGAAGGAGTTGGTTGAGTTAGGATTCATGAATCATTATTCTTTGTTGTTAGATAGATATCGACAAAAATTAGATAAACGTTAGGAATATTTTTTTGCCTGAATATCGAAAAGATGTTCGAGATTTTATTGAATTTGCATGGTATAAGGCTAATAGTGTCAGTCGGATAAAGTATTCATGCAAAATATGTGTCAATATGGTATATCATCACATAGCACTTGTTGAGGAGCATCTGCTACGTTTTGGTATGGACAAGAAGTATACTCGCTGGATATGACATGAAAAGGGCGATCCAAATGAAGTTGTATACGATGATAACGATATCGATGATGATATTTATGCTATTGAACCTATCGAACATGATGGTATAAGTTCATTATTGGATGATTATATCAAGGTGTTACCTCAAATATACCCATAAGTACTAGTGCATCTCAAAACAGTTCTAATCATGAATATAATATTGATGAGGTAGAAGAAACTTCTTTACAGTTTGCAAAACTTGTTCGGAATGTATGAGAGCCACTCTATCCAAATTGTGCAAAGTTCTCTAAGTTAGAGTTTTTGATTAAATTACTTCATATTAAAATAGTGAATCGATGGAGTCAGAAGTTATTTGATCAAAATTTGGCATTGATTAAAATAGCTCTTCCTAATAGATCAATACTTCCAAAATCATATACTAAAGCAAAAACGTACATGTGGAAATTGAGACTTGGCTATATTCCTATATATGCTTGCAAAAATGATTGTATATTATTTTACAAGAAAAACAAACAAGCAAGTGAATGTCCGCAATATGATGAGCCTAGGTATAAAATCGATAATAGGAAAGGAAAGAATATATGTCATAAGATTTTAAGATATTTTTCATTGATTCTAAGACTTCAAAGGTTGTATATGTCCATAAAAATAGCTAAAAAAATGAGATGGCATCATGAACAGTGGGTTTCGAAGGAGAACATACTTAGCCACCTGGCTGACTTTATAGTATGGAAAGACTTCGATGCAAAGTATCTGCTATTTACGAGTGACTCGCATAATATCTGACTTGGTCTAACGATAGATGGATTTAATCCATTTGATAATTTGAGTACTTCCTATAGCATGTGACCTGTGATGCTAGTTGTATATAATGTGTCATCTTGAAAATGTATGAAAAAGCCATTTATTTTTACGTCACTGTTGATTTTGGATCGAAAAACATTAGGTAATGAAATTGATGTATATCTATGATCTTTAATCGATGATTTGAAAGAGCTATGGGAAAATGGAGTACAGACATATGATTCTGTCAGTCGAAGAAATTTTAAGTTGCATGCATCGGTGTTGTGGATGATAAATGATTTTCTTACATACGAAAACTTATCTGAATGGAGTATTAAAGGATATCTGGCATATCCAATATGCAACAAGGATACGTCCTCCTTACATTTAAAGCATGGAAGGAAAATCTGCTTCATGGGTCATCAATAGTTTCTACGTGCTAATCACTCTTGGAGGACCTGTTATAACTAATATTTTGATGGTAAGTCTGATCGACGTTCGCCACCTAAGGAGTTAAGTGAAGTGAAAATATTAGAACAACATGAAGCTATTGGAAATATGAAATTTAAAAAAACATCGGGTGCTCGCAAATGGAAGCATACTGAAGCTGAGTTGAATTGGATGAAGCGAAGCCTATTTTTTGAACTACCATATTGGAAGCAATTATTACTTCATCATAACCTGGATGTAATGCATATTGAGAAGAATATTTTTGATAATGTCATCGGTATAGTGTTAAACATCGTAGGAAAAACAAAAGATAATTCAAAAGCTCGCCTTGATTTGCAAGAAATGGGAATCCAGTCAGAATTGCATTTAGTTCGTCAAGGTGATAATTTTTTTATGCCACCTGCATGTAATTCACAATATGACGAAGAGAAGAAGAGTTTCTATAGATGGTTCAAAATTATGAAGTTTTCTGATGCCTATGCTTCAAATATATCGTGATATGTTGGCAATAATGACGGCAATATCTCTAGCATGAAAAGTCATGACTCTCATGTGATGATGCAGCGCTTGCTTCCTATGGTGATGCATGGCTATCTGAGTGGTGATGTTCAATCTGTATTGATTGAGTTGAGAGTATTTTTTCGAGAACTGTGTTGTCAAAAGTTGAAGATTAACTTAATTGAAAAATTTGAGAAGGATATTATGCTCATTCTTTGTAAGTTAGAAAAAATCTTTTCACCATCATTTTTTGATGTTGTAGTACACCTGGCTGTTCATCTTCTAAAGAAAGCTCTTCTGACTGGCACGGTATATTATCGATGGATATATCCTATTGAAAGGTAAAGAAATCATAATCTCTTTGACATATCAATTGTAAGATATAAATCTATTTCAACTCTTTAATTTTTTTTATTTGCAGAATCTTATGTACCCTAAAAAGGTATGTGCACAATAAGGCACGATCTGAAGGATTCATAGCAGAAGCATACGTAGCTATGGAGTATCTCACATTATGCTCGATGTATCTTGATGATATCGAAATAAGATTCAATCATGTAGATCGTAACGCTGACTATGAATGGGATGACGATGAACCGACACTATCCATATTCAAACAAATGGTTCAACCCATGGGTGGAAGAAGATATGAGTTTTTGGAGGTGAATGAGCTATCCAAGGCACACTTCTATATTCTAAATAATTATGAAGAAATTAAAGATTTAATTACGTAAGTATTATCATAGCATAATTTTAGTATTTTAACTAATTTTTTCATGTTGATATAAAATTAAAAATCATGACTTATTGTAGTAAACATAAGAATATACTAACCAAGGAGAATAATACAAATGTTGATGATCGACATAGGACGAAATTTGCAAAATAGTTTGGAGACCATGAAGTTTCACTAGTATTACATTATATTTTTATAATTATATAATTAATTACTTATACCAACATAATTTTTTATATTATATTATAGATGAAATCTAAGTATTTCAAAAAACAAGAGGGTGCGATCGATGAGTTGTACAATTTAGCATGTGGTTCCGATCGAAGTATTAACTACTACACATCCTGTATCGTTGGAGGAATGAGATTTCATATAAGAGAGCTTGAGATGCAAAGATGGATCCAAAATAGTAGGATTGCTATGATAGGATATGAAGGAGAAGAGAAAATTGAATGTCTTGATATATTGATAGATATCATAGAATTGAAGTATGGATCCAAATATTCGGTATTCTTATTTCAGTGTGAATAGTGAGATATTAGTAATAAAAAGATCGGTATTCATATTGATCCATACTTTATCAGTATAAATTTTGTACGAACATGGTATCAAAATGAACCGTATGTATTAGCAACTCAAGCAAAACAAATAATATATTTAAAGGATCCAAAATATCAAGGTGATTGGCATGTCGTACAAAGAATAATACCTAGAGGTATATATTACATACCAATCCGACTAAAGATGGACGATAATTCAAATCTACATGAAGAGAAAGCTTTTCAAGAGAAAAAATCAATATTGATCGAGCACCTTATTGACGAAGAACTTATGCCAGCTTTTTTGAATAGGGCTGATCTACCGTCCAATGAAGTTGAAGCTGAGATTAAATCTTGATGTTTTGGAGGACGACGATCGGTTCATAAATGACGATGAGATAGAAGATGATACATTAATTAATTATTATGATTTGGAGGAGGATCTAGAAATTAAGGAGGATATAGATATTGATAAGTAGATCTATATCCTTTATTAAATCTTCTCTTGCAATAATGGTATGCAATATAATTCTATTCATTAGCATTTATGTATTTTTTACTATTATTATTTATTATTATATTTATTTACATGTCAAGTTAATTATATGCATAGTTTAAGCATTGCAGGTATGGCACCAGGAGTGAGATGATGATGTTTGAGTTTTCAGTCCATCCTTGAGCCTTCCTTCATTTTCACTGCTGCACCATCGGAGTCGCCAGAGGGCCCTATAGAGGTGGGTTTGGGTGAGGCGGATTTGAGTGAGCCAGCCCCGACTGGTATTTTCATATTCTTTATATAATAAAATTTAATTTTAATCTACTTAGCTATTAGGTTTATAGATGGCTATCATACCAATATTTTATTCATTATTTTTTAGACCATTCTTTATCGGTGGTGAGGCAAGGGCGAGGTCTGTCGAAGAACCTCATCCTTGAGCATTGGAGATGCGAGCACGAGGGACAACGTCTCCGCATCGAGATACCACCAGATGACACCAGGCCTATTAGAGGATAGTGCGAGCCATGGCAGACTGAGCTGGGCATCATTTGCTGCAGCTATGCTCCGACGACGCTGTTCGATTGACATCAAGTTACACTGCCTCAAAGAAAGGTCTTCTATAGCCACTTATAGGTATAATAATATTTATTTAAATATTTAATTAACATTGTATTCTTATAATGTTAATTATTGATAGGCTATATTTGAGATTATTGATTTTGAGCATGATCGCGAGCAGCGAGCTGTAGATGATCATTTATACTTGTATTTCAAGGAGTATCGATATCGCATTCATCACCACTAGTATGCTGTAGTGTATGACTAGGAGGTGGAGGCAGCGTGACAATGGCCATATGACAGCATCGGTATTGAGGATTGGGTTATCATATGCCGTACGTACGAGGATCCGACACATCAAATAATTTTTTTATTTAGAATTTAATAATTAAATCATTTATTTTTAAATTCAGTTACTTACTAACTAATTTGACTATTAATTATGCTGAATTGATGTGCCAAAAATGCCACGAATCGAGCAAGACAGATAGTCTCGCATTGTGGAGATTCAAGGCCATTCGCTCGTCATATGGAGCAGATGGTAAGTAATTTTTATTTATCATATTTTAATTCTTTAATTATTTAAAAAAATATATTAATTATTCTCAAATTATAGAGAGTTATAGAGAGTGGTGAGCTTCCTGGTAGGATCGAGATCTACCAGCAGACCTATCAGCAACGGTCAGGAGACTAGATGGTCGGAAGTCAGAAACTTTACGTAAGTTTTTTTAACTATTTTTTTTATTAGTGTTTTGATTTTTAGTACAAACTTAGAATAGTTATAACTTTAATTTTTAGGATCGTATGATAGACATTAGATCCCAGCCTATCCCAGAAGGCTCGACCGCATCCATAGATCCATAGATGATGAGATCTATGATCAAATACTTGGTATGAGATCCTGTTATGTTAGAAGGCAAGGGCATGGGATCAGAGCTCCTACATTTTCATGCTCATCTAGGGCTGGCATCCATGCATCTTGCGATGCCCGACTAGCGAAGATACAGAGTAGGATGCTGAGGATCGACAATGGGCTACTGAGTTGATTGCATGCGTTGATGAGTATCAATTATTCCAGTCACAGATGATGGAGCAGATGGCATAGATGGAGCAGATGATGCAGCTGATGAGACAGCAGTAGGCCAGTCTGAGCTCCTCTAAGCGCTCTCCTCCTTTGGCCCATTTTTCTTTTTCAAATATTGTCGATGCTTGATGGTCGATGGCTTGTTTTCTCTTATTTTTATCTTCATTTTGGATCTTTTGTATTTATTTACCAAAAAATATTTTTTTATAATGAAATATCTTTTTATATAATGAAATGATGAAATTTATTATGCATGAAATGATGAAATTTATTTATAAATTTTTTATTTTTATTTTATAAATTATAAATAAAAATATAAAATATATTTATTTATAATTTTTTTTAAAAAATAATTTATGATGTAATTATTTGTGATGAAATATCAATCATAAATATTTATTATTTACCATGGAAAAGTTATGTCACAAATCACTTTTTATTTACGATGAAAAATTTTCGTCATCAATAAATTTTTATTTATGATGAAAAATTTTTGTTGCTAATAATTTTTATTTGAGATAAAAAAATTCATCATAAATAATATTTATTTTTGATGAAAAATTTCCATCATAAATATTTTTTTATTTATGATGAAAATTATTCATCAAAAAAAATATTTATTTATGGTGAAAAATTTTGCTTTCCATCATAAAAATTTACATTATAAATAATTTAATAAATAAATAAAATTTTAACAAAAATATTTTATCATAAAAAAACTTTTATTAGTGATGAAAATTTATTTTTCATCGCTAATTATTATTTGTGACCCCATTTTTTATGATAAAAAATTAGCAATAAAATTTTCATCGCTAATAATTATTAGTGATGAAAATATTGCATCATAAAAAATAGATTTTCTTATAGCATTAATTTTTCTGGATATCCTATAAAATAATAACTAATAATTTTGAAATCTAATTCTTTTCTTATAGATTATATAATCGAGCCTCTACAGGATAATTCTAAATATGTAAATATCCTAAACTTATTTTTCGATCCATCCATAACTCAAAAGGAGTTTTAGGAATGATCTTACTAGGTATCCAATTTATGATATATATAGCGATTTTCAAGTCTTCTCTCTATAAATTTAAAGAAAATGAGGATTTACTAATCATGATGTTCATCATATCTATCAAGATGCGATTACGCTATTTAGCCACATTATTTTGTTGAAAATTTTTTAGCATAGTATACCATGCTATAATGCCATGCTATTCAAAAAAATTGATAAAAGGTCCTAGATTATAGCCAGATTCATCATATCTACTGTAGTATTTACCACTCATATCAGATCTCACAATCTTATTTTTTTTTAATTAATTTTCTACTTCAGCTTTATACATCTTAAAGACTTTCAAAGTTTCAAACTTTTCATGCAATAGAAAAACATAATCATAATATGAGAAATCATCAATAAAGGTAATGAAATACTTTTGTCCTCCAAAATAAGATGTAAAATAGCCATAAATATCGATATGTATCTGTTGGTGCAGAAACTGATCATCGTCGGATCCAGTTGGAGCGGAGGTGGACGAGGTCGCCATTGGAGACCTACAAAATAAAGTCCCATCTGGAGTCGGTGGGGGGTGGCTCTGGTAGGACCCTCCGACGATCAAATCAGCTCTGGCCAATAGGAATGCAGTGCTCGGGAATGAGTTCCGTAGAGCTTAGAGAAGGAGAGGAGAGCTTAGAGTTAGTGTATTTGGAGGGTCCTTTATATAGGCGGAGCCTGATGGAGATAGCTGCAGCTGTCAGATAGTGGGTCGCTCGAAGTTCGGTAGAGTCAGTTTTAGGAAAAGGTATCATCTGCAGTGCCGTTTGTAATGGACTGATGGTGACAGCCATCGCCGCCTGGTAGCGGATCACTGTCACCTGCAGCGGACTGATGGTGACGGCTATAGCCATCTAATACTGAGTCACTCGAGGTCGAATGAAGGGTTGAAGAGCTTTGACGTGTACCCATTTCAAAGGAGTTTGGACTCTCAAAAAGAATATAGCTGGAGAGGATCGCCTGGAAGGAACAATAGCTAAAGGAATCCGAAAGGAGTTCGGCTCTCATAAGCATCCGTCTGAAGGACGGAACTAGGAATTCGGCCGAAGGAGGTGTTTGGGAGGAGTCTGGCTCTTGAAGAAGTTCGATTAAGGGGATGTCTGAGAGGAGTTCGACTGAAGTTTGGCTACTGAGGAGTTCGATCGCTAAGAAGTTTGATCGTTGAGGAGTTTGGCTCTTGAGGAAGTCCGACCGAGGGGATGTCTGGGATGAGTCAGACTGGAGTTTGGCTACTGAGGAGTTTGATCGAATGAGCTCAACCTCTAAAGAGTTCGACCGACTGAAGGAGTTTGGCTAAGGCTCATCCGTTTAAGCCCTTTCGTGACTATCAGTTACACCAACCTAAGCATCAGATTGGACTTCGGTGGGAGCGGAGTTTATCCCTAATAATAGTTTCCCCCACTTTCGAGTTCGAAATTCGAAGGAAGAGAGTGCAGAAAAGACGATTGTTGAAGTCCTCTTCTGGGCTCCGTGCTGGTTCAGGTTGAAGCTCGAGGGAGATCCCATCTCCAACCAAAGTAGATGTTGAAGTTGAAGCCCAAGGAAGATGTCATCTTCCGCCGAGGTTGAAGTAGATCTTGCCTCCTATGGTCGAGATCGGAGGTTGAGCTTCTTGGAGGTGATATTGTCACCAACGGTCGAGGCAAACTCGAAGGAGATCTCCTCTCTTGCAGTCGAGGTCGGCTCGGGAGAGATCTCATTTCCTGCAGCTGAGGATAATACGGACGCTCGAAAGAGATCTGATCTATAGCTGAGGTTGACGCGGTCGCTCGAGAGAGATCTTATCTTTGGGCAAGGTTGTCTCCGATCTTATCTTCGATCGAGATTGTCTCGATCGCTTGGAAGAGATCTCATCTCCAACGATCGCTCGAAAGAGATCCCATCTCTGACCGAGGTTGTCTCCAATCTTATCTCTGGCTGAGATTATTTCGGTCACTCGAAAGAGATCTCATCTCTGGCCGAGGTTGACGCGGTCGCTCGGAAGAGATTTTATCTCTAGCTGAGGTTGTTACGGTCGCTCGGAAGAGATCTTATCTCTAGTCGAGTTGATGCGATCGCTCAGAAGAGATCTTATCTCTAGTCGAGGTTATCACGGTCGCTCAAAAGAGATCCTATCTCTAGCCGAGGTTGACGCGGTTGCTCAGAAGAGATCTTATCTCTAGCCGAGGTTATCGCGGTCGCTCGGAGGGATCTTATCTCTGGCTGAGGTTGGCTCGGTTTGCTCGGAAGAGATCTTATCTCTAGCTGAGGTTGTCATGGTCGTTCGAGAGAGAGATCTTATCTCTAGTCGAGGTTGACTCGATCGCTCGGGAGAGATCTTATCTCTAGCCAAAAGTTGACCCGGGCGCTTGGGAGAGATCTTTATCTCTAGTCGAGGTTATTACGGTCACTTTGGAAGAGATCTTATCTCTAGCCGAGGTTGTCGCGGTTGCTCGGAAGAAGATCTCATCTCTGGCCGAGGTTGGCTCGATCGCTCGGAAGAGATCTTATCTCTAGCCGGAGGTTGTCACGATCGCTTGAAAGATCTTATCTCTAGCCAAGGTTGTCGCGATCGCTTGGAAGAGATCTTATCTCTGATCGAGGTTGACTCGGGCACTCGAGAGAGATTTTTTTCTCTAGCCGAGGTTTGTCACGATCGCTCGAAGAGATCTTATCTCTAGTCGAGGTTGACTCAGTCGCTCAAAAGAGATCTTATCTCTGACCAAGATTGGCTCGGGCGCTCGAAGAGATCTTATCTCTAGCCAAGATTATCACGGTCGTTTGAAAGAGATCTTATCTCGGGCCGAGGTTGGCTCGATTGCTCGAGAGAGATCTTATCTCTAGCCAAGATTGTTGCGGTCGCTTGGGAGAGGATCTTATCTCTGGCCGAGATTGGCTCGGGCGCTTGAAAGAGATATTATCTCTAGCCGAGATTATCGCGGTCACTCGAGAGAGATCTTATCTCTGGTCGAGATTGGCTCGATCGCTTGAAAGAGATCTTATCTCTAGTCGAGGTTGATGCGGTCACTCGGGAGAGATCTTATCTCTAGCCAAGGTTGGCTCGGTCACTTGGAAGAGATCTTATCTCTAGTCGAGGTTGATGCGGTCGCTCGAGAGAGATCTTATCTTTGATCGAGATTGGCTCAGACGCTCAAAAGAGATCTTATCTCTAGCCGAGGTTGTCGCGGTCGCTTGGAAGAGATCTTATCTCTAGCCGAGGTTAATTTGATCGCTTCGAGAGAGATCTTATCTTTGATCGAGGTTGACTCGATCGCTCGAGAGAGATCTTTTCTCTAGCCGAGGTTATCACAGTCGCTCAAAAGAGATCTTATCTCTGGTCGAGATTGGCTCGGCGGCTCGGGAGAGATCTTATCTCTAGCCGAGGTTTCTCACGGTCGCTCGAAAGAGATCTTATCTCTGGCCGAGGTTGGCTCGGTCACTTGAAAGAGATCTTATCTCTAGTCGAGGTTGACGTGGTCGCTCGGAAGAGATCTTATCTCTGATCGAGGTTGGCTCGGTCGCTCGAGTGAGATCTTATCTCTAGTCGAGATTGACGCGGTCGCTCGGGAGAGATCTTATCTCTGATCAAGGTTGAAGATCTTTGACCTGTTCATCTTAGGACGAGGTTCTCCTTCTGTTTCTAGCACGGCAACTATTGACTGCTTCTTCCCTATCATCATATAATTTTTGCACCTAAAAATAATATTATTGAAAGAAAAGAATTTTACCAAGAAAAAGTTACTCGCAGCATATCCCCATTTCAGGGTCGTGGGGGCGTTATTCCTCTGGGTTCCCTCTTGTAGTAAGTCCCGTCCAGATGACCTCCTCTGGTCTTCTTAATTTGGAGCAAGCTTCTCTTGGCTTTGACGTTAGAAGATGATGAATCGTCAAAGTACCAAGCTCCTCCCAGGGTTAACGTTGATAACGTCATAAGGCGGCTGACCTTCTTATCATTTCTGGCTATGGCAGCATCCTTGGCCGATCTTCTCCTGCTTCAGACTGGCATCGAAGGAATTTACCCAGCCGCCCCTTTCTAATGAGCTTCTTAATTTCGTCTCGGAGCTGAATGCATTCCTCAGTATCGTGATCGTGGTCGCGATGATAGGGGCAGTACTTACTTCGATCGCACTTATTTAGGGGAGATCATAATCCTTCTGGTCTTGGTAGCTGGTTCTTAACTTCCATAAAAATTTGAGTTCGAACAGCATTGCGGGGGGCGTAGTCGTGGAACCTTTCGGGAGGACTTCTTCGCACCCTTCTATCGGAGCTTCCTTGGTGGCATACTCGAGGGGGAGTTTGACTCAGGAACTTCATTCCGAGTTTGAGGGAGAGTTCGGGTCTTGCTTTTCCCGCGCTGGGGAGAACTTCATGTCGTACTTCTTTAGCACTCGAGGGGGAGCCGGCTTTGCTTGCCCAACTTCATTCCACCTCCTGTGAATTCTTTGTAGGAAGTTTCTTGATGACTTATGGCCTTGCTTGCGCCGAAACCTGCTCCTGCGATGGAAGAATTTCATGCCTCTTTGTCGGGGCTTCCTTAATGATGAGTTCAAGGGGGAGTTCGACAGCCTCGCTCACGCCGAACTTTATTCCACCCTCCCGTGAAACCTTCATTGGGGCTTCCTTGATGATGAGTTTGAGAGGGAGTTTGACTTCGCTCACACTGAACTTTATTCCGCCCTCCTATGAAACCTTCATCGGAGCTTCCTTGATGACGAGTTCGAGGGGGAGTTTGGCCTCGCTTGCGCTGGAGATGTCATAAACGCGGTCAAACTTCAATTTGCCTCTTGTGAAACCTTCATCGGGGCTTTCTTGATGATGAGTTTGAGGGAGAGTTCGGCCTCGCTCACGCCGAACTTCATTCCACCCTCCTATGAAACCTTCGTCGGAGCTTTCTTGATGACGAGTTCAAGGGGGAGTTCGGCCTCGCTTGCGCTAGGGATGTCGTGAATGCAGCTGAACTTCATTCCACCTCTTATGAAACCTTTGAGGAAAGAACTTCTACTCTATTTCTCCTTCCTAAGGGCGATTGGTATGCTAGGCTAAATGCTTTTTCTTAAGGTCGATTTCTGGCATCCTCATGGCAGGTTTGCTGGCAAAGTCTCCACCGAAAGTTGTCGCATGGCCTGCATCATCTCGACGGGACCACAAACCTACTGGACCAGCAGATTGAACTGCTCCACATCTATAATGGCTTCAGATGGAACCTGAGCTACCGAAGCTAAAATGGGAGCAGATGGACCTGGCATGGAGGCCATCAATCGCCAAGTCAAAGCTCTCCTGAAGGCATTTTCTCTTCGAAAAAGAACTCTAGAGAGAAAGAAGAGAGATCTCCGAAAAGGGAAGAGAAAAATCATCGTCGAGCACTCCTTTAAGAATAAGAAAATCTCGGAGGTTCAGGCCCCTCCTTCTAATGCCAATCTATTGGTGCAGAAATTGGTCATCGCTAGATCTAGCTGGAGCGGAGGTGGACGAGGTCGCCGTCGGAGACCTGCAAAATAAAGTTTCATCCAGAGTCGATGGGGGTGACTCCAGCAGGATCCTCTGATGATCAAGTCAGCTCTAACCAACAGGAATGGAGTGCTCGAAAATTAGTTCCACAAAGATTAGAGAAGGAGAGGAGAGCTTAGAGCTTAGAGTTAGCGTATCTGGAGGGTCCTTTATATAGGCAGAGCCTGATGGAGACAACTGCAGCTGTCAGGTAGTGGATCGCTCGAGGTCCGACGAAGTCAGTCCTGAAGAAAGGTGCCGTCTGCAGCGCCGCCTGTAATGGATTGATGGTGACAGCCATCATCATCTGGTAATGGATAGCTATCATCTGCAGCGGACTGATGGTGATGACTGCAGCCATCTGATACTGAGCCACTCGAGGCCGAATGAAGGGTTGAAGAGCTTTGATGTGTACCCATTTTGGAGGAGTTCAGACTTCCGAAGAAAATATAGTTGGAGAGGGTCGCCCGGGAGGAACAATAGCTGAAGGAGTCTGAAAGGAGTTTGGCTCCCATAGGCATCCATCTGAAGAAGGGATCCAGAAATCCAATCGGAGGTGTCTGGGAGGAGTCTGACTCTTGAAGAAGTTCGGCTGAGAGAATGTCTGGGAGAAGTCTGATAAGCATCATAAATTCACCAATAAAAGTATTAATTTATTAATTAATTTATATTAATTTTTAAAAATTATTAATCAATTTATATATAATTTTTAAAAAATTCATATTTTTATTAATTAAAAAATTAATTAAAAAATAATAAAAAAATAATAAAAAATAAAAAATAAAATTTTATTATCAATGGAAAGAGCTCATTTTTTTTATCACAACAAAATAAATTTTAAGTAAAACGAAGCTAAAATAGAAAAGATATGAATTTTTAAAGATATAAAATAAATAAAAATTAAATAAAAAAGAAAACGGCTCAGCCGGCTCCGCAAGCCGAGCCACCAAGCCAAGCCAAGCCATCAAAGCCGACTCAGCCGTTGAAGCCATCAGCCGGTCCACGATCCAGGCGTGGACCGCCAGCTCAGCAAAATTCCGGCGAATCAGAGATTGCCACGTGGTGGACCTAGACCCCTAAAGGGTCTACAGAAATTTATCGTGGCTCACAAGGGTAATTTAGTCTTTTCACTCGACAACAGAGGCGCTGATTGGTTGCGGTGTGCGGTGCGGCCGGTCCACGCGGTCCATGGGAACAGTGATTGCGCGATCGGATCGGATGTGGTTGTTTGCGGTCAGGATCGGACGGCTGTGGTTGCTTCCGGAATTTTATTCAGCTACAAACATCACGCGGATCACCATCGGATGGCAGCGCTCGATCCAGGCGATGATCCGACGGTCCAGAAAGCTCCCGACGGCGATCAAACTCTCAGGCGCATGATTTGCGGCCAGATTTCCTCCATCAAGCGCGATCCAACGGCCAGAATTTAATCCGACCCGATCTGAGCTGATCTGCATCCGATTTTGATGATTTTTGGACCGTTGGATTCCTATTGAATGGCTGAATTTTATCAGATTTATCAGAGATGTATCAGAGCTATTTTAATTCAAATTTTATTCAGATTTTGATGATTACAAAGGCCATTAGTCCCACATTGCCTTTAGAAAAAAATATCCAGCCCTCCTAGCTCTATAAAAAGGACCCCAGGCCTCCAAAAATCAACATCTCCGATCAAGGTGAAGCTTTGGTACAGGGCGAAGCCAGGCTATGGGTTAAAGGCTGCTTCGAAGCAACGGATGTCGAGAAGAAGAGCCGAGCTTCTACACCATCTTTCTGCCAATGCCGATCCAAGATCAGAGATCAGGCTATTTTATTTTTTTAAATTCTATGTATTTAAATTCTAAAATTTTAATTAATAAAAATTTTATTTTTGCATTTTAATTTCTTACTTTTTATTTTTATTATAATTTAATTTCTATATTTTAATTATTATTTTTTATTTTATTGCAAGTAGATGCTAAGATCTAACTAATAGATCTTAGTACCAAATTTAAATTTCTGCACATTTTAATTTTTATTTTCAATCTTCCGACTTCAGTTTTTATTTCAAAATTCAAATTATTTTCTTTTTCTTCTCAAAAAAATCAAAGATTTCAAATCTAAAAACACTACCTTCCCTATGGATTCGACCCGACTCACTACTACCTACGCATTTTCAATGATTTTAAGAATACGAATTAAACTGATAAACACGATGTCTTAATGACAACATCGCGTTCCTATCATGTTTTTGGTGCCGTTGCCGGGGAAGGCACGGACATTAAACTTTTGATCTCTTTAATTTTTCTATAAATAAATTATAAATAAAATTTCTACTTGCTTATAAATATTGCTTGCTAATTTTTTTTTTTATTTTACAGAAAAAGAGATTAAAGAATAAAAAGAATCAGAAGTTTTGCTTGGTGAGATCAATTCTAACCCTAGTACTCTTTTCTTTTTATTTATTTATTTATTTATTTTATTTTTAAATTAATTTAAAAAAATATTCACTTAAATCTAATTAAAAGTCTCATGATAAGATTAGAAACCCTAACTGCTTAGAGCATGCATCATATTAGTTTTATTTTTATCTTTATTTTTATTTTTATTTTTTTGGTGATTGCTGGAGGCAAGGTAAGCCTTTCAGAATACAATTAGTTACATGCATCTAGTTTAAATTGCATAGAAATCCCTTTGATTGAATTTTTTTGTGCATATTCATATTAAATCAAATTAAGGGCAATACCCAATTAAACAAGATAAGGTGGGGATTTGATCACCCTTCCTTAGCCCACAAACAACCAACCAACATCCTGCATTGACCTAAGCCTTTTAATTTTAAAATCAATTAGACATCAACCCTAGGAACTCGAGCTCAATAGGACAAGAAATCCTAAGAGTTGAACCGGGGTTAGGATAAGTCAATTTGACTGGTGTCTAGGAAAGTGGTTCAGGGACGACTGGGCCCGAAGGAAGGTGGTTTCTAATTGATTTCCGTTCGCTTACCTGGCCAAGCATAATTGGTGTCTAAGGCAAGCAACGGGGGGACTCCCACCGACCTTACACTTACCTGGCTAGTTGATTGGCTAATCCTACACTTGGAGGGCTTGAAGGTGACCTTGGCAGTTAGGAGCTGTCTAGATCTAAGGACAACCTTTTAGTCAGGATTGATTGACCAACTTGATTGCTAACCAACATTAAATCTAATTAAACCTAATTCTTCTCTTTCTTCTTAGTTCTAGGACTCCTTAGGATCCTTTTCTTTAGAACTCTTCTTTCTTACTCCTCTAAAAATAAAATAAAATAAAATAAAATAAAAATTAAATTAAAACTAACTAAAAAATATTAAAAATAATAATTATTAAATTAAATTAAATTAAATTAAAATTAA
Source organism: Cocos nucifera (assembly GCA_006176705.1). Lineage (NCBI taxonomy): Eukaryota > Viridiplantae > Streptophyta > Magnoliopsida > Arecales > Arecaceae > Cocos > Cocos nucifera. The sequence continues at coordinate 220,388 of QRFJ01002290.1, forward strand.
TAAATAAAATAATTTAAAAAAATTAATTTTTAATATAATAAAATAATAATAAAAATTAATTAAAAAAATTCTAAAATTTTTTTTTTTTTGAACCATACATTAGGGTTGCACTAATACATGCATGGTAGGAAATCACTTTTTCTGATTTAGTTGAACTTAATTGAATGGTTGATTCACATTAAACATAATAATCAAATGGCTAATATGAATCTAATTGTCCAAAAATTAGATAAAGTTGACCTTCTTGCTCAGAAAATAGATCAACTCCTAACCCTAGGTCAACAATCTCCTACACAATTCACATCATCTTCTAATTATCAGGAGACTTATTCAAACTGTGCTAGCCCAAACCATCATGTGAGTGAATGTCCTATGGCTGCACAATTTTCATATTTTATCCAAGAACAAGTTCAAGCTGCTCAAGGATACTCCAAATTGATTAATGACCCATTTTCAAATTCATATAATTCAGATTGGAGTAACTACTTTAATTTTTCTTGGACATCCCAACAGACTCAGGCTCAAACCCAAATTTTATCTATCCAAAACTATCAAAATAGGCCCCAATACCAAAACTATACCTATAATAATGGCCAGCCTAGTCAGTTTATCCAGCCATCATATTATAATCAGCCCTCATACCCACCTCCTCAACAGACCAATCTAGCTGATGATAGATTTAACCAACTTCAACAATTGATTCTGAACTCAACAGCAATCTATCGCAGACTAGAAGCTCAAATAGGATAATTAGTTGAGTCTAACATGAGGAGAGAACTAGATCAACTACCGAACCTACCAATTTCAAACAATCCCATCTAATGTCCACCAACCACCTGGACCAAGTTATCAATTTAATGTCTTCATCTAAGAATCCTCAATTTGAGAATACCAAAGTAATTTCTGAACTTAAAAGCTATAGGATTCTTATGGACCCATACCAAGATCAGGTGAGAGAGGCTAGTACTGATGCTAACCAAAATAAAAACTTAGAGGAATTGGTTAGTACTGAGACTAACCACATAGAAGAACCCGAGCCAAGAATTAGTACTGATGCTAGTTCTAGTTTAAATGAGATAGAAAAAAGAAAAAGAGAATAGATGATTTATCCAAGACTTATAAACCTAATGTCCTATTCCCTTCAATCCAAGAAGCTGGTTCTTCTTATAAAAATCAAGAGGCATGTAATGAAATGTCAATGGAGTTGTTTAAGCAAGATCACATTAATTTACCTCTAGAATTAAATCGTCTTTAGTCACCATTCCAGCACCCTTTGAATCAAACTTAACTCCTAATACAAAAACTCCATTCATGAGCATGAGCATTTTAGAAGAACAAATAGAAGAAATTCTTAATAAACATGGGTCTGAGAATGGAATCATAAAATATATCCCAAAAATTAATAGTGAATATATCAATAATGGGATTAAAAATCAACTTTCTAAGATTGGCAATCCAAAACCATTGGAATTTGTCAATCCAATATTCGACATAGGATAGTGAGCTGCATTGTGTCTGGCTGAAGATGGTAAACTTAGCGCTTGTTGGGAGGCAACCCAATATTTAGTTTTTATCTAATTTATCTTTTTAGTTTATTTTTTTTTAGGATAATTTGAATAAGTTGGAGGGAGAGCTCAAATTTTCAAAGGCATGTGCTGGACCAAAAAAAAATATACTAAGTTAGGTGTATTCTTCCATGTTCTTTATTACATCCTTTATTTTTTCTTCTCCATTGAGGACAATGTCGATTAAGTTGGGGGGAGAGAAAAATAATTTTTTTTTAAAATTTTAAGTCCTCAAAAAAGTTAGTATTTAGTATTTAGATACTTGATTATGCTTAAGAATCGAATAAAACTAAGCATTTTTTTTAAAAAAAAATTGATGCACAGATTAGAGAATCTATGAGATATTGAGGAATCAAGTATTAAGAAAATTCAATAAAGAGTTAAGTCTAGAACATAAAAAGTTTTTTCTTGGAGCATTTCTAATTATTTCTACTAGCATCAAAGAAAAGTCTACTTTTTATAGGCTTGTGTAGGGTAACTATACGTTTCTTCATATAAAAATTTATTTTAATAAAATAGTTTCCAAGTACTTCTCACTGAGTAACCGGGCCTCTTTGCCTAAGCAAGCATTGAGTTTCGCATCAAAAGGTGGGAAGGGCAAAGAAGCTCGTTGTAAAGCTAGTCTTAACTCGTAGCCTATTTGATTCGAGCTAGTAAGCCCGAGGGATATTCTATACCTAGTGCCCTAAAGCCAACTGGTTTGGGAGTCATTGGCCCAAGACTCGCTACATGGATCAAATAGAAAGCTTAAGGGGTTAAGACACTCAATAGTAGTACAACGTTAAAAAAAAAAAAAAAAAAAAAATATTAGTTTCCCATCGAGTAATCAGATCCCATTGCCTAAGTAAGCAATGTTATTTGCGTCAAAAAGTGGACAATATAAAAATAAAAATTAATAAATGAAGGATGGAAGTAGCAATACACCTGTCTATATGAAAGTTTAGACAAATCAAAGATAAAGGTAGGATAATTTAGAAAAAGTTCTGAAAAATTTAATGTTCTTTACTTAATTTTTCTATTGATAAGTATTAATACCCCAATGATATGTCTCATTTAAGCTCTACTAAATATCAATGGCCATTTTGAAAATTGCATAGGTAAAATTCGAAACTCTAAAGTTAAAAGATATTTAAAACTAAATTCTTTCTTTACTCGAGGACGAGCAAAGCTTAAGTTGGGGGGTGTGATAAGCATCATAAATTCACCAATAAAAGTATTAATTTATTAATTAATTTATATTAATTTTTAAAAATTATTAATCAATTTATATATAATTTTTAAAAATTCATATTTTTATTAATTAAAAAATTAATTAAAAAATAATAAAAAAATAAAAAAATTAAAAAATAAAATTTTATTATCAATAGAAAGAGCTCATTTTTTTGATCACAACGAAATAAATTTCAAGTAAAACGAAGCTAAAATAGAAAAGATATGAATTTTTAAAGATATAAAATAAATAAAAATTAAATAAAAAAAAAAGAAAATGGCTCAGCCGGCTCCGCAAGCCGAGCCACAAAGCCAAGCCAAGCCATCAAGCCGACTCAGCCATTGAAGCCATCAGCCGGTCCACGATCCAGGCGTGGACCGCCAGCTCAGCAAAATCCGGCGAATCAGAGCTTGCCACGTGGTGGACCTAGACCCCTAAAGGGTCTACAGAAATTTATCGCGGCTCACAAGGGTAATTTAGTCTTTTTGCTCGACAATAGAGGTGCTGATTGGTTGCGGCGTGCGGTGCGGCCGGTCCACGCGGTCCATGGGAACAGTGATTGCGCGATCGGACGGATGTGGTTGTTTGCGGTCAGGATCGGACGGCTGTGGTTGCTTCCGAATTTTATTCAGCTACAGACATCACGTGGATCACCATCGAACGGCAGCGCTCAATTCAGGCGATGATCCGACGGTCTAGAAAGCTCTCAATGGCAATCAAACTCTCAGGCGCGTGATTTACGGCCAGATTTCCTCCATGAAGCGCGATCCAACAGCCAGAATTTAATCCGACCTGATCTGAGCTGATCTGCATCCAATTTTGATGATTTTTGGATCGTTGGATTTCTATTGAACGACTGGATTTTATCAGATTTATCAGAGATATATCAGAGCTATTTTAATTCAAATTTTATTCAGATTTTGATGATTACAAAGGCCATTAGTCCCACATTGCCTAGAAGCAAACTTTCCAGCCCTCCTAGCTCTATAAAAAGGACCCCAGGCCTCCAAAAATCAATATCTCCGATCAAGGTGAAGCTTTGGTATAGGGCAAAGCCAGGCTATGGGTTAAAGGCTGCTTCAAAGCAATGGGTGCCGAGAAGAAGAGCCGAGCTTCTACACCATCTTTCTGCCAATGCCAATCCAAGATCAGAGATCAGGCTATTTTATTTTTTTACATTCTATATATTTAAATTCTAAAATTTTAATTAATAAAAATTTTATTTTTATATTTTAATTTTTTTCTTTTTATTTTTATTTTAATTTAATTTCTATATTTTAATTATTACTTTTTATTTTATTATAAGTAGATGCTAAGATCTAACTAATAGATCTTAGTACCAAATTTAAATTTCTGCACCTTTTAATTTTTATTTTTAATCTTCCGACTTCAGTTTTTATTTTAAAATTCAAATCATTTTCTTTTTCTTCTCAAAAAAATCAAAGATTTCAAATCTAAAAACACTATCTTCCCTGTGGATTCGACCCGACTCACTACTACCTACGCATTTTCAATGATTTTAAGAAGTCGGATTAAACTGATAAACATGATGTCTTAACGACAACATCGCATTCCTATCAAAGTCCGACTGAAGTTCGACTGCTGAGGAGTTCGACCGCTAAGAAGTTTGGCCGTTGAGGAGTTTGGCCCTTGAGGAAGTCCAATCGAGAGGACGTCTGGGAGGAGTTAGACTGAAGTTCGACTGCTGAGAAGTTCGATCGAATGAGCTCAGTCTCTAAAGAGTTCAATCGACTGAAGAAGTTCGGCTAAGGCTCATCCGTTGAACCCCTTTCGTGACTACCGATTGCACCAGCCTGAGCATCAGACTGAACTTCGGTGAGAGCGGGGTTTATCCCCAATAGTATCAATTTCAAGAGTCTTCGATTTTTAGTGGCATACTTTTTATTACTTTTAATTTATTTTTATTTAATGCAATCGATGTACATACTAAAATTACAAAAATCTAGGTTTAGTAAAACATCTTTCTTAATCAATCTAGTCATTCTTTCTTTTGATATGTAACCTAATTGCTTATGCCATATTATTGAAGAACTCTCATTTATAATACCATATTTTATTCCAATATTAATATTTAAAATAAGTAAAGATTGTTCAAAAAAAATCTAAATTTAATTTATATAATCCATTATATAATATTTCAGTACCAATAAAAATAAATTTTTTTATTGATTTGAAACTTAAATTTATAAAAGTAAATGAAAAATCTTTTAAATCAAGTTTTGATAAAAAAAATTAAATTTTTAGATACCGAGGAACATAAAAGATATTATATAAATCTAATTGGAATCCAATGTCTGTAATAAGTCTGTAGGTTCTGACTGTAATGATCTTGAACTTCATCAATTTTTTATAAAGATTCATCATTCTCTATCATTTGGTTTCAGACTTGAAAAAAATTTCTACATTGAATTAAAAATATGAATTACAGCACCTGAATCAATCTACCATATATTAGAAGAAATATCAATGAAATTGATTTCAAAACAAACAATGGATAAGGGAATATCCTTCTTTTTGAACTATTTTCTTCTTTTCTCATAATCCTTGATATGCCTCTCCTTCTTGCAGAAGAAATATTTTAATTTATGAAAAACTTTTATTGATAGATTGCTTTATTCTTTATTTTCTTTCTTCGCCTTCTTTCTTTTAGGATGCTCCTATGAAACTATATAAACAATTGGGACTTCTTCTTGTTTCAATCTCTCTTTCTTTTGCACACACTGGAAGATTAGTTCATTCATTGATCATGATTTCTTGTGTGTTGTAATAAATCTTAAATTGGATAAACTGAGATAGAAGAAAATTGAGAATAAATTGGATAAAAAAATTTTTAGATACCATCATACCTAAATGATTTAATTTTTCATCTATATCATGCATTTTCATAATATGCTTTCGTATTTCAAAAAAATTATCATATTTCATAGAGATTAACTTATTCATTAGGATACCAGCTAAGACTTTACTTGATCTAATAAATTATTATTCTATAGAGAAAAGATACTTAAAAGCTAATTCATTATCAGGAACAAATCTCCTAATATCTCTTATTATAAAATTTTTAATAATCATGAGAGACAATCTATTAGAATGTTCCCATTTTTTATATATTTTTTTATATTCAAGAGAACTAGTGAAGGTAAGTGGATCTGACTGAGACTTACAAAGAGCCAAATCTAAATCTAGGCATCCTAAGATAATGAGAAGTCTATCAATCAGGATAATTCGATCCATTCAATGTAGGAATGTTAGATAGATGCGACGAAAGTGAAATAGGGGTCACAGCTGTAAATAATAGATTATGCTTACAATTATCATTATGATATAGATTTCATAATATAAATATGCTAATAACACTTATTATACAACTATAAAACACCTTTAGATAAGAATCATAGCATATAATAAATATTGTAACTAATTTAATTTTAAATTTAAATATAATAAATAATGCCAAAACATGTATTATGTAAATCATAACCAATAATGATATGAAATATTTATGCAAGAATAATAATTATGGCATGTACTCATAAATAATGTTTAAACTATGATCCATCATATTAGTTGCATTTCAATGGTTAATTAACATGATTACAAAAATTTAAGGTTATTCCCATCTTTGGATGTAAAACTTTCTATCTTTATGCAATTCAAGTTAGTTAACCTTTTACTATTAATTTTATATTAAATTACAGTTATCTTTAGGTTTACTGTAATCGATATACTTTTATATAATTTTAAAACTATAATAAAAAAAATTATTAATTCTTAATGACTCAGCTATCCAAGATCCATAGAGTACTCTAGATCCTTTGGGGATATGCAAAAACATACTTGAATACTATAATAGCAAGCAAAATTATTAATTAAATAATTTAATTATTTAAAAATTTTATTTTATATAAAAAATAATCATAATATTTTTTAAATCATTAAAAATCCAATGATTCAAAAATTGCTCAAATCGGATAAAAAATGATCAAGTTAGAGCAATTTTATCAAAAATTTTAAAATTAAAGGACTAAATCATAAATAATAGAAGTATAGAGCCTTTTTTATAAAATAGCAGCTTTAAAACTATTCAAAAAATTGATAGGGACTATAATATAATTTATCACTTATCAGAGATTAAAATGCAAAATTATCTTAAAGGACTAAATTGCAAAACTACCATGAAGGTCTTTTTTAGAATTTAATCTTTTCCAAGGGCTTAAATTAAATTTTTTTTATTTTCTAAAAATTAATAAATCTTAACTTAATTTTTAAAACTTTAATTAATTTTAAAAATATAAAATCATAATTTTAATTTTTTAAAAATAATCTAAAATTTATCAAAAAACTTTTTATATGAATACGAAGCATGGATCCTGGGCTCTGATACTACATGTAAGATAATTTAATCTTTTATGTCTGAATCATGCTTCTATATTCATACAAAATTAAATAAAAACATACCTTACGCCATCATCTCATCAACACGATGATCACATAATTCGTAGAGCATCTGATCTATTTTCTATAGGTAGCTGATCTTCTCTCTCCTCATCTTCTATCTTAATGCAGATGATCGAAGAAAATCATCATACTCTTTTGAGAGTTGGAAAAAAAGGATCAGGTTACCTCTTTATACCTGCACTTATCTTGTCCCATCAAAGATTTATTTCTAATTAGAGTAGAAATTTTAGTTTAAGTCTTATCAGGAATAGAACTCTTTAATTAATTGGGCTCACCATATTGATTCAGGACTTGATCCAATGAGTTAAACCTAACTAAGTGACAATTAGGCTATGTTAGGAGTTAAATCCAACAAGAAAGACATCATTATCAGCCATACTGAAGTGTGCTTTTATTGGGCATGCTTTGAATTATTCTTCATGGAAGGTCTAATCTTTGCATGAGAATAAGAATAATTATAGAAGCATGGGATATGGTACCATCCTTTCCCTCTAAGCATAACTTGTTCAATCAGATCGCCTCTGTAGTCTTGATGGAAAGATCACCTCCATGGTCCCAATGAGCCCAAAGTGTAATAAGATCAAAATTAAGACGTGCAAATTTTCAGGGGTTGGTGGGAGGAGATTTTTTTTTTTAATAAACAGATCACTCACAATTATAATTATCTAGGTATATATATGGAATTCAAAACCTATAGTCATTAAGCAAAGGGTCATGGCTATTAGGGCTAGGCTAGTTTACATTTATATAGCCATTGTCTCTTTTTCAAAATCCAAAGGATTACCATGATATAAATTTCACCGCAAGGATTATTGGATGTTGCCAACTAGCCTCGTTCAGGATCCAAACTTTGGTAGTAGGAGACTTGCATAAAATTGTCAAAAGAGGATTATAGACGTTACCACCACCCTTCTTTTTTTTTCTTTTTTTGGATGATGTTGCCAACGTTAACTCCTAAAGCCTAGCGATCTAGCAATTCTCAATCTGCTTGTGACATGTCTTTAGGCCTCTTTTCTTTAAGAGATGGGGTCTTTTTTGATACAAATAATCCTCGATCTGCATCTTTTAGAATCAAAATCTTTTTCATTAAACTTGTCGATTTTGATCTTTTCTTCATCTTCTATCATCGCTCTCACTCTTTCTTTCGAACCTAATAACACTTTGATACCAATTGTTAGGATCGACTGGACGGAGTATTCTAGAGCGATATACAATAGATATGGTAATTATAGAAAAAAAAGAAAATAAAATCTCATAAGTCCAAATATAGAAAATTCACGTGTTTTGAAATCCCTTGCTCCTACATCCACGGCCGCATAGAATAATATCTTTACTAAAATCAGAAAGTTTACAAGAGATTAAAAAAAAATCATTCTTTTTCTCTCTCTTCTAAATGCAAAAGCAACCTCAAACAGGAAGAAAAAAATTTTACTTAGAGATGATTTACTCATCTAATGATCCTCTAGATTATACACAAGAAGAACACTTATCTTCTTACAAGAAAAACCCTTATCTTTTCTTTTTTTCTCTCTTTTTCTCTCTTGAAAAAAATTCTTTTCTTTCTTGGAAAAGCTCCCACTACTCTTCTCCGCATTCTACTATGTTCTGCCAAGCCTCAGGTGCCCACAAGCCTTTTAAAGGCCAAAATAGAGCTTCAAATCGCATCCAAAATGGAGATCCCAGTCCAAATCAAGCTCAAATTGACTCCTGGCCATCCGATCAAGCCCTCCGCGCCCCTCGCCCATCCGATCATGCATCTGGTCTACATATTTTTTTGTGAACTACAGAAATGTCTGGGGAAACACCTTCTGATCCAGTGGACCGCATGAAACCAAGGAGAAATGCCTCCTGGTGCGTTGCATGGACTCGTAGCGGTTGGCCCACGTGTGCCTGCGCACGTCAGCACGTGCCCGCGATGGACCGCAGCCCTACTGGGCCATGCGCTAGTGCCAAGCTAAGCATGCCCACGTGGGCTGCCAAGCCTGCTAGCGCCTGGGCCGTGCCAGCCTACAGGTCGAGCCTGCGGGCTGAGCCTGCCAAGCCTCCTCCTTTTTTTCTTTTGTCTGGGCTCTGGCTTTTTCTGGGCTTTCTCTAGGCTTCTTAGTCTTGGGCTCCTCTTGTGAGTGGATTAGGCTCCACCACCCAACAACTCTCCCACTTGAAGATTAAGACACCCAAATATGCATTCATCTGAAATAAAAAAAAAATAAACTTTCAAAAAATTGATTAGTATTCATGCGATACCTCCACTCAACTAACTTTGGAGGGCAATTGAGACCATACACAGTCTCAATTTTTTGATCACTGATTTTTGATACTACTGATCATGTAGAGGGTACCCGGTCTACTACCTCGTGCTATCACCGTAGCATCTTTATTGATCTTTTAAGAGCCACCAACAAAAGCTATAGCATACCCTTCAGCATCCAATTGTCCTACTGAAATCAGATTCCACTTTAATCCTAGGACATACCTGACATTCTTGAGCTTCCATGAAGACTAATTCGGTATCTTTATATGCACATCATTTTTTTTCATAATATCCATCGATTCATCATTATCGAGATGAATTTTTCTAAAATTTTTGGCAGTGTAATTTATCATACACTTTTTCTATGAGGTGGAATGAAATGAAGCTCCAGAGTCCAAAATCCATGGCTCTATCGAACTGTCCATGCTAAAGACTAGAGCATCAGCTATTACCTCTATTTCTGCATTAATGAATTCCTCATTCTAATCTTTGTTCTTCTTTCTTGCCCAGTAGTTCTTCCTAGTGTGCCTTTTCTTGCCGTAGTGCAACAGCCATCATCTTTCAGTCTCGATTGGCTCTTCTGTTTGGACTATGTAGTTCTTTCTCTGTCTTCTTGAATAACCAAGACAGAACCAGAGTTTTCTTTGGATTCTCTCCTGATATCTTTATTGAGAATCAAGTTTTGGATCTCTTCGAATTTTAATTTGCTTGATCCACATGAACTACTTACAGCGGTCATGGTGGTACCTCAACTTTGGGACAAAGAAGACAGTAGAATTAAAGCACGAATCTCATCCTCAAAATTAATATCAATAGAGCTTAATAGACTAGTAATCAGATTAAATTCATTGATGTGATTGATAATAGATGCACCTTCAAGCATCTTCAAATTAAATAGATGACACATAAGATATACTTTATTAGAGGCTGAAGGCTTTTTATACATATTGGTCAGAGCCTTCATTAAATATGACATCATCTTTTCCTCCAGGATGTTGAACACGACATTCCTGACTAACGTTAGTCTGATAACTCCCAAAGCCTGACGATCCAATAATTTTCAATTTGCTTGTGACATTTCTTCAAGCTTCTTTCCTTCAAGAAAAAGATAGAGCATCTTCTGATACAGATAATCCTCGATCTATATCTTTCAGAACCTGAAGTTTTTTCATCAAACTTGTCGATCTTAATCTTTCCTTCATCTCCTACCATCGCTTCCATTTTTTCTTTCGACCCTAATACTGCTCTGATACCAATTGTTAGGATCGACTGGGCAGAGTATTCTGGAGCGATGTATAGCGGATATGGTAATTACAAAAAAAATAAAATAAAATCTCACAAGCTCTAACAAAAAAAATTCACGTGGTTCGGAGTTTCTTACTCCTACGTCCACGGTCGTACAAAATAATATCTTCACTAAAATCAAAAAGTTTATAAGAGATAAAAAAATAAAAAAAAATTATTTTTTTCTTCTCTTTTCTGGATGCAAGAGCAGCCTTAAACAAAAAGAAGAAAACCCTACCTAAAGATGATTAACTCACTCGATGATCCTTTAGATTGTACATAAGAAAAACCCCTACCTTTTTACAAGAAGAATCATCGTCTTCTCTCTCTTTTTCTCTTTTCTTTCTTGAAAAAGATCCTTTTCTCTCTTGGAAAAGCTCCCACTGCTCTTCTCTACATTCTACTACGTTCTGCCAAGCCTCAGATGCCCACAGACTTTTTAAAGGCCAAAATAGAGCTTCCAATCGCATCCAAAATGGAGATCTCAGTCCAAATCAAGCTCAAATTAACTCCTAGCTATTCGATCAAGTCCATCCGCGCCCCTCGTCCGTCCGATCGCACTCTGGTCCATAAATTTTTCTATGGACCACGTGAAACAACTTCTGATCCAGTGGACCACGTGAAACTAGGGGAAAATGCCCCCTGGTGCATCGCATGGGCTCGTGGCGATCGGCCCGCGCGCGTCAGCATGCACCCACGATGGGCTGCAGCCCCGCTGGACCATGCGTGAAATGCCTTCTGATCTAGTAGACTGCGTGAAACTAGGGGAAAACGCTCCCTGGTGCGTCGCATGGGCTTGTGGCGGCTGGCGCGCTTGCATCAGCATGCACCCACGATGGGTCGTAGCCCCACCGGGCCGCATGCTCATGCCAAGCCATGTGCGTCCGCATAGGCTGTCATACCTACCGGCACCTGGGCTATGCCAGCCTACAGGCCAAGCCTGCCAGGCTATCTTCCCCCTTTTTTTTTCCTTTTTTTCTGGGCTTTGACTTTTTCTGGGCTTCTTGGTTCTTAGGCTTCTTTTGTAGGTGGATTAGGCTCCACTACCCAACATTATTAATCACAATGAAGTGTGCTTCTATTGGGCACACTTTGAATTATTCTTCATGGAAGGTCCAACCTTTGTACAAGCATATGAATGATTCTTGAAGCATGGGATATGATACCATCCTTCAACTCTAAGCATAATTTATCAAAAGAGGATTATGAATGTTATATATAGGGAAACTTTTACCCTTTTTTTTTCTTTTTTTTATGTTGGTAATGGGATTGCAAGAGTCTCAGCCCCAAATGTGCTCGGTGTTAAGCAAAAAAATTGATAGTTACATGCATGAACCTCACCCAAACACCAACTGAAACCTCAAAAAACTAAAAAAAAGGAAAGAACTTATGAGAACAAATAGTACGTACATTTGATCTTAGTTAAAAGTCCGGAAAGATATAAAAGAAGAAGAAGCAAAATCTGGTGAGAGTTGGTCTATTTTCACTTTAGTGAGCAGATTGCTAGATAGTTATTGTAGGTTTGATGGAATAATTAAAAGAACTTTGAAAACTATTGGCCCAGTCTAACTGTTCTCATGTGCACACGTACATGTTCTTAATTTCTTCTACTCTGTCACACTTTATATTTTTTTTCGATTTACATAGAAAGGAACTAAACAAAATAAATAAATTTAACGTGTAATTAGTTCCAACAATTCATTTCCATAAACATAATAACTTAGTAGGGCTCCAGGCAACCAGGCCAAAACTGTTCTGTTTTGCATTCTATTTTGAAATCCTAGATTTTCTTGTGAGTCGATATCATATTATTGTTTTCTTAACTGGAATATGTCTTATTTAATTGATTCCTTTTCTTTTCTTTTTTTTTTTTGATTAAGGTGGATTTATCGTACTAGTCTATCATGCATACATCCAATGGATTCGACAATGAGTTTCTTAATAAGCTTGGTGCCCGAGAGAATCTTTCTTTTGGATTCGAGAATTGGGATGATCAGCTGTTCCCTGGTAAGATTGGGCAAATTCTAATTTCGCGTGGAGATGCGATTGACTCCATCCAAGTGGCATATAATATAAAAGGATTATTAGTTCTTGCATAAAGGCATGGAGGAAATGCAGATAAATTTCATTGTATATGCCATCTAATCAAGTTTTTGGCAGCTTTCATGTTTGCTTAAATGAACATTGTAGCTTATGTTTTGCAGGTTAATTAATCTAGCGTCATGGGAAACTCTTACCATGGTGAAGGGATACTATGGGCCCCTGAGAGGAACTAATGCAAGCGCTATGAGATCACTCACTTTTGGCACCAATGGAGCCACGTATGGAGGAGAGAACACCCTTTTGTTTCAAGGATAATACTTTGTACGCTACTTACGGTGTAAAAATTCAGACGTAGAGTACACAATGACTTTTGATTAGTCTATCTGAAGCTCTCGTGGCTTGATGCGATGGCTATCTTTTCGCATCCAACTAGGCTTCCGATGGTGTGAAGAAAATTGGGGCGGGATGGAGTTCCATCGCCGAATGCATTAATATATCTAATAATATGTTTTTTAAATTTTGCATGATGAAATTATCATTTTCCTTCAAAACGAAATATTTTTAGTATTTTGCATTCTAGTTGGACATTATAGGGATTGTATTTCTCTCTCTTCTCACATTTTCTGAGCGTCAAATGCTGTATTTCTTTTTCTTCTTCCATTTCCTAAGCCTCTGGGTATCCAAGATTTAGTCTGCAGGAATCATTGTGCATCCGAGGTTATTGATTCTTTATTATTCCATCCAACCAACATGTCCCATCCATCAGAAAGTAAAATATCGTTTATTGATTTTTTATTACAACTTTTTGGTAGTTCTTTTAATACAGCAACTTTTTTGGTAGTTAAATAAAATTAATGCATTAGGCATGTTCAAACAAATTTTTTTTTTTCAATTTTAAAAGTTCATGTCATATAAAATCTTACCAAAAGTCATATATTAAGTCCTGATGTCATGATTTTTACACAGAATAGTTTTTGACATGTCATAATGACGTACAAGATCCAAAATATGGCATGATATTATGAGTTTATAGGTCAAAATTAAGATATCCAATTGGTAAAATGCCTCCTAAAATTATGACATCAAGGATGTTTGTGCGTTCCTTGATATTTCTATTTCAGGATGTCATAATTTTGATCCTTAATGTCATAATTTTGATATAGAATATTTTTATTCTAGGATGTCATAATTTTGACCGATAATATCATAATAATGATAAAATTATGACAACCTAGAACAGAAACATCCCTGAATGCAGAATTAGAATATCCTATGTCAAAATTATGATATTAAGAATCAAAATTATGACATCCTAGAATAGCAATAAAGCCAAACACAGAATTATGATATTCTGTATCAAAATTATAATATTAAAAATTAAAATTATGACATCCAAGAAAAGAAACATCTCCAAACATAGAATTATGACATCCTATATCATAATTATGATATTAAGAGTCAAAATAATAACATTTCTGAAATAGAAATAAAGTCAAACATAGAATTATGATATCCTGTATCAAAATTACGATATTAAGGATCAAAATTATGATATTCGGGAAGAGAAATATCTTCGAACGCAATGTCAAAATTATGACATTAAGGTTTAAAATTATGACATCCAACATAGCAAACATTCCTAAATGCAAAATTATGATATTAAGGATCAAAATTATAATATTAAAGATTAAAATTATGATATTAAGGGTCTAAATTATGACATCTCATAGAGCAAACATCTAAGAATACAGAATTATGACATTAAGGATCAAAATTATGACATCCTGCAATAGAAATAAATTCGAACATAGAATTATGACATCCTGTGTCAGAATTATGACATTAATGATCAAATTATGATATTATAGGTTAAAATTATGACTTTTTATATATAATACTATTTTAGATGAAAGTTATAGATATTATTATGACAGCTGTTCAAAACTATGATATTTCAGATAAAAATTATGACATCATGTGGTCAAAATATTTTTTGAATATAATTTTTGATATTATTATGATATTTTATGTCAAAGTTATGACATCGTATTTGACTAGGATATCATAATTTTGATATAGAATTAGATTCTGATATTTTTATAACATTCTAGATCAAAATTATGATATTATAGAATAAAATTATGACATCGTTGGTCAAAATTATGACATCTTATTGGTAAAAGATCTTGCGAAAATAGTTTTGACAATATTATGATATTTTCTATCAAAATTATGATATGATATATTAATATAATAAAAAAAATACCTAGTAGGAGATGATTTTATCATATTTTACGATATTATAGATCAAAATTATGACATTCTTTTGGTAAAAAACCTTCCAAAGGTTATTTTGATAAAACTATAATATTATATTTCAAAGTTATGATATTATACTTTAATATTATGATAAAAATACCATCTAGATATCGATTTTGATATTTTTTTGATATTATAGATCAAAATAGCTACGATCCCATAGATCAAAATTATGATATCTAATTGGTAAAAGATCTTACGAAGATAGTTTTGACAATATTATGATATTTTCTATCAAAATTATGATATTACATATTAATATAATAAAAAAATATCTAGTAGGAGATGATTTTATTATATTTTATGATATTATAGATTAAACTTATGACATCGTAGGTCAGAATTATGGCATTCTTTTGGTAAAAAATCTTTCAAAGATTGTTTTGACAAAACTATGACATTATATTTTAAAATTATAATATTATACTTTAATATTATGATAAAAACATCATCCAGATGTCGATTTTGATGTTTCTATGATATTGTAGATCAAAATTATGGCATCGTAGGTTAAAATTATGATATTTTATTGGTTAAAGATCTTTTGAAGATAGTTTTGATAATATTATGATATTTTCTATCAAAATTATGATATTATATATTAATATTATAAATAAAATAACTTTCAGATATCGATTATGATTTTCTTATGACATCTGAGGTCAAAATTATGATATCATAGGTCAAAATTATGACACTATATTGCTAAAAGATCTTTCGAAGGTTGTTTGGACAATATTAGAACATCATGTGTTGAGATTATGACATCGTAGATCAAAATTATATGATGGTATGCTAATATTGTCAAAGAATTTTATATTTATGACTTTCATATATATTTTATAATTTTAACAAATCTTCTGTATATCTTCTATAGATATTCTTGCAAATGATTAGATGGACGAGCCTTTATGTGATGTTTTTTTAAAGAATCCATCTCCTTCTAGCACAATGTTTGCAGATAAGGATAATGTAAATCCTCATGCTGGAATGGAATTCGATTCAGTAATAAATGTGTACAATTTTTACAATGATTATGCGAGAAGAGTCGGTTTTGGAATCACAATCATGTGCAGTAGATCCAATAAGAATAATGTATATTGCTTCAAACATCTAGCATGCTGGAGATTAGAAAAATCTAAGAAATCAGATAATTCCATGAATTCTAGGGACACCGATAAAATTGATTGTAAGGCATCAATAAAAGTCAGAATTGATTCCAAGATCAAAAAGTGGAGATTAGATAACGTTATTCTAGAATACAACCATAAGTTATCGATAACAACCATCCATTTTCTACGGTCCCATAGGAAGATTAGCACACCAGAAAAAGTAGAGATTATTAAAATTATTATTTTGACATAGAATGTCATAATAATATCAAAAAATATATTCAGATTGTAATTCACTACTAGTTGTTATAATCTTGATCCTTAATATTATAATTTTGACATAGAATATCATAATAATATCTAAAGTCATAATATTTTGACATCAAATATCATAATTTTGAGACAGGATGTCATAAATTTTATAAAAAATAACTTCCGTTAGTGTTTTGCCAATACGATATCATAATTTAATCTAAAATATAATCATTTTGACATAGAATGACTATTAATGTCAAAAAAACATATTCGAGAAGTATTATATGATAGCCTAAAAAATATATGACATCCTATGACATTCTATGATAGCTTATTATTGTTAGTTTACCTCGTGTGATTGGATGTTGTCAAAATTTATATCGTGACTGCTTTTTCTGCAGACACGCCACCTCAACAACCTTGAAAATTTTAAAGGATCAGATGGAGCTCAGATATTTATGTGCTCCAGGAACCACACCTGCACATGAGCATTTTCACAAAATAGACTATAAAAAAAATTTAAAAATATAAAAGACTATACTCTAAAAATAAATGATTTAAGTTTACCACGAGGGCTGCCGAACAGCCAAGAAAAGTGGGTTGCCTCCTTCTTTTGTCAACCTTCTTTGCTTTGCGAGGCTCCCCTGACCTCGGATAGTTAGCAATCTCTGGAAGGACCTCAACCATCAGGTTCTTGATGAAAATAGCCCATGCAAAAGATCCCAATTGAGACGAGTCATCTAAAAATGGGATCACGTCTCTTGGACAAGTTTGGTTTGACTTTGAAATCAAAAAAAGTATAAAAATGTATGCTATCCAAAGTCTGACGGTATCCTCAATATCCTTCTTTCTTTTCGATAATTTTAGCTGACTAATCAAAGACTCCAATCTTTTATATTGCAGCTGCAAACGTTTTCCAAATCTGTCGAACAGCCTTTCCTTTTTCTTCGATATTTCGACTACTAAGATTTTCACGTCGTGACATGGAAGATTGATGATTAGTGTCACTTTCTTCATACTAAATATTATTATTTTTTCTATAATAATGAATTGATCTCCTCCAATATAATATTTTATAATATTAGAGAGGAGTACCCCATCTACCAAAAATGGCTCCATGTTAACAAAGGCACCTAATAGAGTCTTTCGAATTAGCTGAATGTGCTTAAGGAAAAAGTCGATATTTCAAATATTATGAACATAAACTTCAGGTTTATATGAGTTCTTAAAAATTAAAATTTTTTCAAAAAAATGGGAGAAAATTTGAGATGATACTATAAGAAAAAATCGGATTGTCAACAATAGAAACTCAAAGTAATAAACAGCATGTTATAATCTTGACTAAAAAATGTCTTACGGAGGTGCTTTGCCTAGCAGATGTTATAAGTTCAAATGCAAATTATCATATTTTAATATAGAATCTTATAATAATATAAAAATTATGACATTCTATTAAAAAAATAAATATAAAAATAGAATTATGACTTTTTATATCAAAATTATGATATTAAGAATTAGAATTATGGCATCCTGTATCAAAATTATAATATTAAAGATTAAAATTATGATATCCTGAAGAAAAAATATCAATGAAGATAAAATTATGACATCTTGTATCAAAATTATGATATCTTATGATAAAATTATGATATTAAGGATCTAAATTATGATATTTTGATATAAAAATATTATCGAACGTAGAATTATGACGTCCTGAGTCAAAATTTTGATAAAAAATATGATAATAATATCAAAAATTATATTCATAATTTCACATATAATATCATAATGATGTCAAAAATTAGATTTAAAATATATTTTGACTATTTGATATCATAATTTTTATCTGAAATATCATAAATTAGAAAATGATATGATGATAATCTCTAAAGCTTTCATCCGAAAGAATTTTGCATACAGAAAGTCATAATTTTATCAAAGAATATCATAATTTTGAAACATGATGTCATAATTTTTGTTAAAAAAATCTTACAGAGGTGTTTTGCCTAAAAGAGGTCATAAGTTTACCAAAACTATCATCATTTTATCATAGAATATCATAATAATATCAAAATTATGACATTTCGATAGAGAAAAATCTTTGAAAGCATAATTATGATATTTAAGATCTAAATTATGATATTAAGGATTAAAATTATGACATCCGACATAGAATACGTCAACGAACGCAGAATTATGATATCTTATGCTAAAATTATAATATTAAGATTCAAAATTATGAAATCAATATTTAAAATTATGACATCCTAGAGAATAAACATCAACGAAGATAGAATTATAATATTCTGTATCAAAATTATGATATTAAGTATATAAATTATAATATCCTAATACAAAAATATTATCGAATATAGAATTATAATGTTCTAAGTCTAATTTTTGATAAAAATATGATAATAATATCAAAAATCATATTCTGATAAAAATTTGACTATTAGATGTCATAAGTTTTACATAAAATGTCATAATTTTGACGTAGCATATCAGAATAATGTCTAAAACTTTCTTCCAAAGAATTTTGCCTAAGAAAGTCATAATTTTAACCTATAATTTTATAATTCTGACACAGGATGTCATTATTTTTATTAAAAAAATCTTACGGAGGTCTTTTGCAAACACAATATCATTATTTTAACTAAAATATTATAATTTCACATATAATATCACAATGATGTCAAAAACTAGATTCGAAATGTATTTTGACTATATGATATCATAATTTTTATCTAAAATATCATAAATTTAAAAACGATGTCATAATAATCTCTAAAACTTTTATCCAAAAGAATTTTGCATATAAAAAATCATAATTTTATCATAGAATATCATAATTTTAAAACAAGATATCATAATTTTTGTTAAAGAATATCTTACGGAGGTGTTTTGCTTATAAGATATCATAAGTTCACCAAAATATCATTATTTTATCATAGAATGTCATAATAATATCAAAATTATGACATCCCAACAGACAAAAATCTCCGAAAGCATAATTATGACATTTAAGATTCAAATTATGATATTAAGGATCGAAATTATGACATCCTACATAAAATACATCAACGAATGCATAATTATGATATCATGTATCAAAATTATGATATTAAGGATCAAAATTATGATATCTTGAAGAAGAAATATCAACGAAGATAGAATTATGACATCTTGTTTTAAAATTATGACATCCTATATCAAAATTATGACATTAAGGATCTAAATTATGACATCCTGACATAAAAATATTATCGAATACAGAATTATGACATCCTAGATCAAAAGTATAACATTAAGGATTAAAATGATGACATCCTATTGGTAAAATACCTTTCGAAGGTACTTGTGATAATATTATGACATCATAGATCAAAATTATGACATTATAGGTTAGTATTATGATAACTTTTATGTAAAATATCTTTCAAGTATAATTTTTTAATATTTTATGACATCCTGATTCAAATTTATGATATTCTGTGTTAACATTATGCCATCTCGTTGGTAAAATATAACCCCAAAATAGTTCTGATGATATTATGACATCTTAGGTCAAAAGTATGACATTAAGAATTAGTATTATGACATTCTGTAGGTTAAATATGTTTCAAGTAAAATTTTTATCATTTTTATGACATCTTGGGTCAGATTTATGAGATTATATGTTAATATTATGACATATTTAGGCAAAACACCTTCCAAAGATAGTTTTCCTCCACTTTCGAAGGTAATAATTTTGATACACGATGTCATAAACTTCGTTCAGCGGGACATGTAAGCCTATAGGATGTCATAATTTTTACCTACGAGACATATATTTGTAAAATCTAAAAGTAAACTGCTCTGAAATAAATCGAGAAAGTAAAAAATCTTTAATGAATGCTCTAAACCTTAAAAAAAGTGTCCTAAACTTAAACATGAGTTTACCTCCTTCTCTTTCCTCTATTTCATGCCTCTCGGAGGTTGTTGGCTCATCCTCTGCCTTGAAAACAACCATCGATGTACTCTCTTTGATCAAGTCCTCTTCTTCGTTACCTTCTCCTTGACGCCTTCTAAACTCGAATTTTTTTGGGACCATAACTGAAAATTCTTCCTTATCCAATAGAATATTCCATATTATATCGAAATGCTCACCGCAGAAATGGTCCGTTTGATATGCTCCACTTCTCCAAAAAAAAAAATGAGGAAAACGCTGATCGTTGGAGTGGAGAAAAAATGAAAAGACTTTTCGAAGAGAAGATGATGAAATTTTTGTATTAATTTTTGCCAGAAGAAGCATCGGGGGCAATATCATATTTTCATGTTTTTGAAAAGATCAAGATTAATTGTAGAACAAAAAATGATGACGCCTTCTGTGGAAACTCCGCAGCGATCGCCTCAAGCCATGAGGGCTCTAGGAGGACCAATCGGAAGTCGCGGTGCGCTCCACGTCTTAATTTTTACACCGCATGCAGTGTAAAAAGTATTACCCTTTGTTTAAATATTCCATCTGGTGTTTGTTTTGGGGGTTTCCATGGGCGTTGTGATAGCCGTTGTCTTCGTGCAATTGGCATAAATATCATGGGCTAAATATCATTTTGGGCCAGAAGTAGATATTACATGCCAACTTGATTAGTATTGTGGCCAAGAGCTCATGACTCGTACATGAGGTATTGTCTGCTCTAGTTCATGGGCCTCATATTTTATCCCTCGAATTCTAATCCAAAAAATGCCTCATGTAGGATGGGTGGTCATTTTCTATATAAGCTAGAGTCCTCCTTGATGTACAACTAATGTAGGTATGTGTATGGAGGAAAAATATCCTTTAGAGTTGTATGGGTGGTCCCTTACCCGGTGCATCACTGTTCTATCTCATGGGCCTCATAATATTTTCCCTCAGATTTCAATCCTAAAGATACTTCATGTGGGATGAATGGTTCTTTTTTATATAAGCCAGAGTCTTTCTGAATTATAACCAATATAGGACTAATGATGCTTTTCCTTCTACACCACAATAATTAGAAAGCTAAAGATTTGACTCATCTTTTCTCATGTCTCATTGTCAGTTCCCTCCTTGTGTTAAAAGGCTAAGCCTGATCTGCATGTTAATGTGACAATTATCCATGTTCAGAAGTGAGTCAATTGCATACCATGTTAAACTCATGGATCTAAATTTCCTTTCGTTGTAATTATTTTAGGAATTTTACTTGGAAAAAAGAACTGACTTGGTACGGCACTTTGCTTTGGCTACTTCTCTATCTGGCCTTCATGTATTAACTTGACTCAAAGTCCTTGGAAGCACTGCTCGCCGGCCATTGGAATATCTTGGTTCCTCATGGACGCACTCCTACGCTTCCACGTCGGTCCACAGGAGTGGCATATTTAGAAGGACAGAATTTATCAGCCATAATGAAAAGTTGTGCTTTTATTAGGCATGTTTGGAATTGTTCTTCGTGGAAGGCTCATATTAATTTGAGATAGAATGAGAATAACTCCCAAAGCATAGAATGTGATGCCACCCTTTCTCACTACCTACAGCTTTCTCATCCGGTCAGATCACCTCCAAACTCACTAGCTACTCAATTCCAATGTCCACAAGAGTTCCCATCCATCTAATCAATACTTCTCTAGATTAAAAATTGCAAGATTCAATTATATATATATATATATATATTTGAGATAAAATTTTTAGTTAGTAACAAAGGTCATAATTAATGATAGAGATGGTAATACATCGGATATGAGATGTGTGGATCAATATTCATATCCATCTCATAATTAAAATTTTATATTCATATGATCTCATATCCATCGCGGATCGGATGGAATAAAGTTGATGGTACAAATCGAAACAAATTGGATGGATAAAATGAATAAGTTCATCAAATTGGATTGAATAAAAAGATTATTATATAAATATTTTAAAATAATTATAATTTTAAAAAAATATTTAGATTAAAATTATATTGAATCAAGGATAGGGCATACTATTATCCGCATCCGATTTGAATCTACTTTACATATTTTATCAAAAATTTATTTTTATTCAAATTTTAATCGGACTTAATTGGATTGAATATTCAATTGGTCGAATATAATTACTATCCCTAACTATTGGATAGATCCTAATTAGCCATTATATTTTTTTTTCAAATTTTTAAAAATATTTGCCAACGTTAGAAATTTACCACAAGGGTGGTTGCATGCATGTTACCAACCGCCCTTTATCTCATTGGGCCAGCATTTGTTTATTGTGTGAGAGGACAAGATCCCAACTCTAGTGGTGGCAACCCCATCGTTTTTCTCAAAAGATAAATATTCGATATTATTTATGGAAAGATGCTAAGATGACCTCAAATGATTTTCTAAAAATATCTAAAATGAAAAGATATATAGCAACGTATGTGCTTGCTTGTGAATATAAACCTCACCCACCCAATGATAAAAAGAAGAAGAAGAAGAAGACAAACAAACAAACAAGGAAACATCTTACGATCAGCATGATAGGACAAGTACTACAGTTGAGCTCAGCCAACAGGCCAGAAAAAGGCGTAAAAGAAGAAGAAAAAGAACCTGCTGCGAGTTGGCTTATTTTCACCTAGCGAGTAGATCCTCACACAAGCTTTCTTCTTTTTTGTTCTTTGGTAGAAGAAGAACCATACATTTTTAGAGAATAAGAAGTGCATGTGGTACCTTTATCCAAAGAGATGATGCCGTGACCCCATAAAAAGCAAACTACAGGGCTGCTCTCTCTATATAAGCTCAAATTTCTTTCCATTTTTCATACTTTCGTGGTTTTCTTTGACATCCACACCAAGAGGTAAATCTTCCCTTGGAAGTTTTAAGTAGTCTTTTGTTTGGCTTTACCAATTGTTTCTGATTTATTTTTTTGGGTACAATATTGCAGCTAGTATAGCAATATATAACTTTTAGTTCCTGGCTGAAAAGGAGAACATCTTCAGATGGTAAGCGTTAAATTCAATCAAGAGTAGGAGTGCCAATTGAAACTATTCTGTAAAGATCTATTTATTGGGAGAGTTAGTTTGGAGGGTGCGAAAACTTTAAAAATCTGTTCTATATTAATGATTTCGCTCATGAGAAAGAACCACATCTAGCTAGGAGGTTATCCAGTTTCTAATTTGGAAATTTTTGTATGCACTAACAATTTCCAATAGTTGATGTCTTTTACACCAGTTGATGAAGGATGCTATATTTATACATGTACACTAAAATAAATTTTATATAACCGTTATAGGTTCGACAGACTAACCAAAAACCATAGAAGCATGAAATTTTTGGCTACAGAAGTATTTCCATCCTCTTATGTCCATATGCTCTTTAATTTCTTGCATATACTCACACTTCCTAAATATTTTGATTTCAAATTAAAGAGCTTGGAGAAAGCAACATAATTACTTGCAACAATTTATTTTCATTTATATAAAAAATTACTAGCGTTCATAAAATAATTTCTGTGCTCCAAGCCAAATCCACTCTTTTTTTCATTCCGATTTTTAGATCCTAGATTTTCATTGCTATTAAATCTCATATTATTTAATGGATTACGGAGCTCAACACCAAACGATGAGATCATATATATTGTTAATCCTTTTTCCATACCTACGTGGCTTCACAGAAAGATATGTTTCTCCATGGAAGGTTTGAATAGTCTTTAGTGCAGCTTTACTGGTTATTTTTGATAGAGTTTCTGGGAGTAATAGTTTCAGGCAATATGGTAGGATAGCTTTTAGTTCCTTGTTGAATAGAAGAACATCATTGTGGTAAACTAAATTTATACAGAACCTATGTGAAAGGAGCGTCAATTGAAGCCATATTCTGCTCTATTTTTTGAGAGATTTTCTTTTTTTGGAGGGAGGATCTGTTTTATATATGTTAATGAGCCTACCGATGAGAAGATACCACATCTAGGATGTTACTAAATTCCAGTGGATGTTACTGATGAAGGATGTCACGATCTATATATGCACATTAAAATGAATTGTATAGTTATATTGCAGGTTGAAGGGAATAATCAAAAGAACTTTGAAGCATGAAATTAATTATTGGCTGCATGAGTGTAATCGTATCCTCTTAATACAAAACAATGAGATTCTTCTTTTAATTTTCCGATAATTTTGGATTTATTATACCAGTCTATCATAAATACATCCGCACCCGGCAACGAGTTTCTCATTAAGATTGGTGCCCGAGGGAATCTTTCATTTGGAGTTGAGAATTGGGATGAGGTGTTCAGTGGTAAGCTGAGGCAAATTCTAATTTCACATGGAGATGCCATCCACTCCATCCAACTGTCATATACTACCCCAAGAGGGACATTAGTTCTTGCTCCTAAGCATGGAGGAGATGGAGATATATTTGATTGCGTAAGCAACCTCAGCAAGTTTGACACGTCTCATGTTTTTTTTTTTTTTTTTGGGATAAAATAAATGACAGCACCAAACGTTGTGTGCTAGCTGCAGGTTAATCTAGAGTCATGGGAGAGTCTTACCATGGTGAAGGGATACTATGGGCCTGTGAGAAGATATGATGCAAGTATTGTTAGATCACTCACTTTTGGCACCAATGGAGCCACATACGGACCCTTTGGCGCCGAGGAGGGGATACCCTTCTGTTTCAATATTCCTTCTGGTGTTAGTTTTGGGGGTTTCCATGGATGTTCTGATAGCCGTTATCTTCATGCGATTGGGATATATATCAAGTCCATGGCTACCCATCATCTTGGTCCAAAACCTGAACGAGTTTATTTCGCACGCTCTCTTCATTCGGTGGAGTAGAAAGCCAAAGCCATAGGTTTGGCTCATCTTTGTCAACGCCCTTCACTTCACCGTGCCAAAGCGTTGAGCATGCATCTGCTAACGTGACCATATCCCGCGTGTTCAACTCCTGCATGCAACACAAATCTTGATGTAAACTTCCTGAAGCGAGTTAATTAATTGCATCCCATGATAGATTCATGGATATATATAGATTTCTTTTTGGTGTAATTATTTGAGGACTCGCACTTTGAAAAAGCGATATTGCACTTAGCTTTTGCTAGATCAACAATAGAATTTCACCATATGGGCTTACATGGCGACACATAGAGCTGCTGTTGACGAGAGCTCTTGAAGGTGATTTCTCTATTGGCGGTCAGAAGCGAACGTGTTGGACTTTGGAATGAAAATGAGAATGAGTGATTCGTAGGATGGAGTGAGTCCTATTCCCTCTAATTCCAAGTCTCTTCCAATATTCAAATTTCATTTTGATTCCGATTCCAATTTTGAAAAAAATATCATATATTTAAGGATATCTGGATGCACCGAATTCCAATAGATCAGTGATGAAGCATGTCATGATTTACAAACGTACGTGCATTAAAATGAATTGCATATAACAATCGTAGGTTCGAGCGAATGATCGAAAGCACTTTGAAGCATGAAACTAATTAGCGGCCAGACGAGTTTAAACCGTCGCCCCACATGCATACGTTCTTTTATTCTAAGCAGCCAAAACCATTTTTCTTTGCATTCTAGTTTGAAATCCTGGATTTCCTTGCAAATCAATACCATATTATAATTGTTTTCTTAACAGGAATGTATTATTGTAATTGATCACAGAGTTCAATACAAGACAATGAGTTCCTTGTGAAGGTTGGTGCCCGAGGGGATCATTCATTGGGACCTGAGGACTGGGATGAGGGGGGCTTCGGTAAGGTCAGGAAAATCCTAATTTCGCATGGAGATGCCATCAACTCCATCCAAGTGGGATACTTTACAGATGGATCATTAGTTCTTGCTCATAGGCATGGAGGAAGTGGAGATAAATTTGATTGTGTAAGAGAGTTGTTGGCACCTAATTAATTTCATGTAGTTTGTTTATATGTATCATCAACATGACCGCACTAGCTTCGATTAATGTTTTGCAGGTCAATTTAGAGTCATGGGAGAGTCTTACCATGATGAAGGGATACTATGGGCCCCTGAGAGGACACCATGCAAGTGTCGTAAGGTCACTCACTTTTGGCACCAATGCAGCCACCTATGGACCCTTTGGCATCGAGCAGGGAACACCCTTCTGCTTCAATATTCCATCTGGTGTTAGTTTTGGGGGATTCCATGGGCGCTCCGATAGCAGTTTTCTTCGAGCAATCGGGATGCATGTCAAGCCCATGGCTAGTTATCATTACTGGCCGAAACCTGGGTGGTCCAATAGTCCGCCAGGTTATTATTTGCCACGTTAAGCCATAGCTTTTCGTTCGTTATGAATCACATCCCATGGTTGTCCATGCTTTTCCTTGTGCCAAAGCGTCAAAATAGAGAGCTTAGTACGTATTCATGACGTCAATGTTCTAACTACTGGATGGAAAAAGGAATCCTTATGCAAACGCCATTTAAGGTTGCAAAATAGATCTGGATTTCTATTTGCTCAAATAAGATAAGTTTATTTCCTGGAATCCACAGAAAATTGCCTTGCCTAATTTATCTTTTGCTCCTATTTCCTCTACGAACGTACGAGATAAAAAATATATAAAAAAAAAAAAAGACAAGGACAGCTTCTTCCAAGCTACCTCCATGAATCCTTATATACTTACTAAGATTTTTTGTAAAAGCTCTAATTTCAAAAATTCTACTTCTCAAAAGTTCCAAAGCTCAACTATCAACCGCAATTTCAAATAGGATCTAAATTTGTAACAGTATATTTGAGCCACCCTTGCTTACTATAATCATTTTATAATCCCACCAAGGTAAAGTAACGTATCAACCATTGATAGAGAATAAATTCGCTGCACTCCAGGACGGTATTTCAGTTGACCGAGTCATCTAATCCTCAAAGTCCATGAATTTATCAATTATTCTAAGCATCAAAAAGAAAACAGAAAAATAAGCAACCAACAATACATCAATGGTGGCGTTGAAGAAGGATTTTTTGTTTAAAAAAAAAAAAAATCTAATCTTTAGGCCAATCGCAAAAGTTAATTATCTATCTATATTTACACAGCTAAACTCCTCCAAATTCATATTTATAATGTGTTGATACACCTAATCACCCCTCGCCACGTGGCAATATCAAGAAGATCATTAATTTGATGGTACTCTAGCGATACGGTAACACCGATAATTTTGCATCCAGGTTGGATTAATACTGATCTAGGATTATAATTTATTTGATATCATGACGAAGTGGAACACCGATTTACAGCTTCTCATATGTTTATACAGATTATGTCAGTAATTTACCATCCTCACAATCATATCAGGAGATCTTATGGCTCAAGCCTGTTATAGGATAAGATTGATTTTTTGTCGTCCTACTGATTTAAGTTGAGATTGGCATAATGCTGCCCTGTACATCAGCATTTTATTTCAAGTTCTAATTTTAATCGATATGCTCATGAGCAACTTTATGCCCAAATTGAGTTACCACCAACCTAACCAATAATACTCTAAACTGAGATCAATTGAATACTTTCGTCTTGGCGTAGCTAAAGACTAGATCGATGAAAAATCGTTCTGTCGATATAATTTTCAACTTCTAGCTGAAGAAAATTTTGTTACTCTCTGACTGTATCACAGCCTGTCTTCTAGCTATATAATCAATCTTTACATGGACTAACAGTCTATAGCTGCCATTTTGTTATAACAAACTAACGGGCTAACTCATCTAATAGCCTTATGGCCTGCGCAAATCCTCTCTATGAATAGGGGGACAAGATACCTCCTTTCGAAAGGTAAGCGGAGATAGAGTTAAAACTCCTCCAAAATCCTCTCAACTTTCCTACTAAAAAAAGATCGAACTCTTATTCCCTCTACTTAAATTCTCTGCCCTCTACTTCTCTATTTTTACTATCTATTCTCAAGATCCCAGCTAACTTAAGCATTAAAAGATCCTAAACTGAAGGATATCTTATCGATTCTTAGAACTTCTTTATATGTCAACTCACAGTCTCAATCAACTTGGCCTCGATCAGGGGCAATCCTATGTCAATTCTTAGAGCCTTGCAGCAACAACATGAACTTAATATTTCTTTAAGGGAATATAAATAAATCAGAACCTGGCCAATAATATAATTAGAAGAGGGTCAGAGTCCCCTCTTTCTCTCTTGCCATTGCCGACGAATAGTGTGGACCTGTTGGTGGGCATATTTTGAAATCAGCAGGAGATAGCATTCATCAGCCACAATGAAGTTTGCTTTTATTGGGCACATTTGGAATTATTCTCCGTGGAAGGCGTATATTAACCTTTAAGTGAGGATGAGAATAACTCGTCAAAGCATAGAATGTGATACCACCCTTCCTCACTACATGCAACTTTCTCATCTGGTCAGATTACCTCCAAAGTCACTTGCTACTCCATTGCAGTGCCCACAAAAGTTCCCTTCCATTGAATCAAAGCTTTTCTAAATTAAAAATTAGAAGATACGGTTCAAAAAAAAAAAAGAATTATTATTTTTAGATAAGGGAAGAGAGGATAACTCACACTAAGCTATCCAGGTCTAGACTGAATTGAGCCAGAATCTCTAGTTACTACATATCATGTAGCCACTATCATTTCTCTTTCAAATTTTGAGGATATCTGCCAATGATAAAAATTTTACCACAATGATTGTTGGATGTTACCAACCACGCTTCATCTTATCGGGTCGGCATTTTTTTAATGTGTGAGGGGACCAAGATTCGATCTCTAGTGGTGACAACCCCACCATGGAGAAATATTGAATATTATTTATGGAAAGATACTAAGATGACCTCAAATGATTTGTTAAAAATATCTAAAATGGAAAGATGGTAGCATGTTGTGCCTCCTTAAACCTCACCCACCCAAAGACCAATGAAAATCTTATGGTGAGAACAATAACTAAAGTTGTGCTTAGCAAAGAGGCCGGAAAAAGATGTAAAAGAAGAAGAAAAGAATCTGGTGAGAGTTGGCTTTATTTTCACTTTAGTGAGTAGATCCTCACACGGGTTAAACTCAAGAATTTTTTTTTTTTCTTGGTAGAAGAAGAATCATTCATTGTTGGAGAATAAACTCGAGCACTAAGGTACCTTTATCTAGAGAAATGATAACATGAGCATATAAAAAGCCAACTACAATGTTACTCTCTCTATATAAACTCGAGTTTCTTTCCATCTTCCAAACCTACATGGTTTTTTTCGACATCCAGAGAAAAAGGTAAATCTCTCGTCGGAAGTTTTAAACGGTCTTTATTTTGGATTTACCAGTTGTTTCTAACGGAGTTTTTTGTCACAATTTCTGCAGCTAGTACAGCAGTATAGCTTTTAGATCCTGGGTGAAAAGGAGAACATCCTCAGATGGTAAGCTTCAAAGCAAACCTAGAATCGGTGTGCAAATTGAATCCATTCTTTAAGATCTATTTCTTAAGAGTGAGAGTTTCAAGGGGGGCAAAAATTTTAAAAATCTATTCTATATTAATAATCTCACTCATGAGAAAGAGCCACATCTAGAAGGTTATCATGTTTATAATTAGGATGTGTTTAGATGCACCAGGATTTATTTGGTTGTCTGTAATGGTAGCTGACAGAGGATGCCAAATATATACATGTACATTAAAATAAATTATATATAATTATTATAGTTTTGTCAGAATAACCAAAAAACTTAGAAGCATGAAATTTTTGGCTACATGAGTATTTTCATCCTCTCATGTCCACACGCTGCTTTCCTTCATCTACTCATAGTTCGTAAATATTTTGATTTCAAACTCAGAATTTCAAATTAAAGAGTATGGAGAAAGCAACATAATTACTTGTTACAATTTATTTTTATTTATATAATAAAGTACTAGGGCTCATAAAAAGAAATTGATGGGGGGAGTTACCCTCCCCTTCACCCAAAAAAGGGGGCCTCCAAGCCAAATCCATTCTTTTTATTTCATTCTGATTTTTAGATCCAAAATTTTTGTTATGATTAAATCTCATATTATTTAATGGATTACAAAGGCTAATACAAAATAATGAGATTATTCTGTTATAATCCATTTTCCATTCTCTTCGGCGGGTTTAATTTAATAGTTCATTTTTTCTATGCAGCCAAAATCATTTTTCTATGCATTCTATTTTGAAATTCTAGCTAGATTTTCTTGTAAGTCGATTTCATGTTATTGTTTTCTTAACAGGAATTTAATCACAGATCTTAATACAAAACAAATGTGATTCTCTTTCCTTTTGTTTTATTATACCAGTCTATCATAAATTCGGCCGTTGCCGGTGGTGAGATTGTTATTAAGCTTGGTGCCCGAGGGAATCTTTCACATGGACTTGAGGTTTGGGATGAGGTGCTAAATTGTAAGATCAAGCAAATTCTAATTTCCCATGGAGATGCCATCAACTCCATCCAGATGGCATATACTACCCCAACAGGGGTATTCTTTATGGCTCATAGGCATGGAGGTGATGGAGATGCATTTGATTGCGTAAGCAACTTCAGCAAGTATTGACGCATGATCTCATGTTTGTTAGAATAAACATGCATGACTGCACCAAGCTTTCCATGCTGCAGGTTAATCTAGAGTCATGGGAGACTCTCACCATGGTGAAGGGATACTATGGACCCCTGAGAGGAAGTAATGCAGCTGTTGTAAGGTCACTTACTTTTGGAACCAATAGAGCCACATACGGACCCTTTGGTATGGAGGAGGGGACAAGCTTTTGCTTCAACGTTCCTTCTGGTGTTAGTTTTGCGGGTTTCCATGGGTCTTCTGATAGCCGTTATCTTCATGCGATTGGCATATATATCAAGTCCATGGCAAGACATCATCTCGGGCCAAAACCTGAGCGACTTAATTTTACACGCTATTATCATTCGGTGGATCAGTAGAAAGCCATAGGTTTGGCTGTTCTTTCTCTCATGTGTCCCATTCCATGGTCGTCAATGCCCTCCTTGTTTCGACTACTGCATGCAAAACAAGTCTAGATGTAAACTTCCTGAAGTGAGTTAAATGCATCTCATGATAAATTCATGGACATAAATTCATTTTTTATGCAATTATTTGAGGAATTGCACTTTGAAAACGCGGTTACGATTGTGGGTGCTTATTTTGCCCAAGTTTACTCAAATTTAGCTAGTACACAAGTGTTGGCTGAGTGATAAGAGCTGAAGCAAACTAAGAAGCCTCGTGTTGGGATCTATGATAGAACCGTTCCAATGGTAGAATTGCGTGCAGCATCAAAAGGGCTGACTTATGCTTTTTGAGCATGGAGGATGACAAATATTTGCACTGCCTCATGGTTAGTTATTAAATGGCTTTCAAATCCATTGTCCATCGAAATCAGACTACATCCTCTTCTCCCGGATTGCTACCGATTGTTGCACCCATTGCTCTCTTATAAGATTTCTCATATATATATATATATATATATATATATATATATATATAGAGAGAGAGAGAGAGAGAGAGAGAGAGAGAGGCCAATGGTGCAGCCAATTGAATGACGTCTCACATAGCAAGTCACACGGGATCAACGTTATAGAATTCCATGACAAATCTTCTTCATTTGTTGTTGAATATTTTGTTTGCTGATTCCCATGGAATCAACAAAATGATTATTAGAGCCAAACCTTACAAATGAGTATGGACAGCCATGTTTATTGTCATATTATAATATCCAGATGCCATCAGTGAGAAAGAAAACCAAACAAGTAGAACGGGTTCCATGTCAGACACTACAGCAATTCTATAACATAAGCCGAAGATATTGGCCAACATTCAATACATATTTGCATTTCTAATAGCATTCATTTAAGATAAGATATACTTCAAACAATCGCATTCAGAATGAATAAACCTAGAGCTTGCATGACATAAAATTTGTTATTAGTTTGTCCAACATTTGTCTGATTCAGAATAGCATGACAAACTTCATCCCCCTGCATCCCGTATGGTACGAAAAATCAAAATCAGGATGGTATCAAATAAGTGTGCGCTATACAGAAACATCAATATCTTACTCAGGTATCAAAACACTTCCACAGACCCACAATATGTGTCTGAAAGACGGTTTCACCATAAAATGCTACCAGGCTTCTTAGCCAGAAAAAGAAAGTTATTCATCTGAATGAGAACTTGCTATAGAAGATGGTATCTGAGCCATCTTGGTACTGACTTAGGTGTCAGTTTAAGCGCGGCAAAAAAACAAAGGTTAGCATCACCAATCACATCATAGCAACAGGAGTGAAGAAGTCTCTACATGATAGTTAATTGTATGATGATAGAATAAATATGTCTGATCATCTGCATATGGACCACAGCATAAACAAATCTAGGTAAGAAGAGAATGGATATTATAATGCACTGAATGATATGCGATCATCTGAAGGATTATAGTAACTTGAAGGCTAGGAGGTTTGAGAACCCAGTGGCTTCATTACTTCTTGTTTTCATTTGACTGACATCAACTTCTTTTTTATAAGAAAAAGACTATAAAGAAAACAACTTCCACCGACTTAACCTAATAGTTACAACAGAATAACAAACAAAATAATCTACTTGCCGCAGAACATGGTAGCTCGACTTTGTAGGATTCGGAAGGAGTAGATCCAACAGTTTCCCGCACTTCTTTGTAGCCATGATCAGCTTCTCCTTCCCGCTATCCCCGATTTCTTTTCCTTAGTACCATAAATTGAATACCACTTCCAAATTATGCTTAAAGAAAGGTACAATTTTGGACATCAAAATAACAAGATTAATCCTCCAAACCTTCAAGAAAATCTTCAGAATCCTTCTCCACATCCACAAGTTCCCTCTTCGACCCATGAGCCGGCGACACATGAAGAGTGGTCAGTTACTTCTGATTCTTGATACTCATCTCCGCCTCATGCTTGCCTCTTGGTCTCTTCTTAACACATTTTTGTTTTCCAGAGGATGGGAAATTTTTGGTCTATGCCTCATCAAAGGTTGTCATTTGTCGGTGGGCCTTGTCAAAAAGATGAAGTATTTAAGATATTTTCTATACTCACAAATTTTTATGATGAATTGATAAAATACACTCCTTTTGGATGTAGCTAAAACACACTTAAATGATCTTTTGCATCACAAACATTCTGGAGAGAGGAAAAATTTAATTAGAAGACCTCAAAGACCTAACTCAATAATGTTCATAGACAAAACAAACAAAGCAGAGTTTCAGCTAAGCTAATCAGACAGGGATCACTCTCCATAGCTGTCTGCTAAAAATTTTAAGCAATTTCAGCTGGAGCAGCAGAATTCTGTAGAAATAAGCAGTCCGAAACCTGTGAAGGTGAGAGCAGCAAGATGCAATAAACTATAAAGCATAACATGTATCACTAAAATCTTTGTAATGGAACTACTCAATGAATCAAATTTTCAATAGACAAAACAAAGTTGGTAAATTCTTATCTTGTAATCGGTGATCAAATGGGGTACAATACATGGTGACACAAAGGCAAAAACAACAACAAACAGTTTTGATGGAGAATTGCCCTTGCTCAAGGAATTTTACTTGTGCCAGGATAATAATATATCATGTAAATTAAATACGTAAGAGATATGAATCTGTTATAAAGCCGGATAACAGAGTAAACTAAGGATGTTTCTAAAATCTCTTCATCCACCTGGGTTCTATCCTATGTCTCAAATCCAAACAGCAGTCTTCGCATAATTTATTCAAACAAAGTGAAGAGATTCCCAAATCCCGCCAAACATTCTGTGTCATGAATATCTTCAGCCACCTGACTTGGAGTCCTATATCACAGATCCAAACAACAGTCTTTGCATGATTTATTCAACCAAACTGAAGAAACTCCCAGTTCCTGCCAAAAAATTTGGTGTCGTGATAAAATAACCATATCACACCAAGCTACAACTAACCCTAAGTTAATTTCCATGTTCCTGTTAGTCTTTGCATAAATAGAATGTAGTCTCTTCAGATGAGAAACAGTCCTTATTCCTTTACGCATCACCAATAATCACCGCAAGAACATGACCCATCCCTGAAATGATGGAAACGATTGATGTCCCTTATGATAATCTCCCTTGAAACAATTTTGCTGATGAACTTGAATGCCGTATGGCAATCCTTACACACACGAAGATTTTTCTTCACTCTGATGGGAGCTCCAGCTGGAGTACTAATCAACCCAAATGCAACAGCAAGCTTCTCACTATGGTGAGAAAGGAGCACCTCTTTTTCACTTTGCTCCACATCATGGAGGTCAATCTCTACCATAGGAACATACCCAGCTTTGCTCATCAATTCACCCAATTCTTCTAGCTTAGCATATATTTCTGTAGTCCTCTCATGGCTTCTGTCTCCCACAATGAAAGTGTATACTCTGTCCTTCAACTCCATCCAACTCATGCCAGGCTCCTTCTTCACCCTGCTATCTTTCATCAACCTTCTCACCTTGGCAACATCATCCCACATACCAGATGAAGCATATATATTAGCCAGAAGAACATGGGTTCCAGACTTCTCTGGCTCAATAGAAAAGAGCATCCCAGCCGCTTTACTACCCAATTCTATATTCCTATGCACTCTGGATGCCCCCAAGAGTGCTCCCCACACTGAAGCATTGGCTTCAAAAGGCATGCTATCTACAAGTTCCATTGCCTCATTTAGTCTCCCAGCACGGCCGAGAAGGTCAACCATGCAAGCATAATGCTCATGAGTCTGTTCAATGCCAAACAGCTCTACCATCGACTCAAAATATCGTTTTGCCTCATCAACAAGACCAGCATGATTACATGCAGAAAGAACACTAGTCAAGGTTATATGGTTTGGAGCAACACCCTCATCAAGCATCTTATGGAAAAAAATTAATGCCTCATTCCCATGCCCATGTTGTGCAAGCCCTCCGATCATCGCAGACCATGAGACAACCCCCCTCTCAGGTATCTCAGAAAAAGCTAAGGATGCATCCTCTATGCTCCCACACTTGGCATACATGTTGACGAGTGCATTCCCAGAAAACCCATCAGACATGAACCCCATCTTCAGCACATGAACATGTATTTGTTTCCCTTGCTCATATGCAGATAAACTAGCACAAGCATTGAGGAGGCTACTTAAGGCAAATGAATCTGGCTTAAGCTCCTGATTTGCCATCTCATAGAAGAGTTTCATAGCTTCCTCCCCTTGTCCACTCAGAGAGTAAGCTGTGATAATAGATGTGAAGGCCACCACATCTCCAAATGAGCATTCCCTGAAAACTCCTGCCGCCTCCTCTATGCAATTACACTTCCCATATGCATCAATAAGACCATTTACAACATGAGGATCCGATAAAAATCCTGCCTTGAGAGCAAGGGCATGAACATCTTTACTCACATTGGTAGCCTGTAAGCTCGCGATAGATTTAAGAATTGCCGACAATGTGGTCCGATTAAAGCTCAAACCTTCCAGCCTCATCTTCAAGAAGAGAAACAAAGCCTCCTGATCATTCCCACTGTGTGAACATCCTGAGATCAAAGCATTCCATGAAATCGTATCCTTCTCAGGGATCGAATCAAAGGCTTTCCTCGCATCTCCTAAATGATCACATTTGGCATACATATCAACAATCCCAACACCCACGAACATGTCTGAATCAGAGCCAGCCTTGATCAGATTGCCATGTATCTGCTGTCCCAGAAATAACATCCCTGTCCCAGCACAAGCCTTCAGAATACTCGACAAAGTGAACACATTTGGAAGGATTCCAGAGCGCCTCATATCCAACAACAACCTTAAAGCCCAGTTATCATGCCCATGAAGAACACATCCAGCAATGAAAGCATTCCATGAAACAATATCAGGCCGAGCTATCCCTTTGAAAACTACAGCTGCAGCATTGATATTCCCCAACTTTGCATACATATCCACCAGCGCGTTGGAGGTAAAAGGGTCTGAGTCATACCCAAGCCTAGTGAGGTAACCATGAACTTCTCTCCCATGACGCAAATCCTGCGAAGCCGTGCAAGCATTCAAAACACATGAGAACCCGAACTCGTTCGGCCTAATTCCACTCATCACCATCTCACTAAACAGCCCAACTGCCTCCTCACATTGATCATTCTTAACATGCCCCGCAAGCAGTGCATTCCATGAAACCACATTCCGACCAGCAATGCCGTCGAACAGCTTCCGGGAGTCTGAGAGGAGACCGAAGCCGGCGTACATGACAATGAGGGTGTTGGCGACAAAGACGTCGGATTCGAACCCAGTGACGATCGCGACAGCATGGATTTGGGTGCCAGCAATGAAGTCCGAGGCGGCCGAGCAAGCCTTGAGAAGGGTAGGGAGGGTGAACTCGTTGCTCCGGATGCCTAAAGTTTGCATCTTTTTGAAGGCCAAGAGGGCCTCGCGGGTGAGGCCGATGCGGACGTGGTTGGAGATGAGGGCGGACCATGAGACAAGGTCCGGGTTGGGTATTACGTCGAAGAACTTGCGGGCGAGGTCGGGGGAGCGGAAACTGGAACAATACGGGAGGAGATGGGGGCGGAGGTGAGGGACGGAAGAGAAGCCGGACGTGGTGAGTTGGGCACCGGAGATAGGAGGAGAATCGGCGGCGGCGGAGAGTGAGGAAAGCGGAGGCGGAGGCGGAGGCGGCGGGGAGAGGTTGGCAGGGGGGAGGAGCGAGGTGATGACGGCGGAGGCCGCAGCGTTTTCGGCGGTTTGGAGAGAGCGAGAGATGCGGGTGGAGAGCGTCTTGGTAAGAGATAGAGGGAGAGGGAGGCGCCGCGGTTTCATCACCCATGGAGCGTGGGTCTCGCCCGGCTTCGGCCTCGCGCCCCCTTTTTTTAAAGTCCGGGAGACCGGTTCGGCCCCAGCAGCAATTAGCAAAAGAGCAAGATGGGCTGGAATTGGAATAGAAGAAGACTGCTCCAAAGTGAAAACAACAAGTCGTAGGCCTTCCCAAGCTGCCAATGATACAGCATAAACTCATGTGGCACCTTCTTTATTAGGCAGTATAAGATTATGGCAATCTCCTACATCCAATCTTGCTCTCAACCCCATTGAGTCCGTCTTAATCCCGGTATACCTCACTATCACAATGAGTCAGTGAGCCTGGCTTTGATATCACTCGTCACAAACTCAAAAGCTAAAAACTTAAACCGTTGGGTAGAGGACCAGCCCAAGCTAATAAACCCATATGATTTTTTTTTTTATTATTATTACTCAATATGGAACTATAATATAAGGCAACTTAAACGAATCCAATGGTGGATTCGTGCTCAAGAATACGAATCCTTTTATCATGCAAAAGATACGACCGGTGTCTATTAATGAAATCTTTTAACTTGTTTTTCCTTGATACTCGAATGCATTGTTATGTACCTATATCAAAATAACCTCCCCACTCGCTTGGATTCCTGCAACGTTTACGATGCTTTGCCCTAATTTCTACCTTCTTCTCTTTCTGATATTGGTGATCTTCCATGGGTGTTAATGGGTTGATTTCGCCTAAAGTCCAGCTATGCTCGTATCTTTCCATCTCTAAATTTGGATTTCCAACGAAAAAAAGGTTGGGTTTCCGATAGATCAGAACCGTGACATCGTTCAAACATTGTAAGATCTGGCCCTGGGATTGGCCTCCCCTAAGGTTGAGAAATATTGTTTGGTTAGATAAGACATGAGACTGAAACACACACCATAGGCTAATGTTCCTCGTAATTCCCCTCCTGTTGATGCAACAATAAGAAGCTGACTGTGGTCAAGCACAGGTGAGTTTGTGATGCAAGGTATTTACATCATGACGTCATTAGGGAGAATATAATCTTAGTCTTTGCCCATAACTGCTGTTTAAGATTGCTACAAGAAAGTTGTTGATGCAGAAATTGATCATCGTCGGAGTCTGTTGGAGTTGAAACCGATGAGGTCGCCGTCGGAAAGCTACAAAACAGAGTTCCGTCCGAAGCCGGTGGGGAGTGGCTCCGACAGAACCCTCCGACGATCAAGTCAGCTCTGGTCAACAGGAATGGAGTGCTCGGAATGAGTTCCGGAGCTTAGAGAAGAAGAGGAGAGCTCAGAGATTTTTAAGAGATTAGAGATTAGCGTATCTGGAGGGTCCTTTATAGGCAGAGCTTAGTTGATGACGATGGCCATACCACCGCATGGAGTTTGGTACGAAGAGAAAGGCGTCGTCAGGTGGTTGGTGACAGCCATACTGGCAAGTCGTGGGCCGCATGGAGTTCGGTACGGAGAGGAAGGCATCGTCAGGCGGTTGGTGACAATCATACTGGTAAGTCGTGGGCCGCATGGGGCTGGTTACGGAGAGAGTAGTGGCGGCCATATCGTCCGATCTTGTTGCCTGTTGCAGACTGATGGCGACAGTTCGTCCAGAGAAGTTCGGACTTGTAGAAGAGTCCGGCTGAAGGAAAAGCTCGAGAGGAGTTCGGCTGTAAAGAAGTTCGGAGGAGCTCGATCGGCTGAAGGGACGGCCGCTTGGGGAGTTCGGTCGAGAGACGACCGCTGAGAAGTTCGAGCGTTGAGAGATTCCATTAAAGTCCGACCGCTTGGAGTCCAAGGAGCTCGGCCGCTAAGCAGTTCGGTCGGCTGAACGGATTCGAAGGAGCTCGGATGCTAGGCGTTCGGCTGAAGCCCGTCTGCTAAAGCTCTTCTGTGGCTACTGGTTGCATTAGGCTGAGCATTGAGCTAGACTTCGACGGAAGCAGAATTTATCTCCAATACTAGTCCCCCCACTTTCGAGTTCGAAAATCGAAGAAAGGAAGTGCAGGAAAGGCGACTGCCGAAGTCTTCCTCTGAGCTCTGTGCTGGTCTAGGTCGAAGCTCGGGGAAGATCTCACCTCCAGCTAAAGTTGATATCAAAATTGAGGCTCGAGGGAGATC
The DNA here is from genome assembly GCA_006176705.1 of Cocos nucifera. NCBI lineage: Eukaryota > Viridiplantae > Streptophyta > Magnoliopsida > Arecales > Arecaceae > Cocos > Cocos nucifera. The sequence continues at coordinate 259,705 of QRFJ01002290.1, forward strand.
TCATCTCCTGTCGTGGTTGATACGGGTGCTCGGAAGAGATCTGATCTGCTGTCGGGGTTGTCTCCGATCTTGTTTCTGGCCGAGGTTGTCTCGGTCGCTCGTGAGAGATCTCATCTCTGGCCGAGGTTGTCTCGGAGGCTCTGGCCAAGGTTGTCGCGGACCTTATCCCTAGCCGAGGTTGCCTCGGTCGCTCGACAGAGATCTGATCTCTGGCCGAGGTTGTTGCTCGCGTTAAGACGAGGTTCTCCTCCTATCCCTAACCGAGGTTGACTCGATCGCTTGGGAGAGATCTTATTTCTAACCGAGATTGATTCTCGGGAGAGATCTTATCTCTGGCCGAGATTGTTGCGGGCGCTCAGGGGAGATCCTATCTCCTACAGTCGGGCTTTTCTTGGGGGAGATCCTATCTCCTGCGGTCGAGCTTTCCTCGGGGGAGATCTTATCTCCTGCAGTCGAGGTCGAAGTGGCTGCAGGAGGTCGAACTGGCGCTCGGGGAGATCTTATCTCCTACAGCCGAGGTCGAAACTGGGCGCTCGGAGGAGATCTTATCTCCTGCAGCCGAGATCGAACTAGGTGCTCGGGGGAGATCTTATCTCCTGCGACCGAGCTTTCCTCGGGGGAGATCTTATCTCCTGCGGTCGAGCTTTTCTCGGAGGAGATCTTATCTCCTGCCGTCGAGCTTTCCTCGGGGGAGATCTTATCTCCTGCGTCGAGCTTTCCTCGGAGGAGATCTTATCTCCTACAGCCGAGGTCGAACTGGACGCTCGGGGAGATCTTATCTCCTACGGCCGAGCTTTCCTCAGGGGAGATCTTATCTCCTGCAGCCGAGGTCGAACAGGGCGTTCGGAGAAGATCTTATCTCCTACGACCGAGATCGAACTGGATGCTTGGGGGAGATCTTATCTCCTGCAGTCGAGCTTTCCTCGGGGGAGATCTTATCTCCTACAGCCGAGGTCGAACTGGGCGCTCGGGGAGATCTTATCTCCTATGGCCGAGCTTTCCTCGGGGGAGATCTTATCTCCTGTAGCCGAGCTTTCCTCGAGGAAGATCTTATCTCCTGCAGCCGAGGTTGTTGCTCGCGTTAGGACGAGGTTCTCCTCCTGTTCCTAATGCGGTAACTATTGACTGCTTTCTTTCCTATCATCGCATAGTTTTTGCATCCAAAAAATGAATATTATTGAAATGAAAGAATTTTATTGAAAGGAAAGTTACTAGCAGCACATCCCTAAATTTTCTATGTTTTAGGATCGTGGGAGCGTTGTTTCCTCTGAGTTCTCTTCAGATAGTAAGTCCTAGGTCCAGACGACCTCCTCTTATCTCATGCTGGCCTTTCTCAATTTGGAGCAAGCTTCTCTTGGCTTTGAAGCTAGAGATGACGAATCGTCGAAGTACCAAGCTCCTCCTAAACATGGCGGTAACGATTGATGATGCCGTGAGGCGGCCGACCTTTTTATTGTCCCTCCATCATTGATGGTTACTGGCTATGACAGCGCCCTTCGCCGATCTTCTCCTGCCGAAGGATTTTACCCCGCCGCTCCTTCCTGACGTGCTCCTCAATTTCGTCTTGCAGCCAGATGCATTCCTCAGTATCGTAATCATGATCGCGATGGTAGAGATAGTACTTGCTTCGATCGTGCTTGTTTTGGGGAGACCGTAATCCTTCTGGTCTTGGCAGCTGGTTCCTAACTTCGGTGAGAATCTGAGTTCGAGGAGCGTTGAGGGGGGGCGTAGTCATGGAACCTTCCGAGAGGAGGGCTTCTTTGCACCCCTCTGTCGAGGTTTCCTCGGTGGCGAGCTTGAGAAGTTCGGGCCTGCCTGCTTTCGGAGGGAGTCCGTGAGCGCGGCCAAACTTCATTTTGTTCCTTTGGGAAACCTACGGGAGAACTTCATGCCACTTCGTCAGGGCTTCCTTGGAGTCATACTCGAGAGGGAGTCCTCGCTTGCCCTGGGGCGGTTGTGAGCTCAGCCGAACTTCATCTCACCTCATATGAAATCTTTGTAGAGGGCTTCCTTGGTGACATACTCGAGCGGGAGTTTGGCCTCACCTACGGCCGAACTTCATTCCGATGATGAGATTTGAGGGGAGAGTTCGGCCTTGCGTGCGTCGAACTTCATTTCGATAACGAGCTTCGAGGTGAAGTTCGGCCTCACTTGCGCCGAACTTCATTCCAATGACGAGCTTCGAGGTGAAGTTCGGCCTTACTTACATCGAACTTCATTCCGCGGGAGAACTTTGTTCCGCCCTCGCTTGCGCCAAAGTTCATTCTGCTTTCCCATGAAACCCTCTACGGGAGAACTCCCTGCTGCTTTTGTCCGGACTTCCTTGAGGACAAGCTCAGGGGGAGCTCGGCTTTGCTTGTCCGAACTTCACTCCGCCTCCAGTGAATTCTTTGTAGGAGGTTTCGTTGATGACATACTTGAGGGGGGAGTCCGGCCTCACTTGAGCCGAATTTCATTCCGATGATGGCTTCTGGGGGAGTTCGGCTTTCTTCCGCCGAACTTCATTCCGACATCCTGGTGAAACCTTCCGCGGAAGATCTTCTGCTCTCCGTTTCTCCTTCCTAAGGGCGATTGGTATGCCCAAATGCTCTTCCTTAAGGCCGGTTCCTCGCATCCTCATGGCGGGTTTGCTGACAAAGTCTCCATCAGAGGTTGTCGCACGGCTTGCATCATCTCGACGGGGCTGCGAACCCGACCAGCAGGTTGAACTGCTCTACATCTGCGGTGGCTTCGGATGGAGCCTGGGCTGCCAAGGCTGCAACGGAAGCCAGTCGCCGAGTCGAAGCTCTCCTAGAGGCATTTTCTCTTCGGGAGAGAAAAGAAAGATCTTCAGAGGGGGAAGGAAAAAATTATCGCCGAACACTCCTTTAAGAACAAAGGAACCTCGGAGGTTCGGTGCCCTTCCTCTAGCGCCAATCTGTTGACGCAGAAATTGGTCATCGCCGGAGTCTGCTGGAGTTGAGGCCGATGAAGTCGCCGCCGGGGACCTACAAAATAGAGTCCCGTCCGAAGCCGGGGGGGTGGCTCCGGCAGGACCCTCCGACGATCAAGTCAGCTCTGGCCAACAAGAATGGAGTGCTCGAAATGAGTTCCGGAGCTTAGAGAAGAAGAGGAGAGCTCAGATATTTTTGAGAGACTAGAGATTAGCGTATCTGGAGGGTCCTTTATAGATAGAGCTTAGTTGATGGCGATGGCCATACCGCCGCATGAAGTTTGGTACGGAGAGGAAGGCATCGTCAGGTGGTTGGTGACAGCTATACTGGCAAGTCATGGGCCACAAGGAGTTCGATACGGAGAGGAAGGCATCGTCAGACGGTTGGTGACAGCCATACTGGCAAGTCGTGGGCCGCATGGGGCTGGTTACGGAGATAGTAGTGGCAGCCATATCGTCCGATCTTGTTGTCTATTGCAGACTGATGGCGACAGTTCGTCCAGAGGAGTTCGGACTTATAGAAGAGTCTGGCTGAAGAGAAAGCTCGGAAGGAGTTCGGCTGTAGAGAAGTTCGAAGGAGCTCGGCCGGCTGAAGGAACGGCTGCTTGGGGAGTTCGGCCGAGGGGCGACCGCTAAGGAGTTCGGGCGCCGGGGGATTCCGTTAAAGTCCGGCCGCTTGGAGTCCAAGAAGCTTGGCCGCTAAGCAGTTCGGCCGGCTGAACGGATTCGAAGGAGCTCGGACGCTAGGGGTTCGGCTGAAATCCATCTACTGAAGCTCTTCTGCGGCTACTGGTTGCATTAGGCTGAGCATCAAGCTATACTTCGGTGGGAGCGGGATTTATCCCCAACAGAAGTTATCAAATAATGTGGACTAATTATGACAAAAACCCAAGTAATGGTGCTTGTGCTCGTCGAGCAATATGTGATTGATAATGTCATCTCATCAACCATCTACTGATATGTATCAAATTTTATTTATATTAATACTGATAAATGCACTTTCTTGGTATCTTAAAAACATTAAGTGTCTATATAATTTATTTATATTTCTCCAAACAGAACAGCCATCAGGCCAATATAAAGGGTACTCACCAGCACAGCATATAAATACAACATAGGTTCATCTACATTTTGCTTTGAGTTCTTAACAAAACCCTTGGACTTTTACCCTCCCACCATAGATCAAGAGGTATATCCAATTAAAAACCTTAACTAAACATAGCCTTCCGGAGAAATGGTCTTTCACTGCTTGCCTGTGTTTAGTTTCTTTCTTTGTTTCCGAAAAATGAATGCAAACCGCATAACATGTACCACGAAATCCTTGTGGTTTTTAAAAATTGTTTGCACAATCTTTAGGATTTTAAGCAAATTTTTATTGCTTTCAAAAAAAAGTTAAAAAAAAAAAAAAACAGCAATAGCATAATTTTTATGCAAATGCTATTTTTGACATAGTATTTCACTTATTTATACAGAAACGAACCCAAATCATCCAGACCACCCTGAGGTATCAACTAATAAAGAGGTACATAATTCATTTTTCTCCTCTATTTAACAAATAAAAAATTAGAGATTAAATTTGGGTACAAGAGGAGGACCGCCATATATAACACAAAATTTCTCTTCCAATTCTTTCTAATCAAGCTTCTCAAATTTGTTAGCCATATACCTTATTTCTGAATGATGTCATGAGACTGGAACATTATTTTCTTTTTGAGAAGTTCTCACACTTGTCATTGCTTTTCATTTTTATCTGCAGCTCGATCTCCTTGAAATGTTCAGCCTTTAACCGTATTTTTGCAATAAATAAAATGACATCAAAAGACAGAAAAAAATGATTATGTAAAGGCCCAAATTTGTAACACAGTGGGCAAAGCATCATCTTTTTCCCATTTGTTTATTTATTTATACAGCGTTTGACAGATATTTGTAGTGAAAGAAGTAAAAAAGTTCGCTGATTTATTACTTATGACAATATAATCAATTTCAACAATTAAATAAAAAAAAGAATTGCCCAATACTCCCACAGGAATCTTACTGTAACCATGCAACGTCATTCTGCAAATAACTGACGCTTAAAGACAATCATGTAAACTTATTTTGTGATGCACTGATACAGAATGCTAGAAAACAATCTGAGTATCATTATAACCACAATCATTAGCATTGAGCCTTCTCCAAACCATCTGCCAAGGAATGTTTATATTTTATCAAAATAAATTATGTTTCATGTGATTTCCCTGTATTAAACACATCGGTTCATAACCAATGAATGCAAAGGGGCAACCAAATGGGCATACATGCAAAAATATAAAGCAGATGATATACAATTTATGAACAGATAATGTCAAGTTAGAATAAAAGGGGGAAAAAAATGGTTTTTTATTGATCTAAATGTGAACATGTATTATCAAAACAATCAATGTAGGGTTTTTTTTTTTTTTCGTTTGAAAAAATGCCTCTTGGCGATCTGCATAAGAAGTTATGCATCCTCAAACTGACTAATCTGAGACCGACAAACAACAATCAAATGCTATCTGCCAAAATATTTCCATTTCCTTTGAGGTTCTGTGTAAGTAAAAAGAAATTACGAGTATATACGTTTTTTATCTGATGCAGCCCTGCGAGACATCAGCCCCAAAGAAAAATCATCAGAATGTTCACCAAAACAAATTACAGTGATCTAATAACCAATTTGAACAGACAAAACCCCAAAGAATAACAAATTCTGGTGTATTTGTGACAAGCGCTCTCCCACGCAACAATGCTGATTTTTTATATCAAGACAGAAGTCTATATTGCCTTTGCACTTTACAGGGAAAAATTGAGCCTCCCAGCCCAAGCTGCATCAAAGCTGTTGTCTAAAGCAAAATGATACACAAACCAAATATGATTTCACTGAGATGAAACGGTTTCTTACTTGCTTTCTTCCGTATTAAACTTTGGTTCAGAAGGATACACAAAGATGGTTGACTCTGCAGCTGTTGGGTTCAGCGCAGCCGAATACCTCACAGAACTTATGGTGATATGTGGCAGCTGTTGCGGGCCGGAACCCAATGGAACAAGCTCGTAGCTGATAAGGTGCTCAGCTTTGGGCAGAATGAAGGCAGCATCATTATGAGGTCCACAAAAAACAAAGCTCTGAGAGTCCCCAAGCGAGTACTTGATTTCCTGAAGTAAGCTTGTCAGGTTTCTAACCCTTACATAGAATGAGAAAGGGACTCCTAGGATAGCATGAGCAGGGCACTCTAGATTCACAACTATTGGTGGCTTCTCTGATTTCACATCAGGCAGCCTCTGTTTCGTGACAATAATAGAATCTTGCGGTTCACTGCCAAGTTTTGAATCTCTTGTCCAATTTATACAAACTGTTCCCACATCAAGATTTAGGGTATCAACATGTGGTGTGACCGAAAAGACCCCTTTGAATTCTTCACCTGGAACTAGAAGGACAGGGTCATCCGAAATTCCACCAATGTGTTGCACAGAGCAAGAATTTTGGCTGTCATCATCATCATCCATTTCAATGGACATGGATAGTAACCGCAATGGCACCTCACTGCAGTTTCTAGCACTCACAATGAGGATGCTTGTTTCATTCACAGCAAGTGACACCCTATGCTCATAACCAGACAATGCTTTTACTTTGGATAGCAGCAAGGGTTCTTGGCGAAATGGCATCATGAAACGGTGGCTGATGATGATTGGGATCTTGCCTTCAATCTGCAAGCTCCTGTGCACGTTAACTCTCTGAGAAGCAGCTTCAGTGGAATTTGTGTAGTACCCAAGTGAAACGTAGAGCATGACTGATTTTGGCCTGTGCCATTTAATCTCTAGTTTGCTGGACCATGACTCTCCCACACCCAAAACTGGAAGGGAGACCACTCCAAAGGAATGCTGAATTTTCCGGACATTGTCAGAATCTGTTTGAGATTCATCCTCATCAGGTATCCCAGAAATGTTGAGAAGTTCGACGTGCCTTCTATCTGAAGAAAATGATTCTGCATCTCTTGGACTCATCAACATGCCGCCACCTCTTGCATCCACAAGATTGATCTTCAACTCACCAGAATGAACTGCATGACCCTTGGATTCCACCGTGACAGGAACAATGAAGTTTTCGCCAACTAATGCAGGGCCAGTGGTACTCAGAATGAGATCGACCTGAGGTTCAGGCTCTTCAACCTGGATAACTTTTTGGCCATAGAATGCCAGTCCAGGGTCCTTAGTTGGAAAGCTCTCCAACCACTCCTCGAATTTCCAGAGTGGCAAGTCTTCCATTGAAGCAGGGCTTTCAGCTCGGCAAGAAATCATGAAAGAATGGCCTATTTTAGCTGACACTGACAAGCATTCAAGCTTTCCACTCTGTCCTGAAAATACATCCCAGTTTCAGAAGATAGCAGTATGGGTAAGCGCATATACCAACCATTGGTTGCAGAAAGAACGTATTGAAATTGAAAAAAACAATGCTCTCATCCACTGGAGTAAAACACTCGCAGTGGAACATCAATTATAAAAATCTAACGGATGGAACACATCAGGTATGTTGATAATCTAAAATCATCATGATTTATATTATTCAAATCCTCATGACAAAGGAGAGATCAGAAGATAGCAAACAGTTTGGATCATCAATCAGGGAACTTTTTAGATCAAGACTTATCATTAAGTCCAGGTGCCATATCACCAGATGGCAAGCCCAAAGGGTACAGGCAGCACTGAGTTAGATCATATGCCTGACAGATTGAACAAAGAAGAGGATAAAAATACGAATGCCTACCTGATTTAACTTCAGATGTCAATCGAAGCCACTTGTTGGATGACAATGTAAGTGATGGAGCACTCTCCACCAAGCTTCTTTGATCATCCTCTGCAAACTTTTCTGTTGAAGGAAATTTGTGAGCATTGACAATTATGAAATTACAGGTGGACTGGTTAAATTGAATTTCCAACCGATCAACCTCAATAGGACAGGGTAGTTGTGATAGAAGCGAAACAGTGATCATTGTGGGTGAACCTGGCTTGACAGACTGATCATGAAAAGCAACAGACGCAAGAAATGCCACTCTGAGGGGGCTTACAAGATCGATATCAACACGAATGGGTTCATCTTCTGTTACATGGAGAACGCAGCTGCCATCAGTTGTTACTGGCACATGTTCTCCTTTAAGAAGACTGAAAACTTCCTCCTGTACTCTCTGTCTCATTGAATGGGTAGCAGGACCAGCAGGGCCATAATCCCTTTTATTCTCTGAATTTTCAGGTCCAAGATCAGAAAATATTGGCAATGCAGCCATTTCCAGAGAGTATTCAACAAAATCTTTTGCTGAACCAAGTCTCCGTGAACACTCCCGTAAATAACCCAAGCTTTCCCAAAGCAAAGTGACCCAACCCTCCTGCCGATAAAGACAGGCAACACCATCAAAAAGCTGCTTTGCATTATTGAAGTCCTTTGCTATGAAATACTCCCTAGCCATTCTGTTGCTACAGTAAGAAGCTATCCTTGAGGCTTTAAGGCCACTAAATGATTCATACGCTTTTCTGAACAGGGCAATAATCTCATATGTATCTTGAAATCTCCGTGCTTCCATACGAGCATAGCTCACATACTCTGAATCAGAAAGACTGCAAAATTACTATAAAGTGTCAGTATCTGCAAGAAACAGCATCATGAATTCCAGGACCCACAGCAGAAAACTTACGGAAGCACCGTGTTTGTATTTCCTTCCTCAAACAAGCGGGCATATTGACCAACATATGCTGAGAGCATCACAGATTCTGGGACACCACCAACTGTACTTGATAATTCAGAGTACTCTGGCACAGATGTAGAGCACTCCAAACAATATCTCTTCTCCCTCAAGTGATTTGCCGCTAACTGTCACACAGATAAACAGTAATTTAAACAAAAAAGATCATGTTATGGTGATTATAAGACAATACAGTCCAAGTTCTAGCAGCACCTGATAGTAGTATGCCGGTTGGAATTCCCAATCAGTCAAGGGATTTTCTGATGTGCCAAAACGAGGAGAAACGGTGCTTGGAATAGCTGCTGAGCTTGTCTCTAGCAACTCTGCAAAAACCAGGAACTGCCTACTGAGCCATTCCCAATGAAGAAAAGCAATTTCAGGTTCCCCCACTAGCCGTTCATATGCTGCAATGTGTTTATTGAACCATGTAATTGCTTCTACAACTTTTCCGCCATGGAGTAACAATGTTGATATTTTGAAGTGCAACTGCTCGGCCACAGCTTTTATCTCAACTAGCCGTTGGATGGGTGGCAACCTGGTTGAGGTTCCAATCATCTGAATATTAAGAATAAAGATTCATTGATTAATTAAAATAACAAAATATAATTTTTGCAATGGAACATTAGTTTGTAACTTAGTTATAAAGTTTCTTGGCACAGATAAAGCTCGCACAAACAGAAACACTAGAAAGGAACCAAAAGTATACATGCTCTCATATATGTGCCCCTTGCTAATCCACAACTGAAGGAAACAAAGATAATAAAAGTTCACTCTGTTTGTGCCACATGAAATACAACTAAAGCCACATTAACTAGCTATGTTTTCGGTAAGCATATAGATGCAATAATAGCATTTATTGACCCAGCCCAACAACCTCAGTGTGCATCACTGCTATACTGCCTTTAAGACAACCTTTTTTTACAGTTCTTTGATACTGCCTTTAAGACAACCTATTGGGGATAAACCCCGCTCCCGCCGAAGTCCAATCTGATGCTTAGCCTAATGCGACCGGTAATCATGGAAGAGTTTCGATTGGAAATTCTTCCTCCAGCAGCCGAACCCCGGCCGAACTTCTTTAGCAGCTAAACTTCCTCTAATGGCCGAACCCCTCCCAGACCTTTCCTTCAGTCAGATTCCTCCAGGAGCTGAAAGAGCCGAACTCCTTCCGGACCTCTCCTTCAGTTCAGATTCCTCTAGGAGCCGAACTCCTTCCGGACTTCTCCTCAGTCGAATTCCTCCATGAGCCGAACTCCTTCCGGACGTCTCCTTCAGTCGAATTCCCCCAGGAGCCGAACTTCTTCCGGACTTCTTCTTAAGTCAAACTTCATCTGGATTCCTCCAGTGGATTACTTCCAAATTTCTAGTATTCCTCTCAGATGATCCCCTCTAGCCGTATTCCCTTTAGGAGTCCGAACTTCTCTGAAATTGATATATGTCAAAGTTCTTCACCAACCAACACCTACTTCCTTCGGATTTTGACTATTAAATCTCAATGAACAGGCGATCTCACTACCAGACGGTTACGACTGTCATTTATCAGGACGGTTACGACTATCATTTATCAGTCTGCTACAGGCGACTCCACTATCGGACGGTTACGACAGGCTCCATCTATAAAAAAGGACCCTCCAGATACATTTTCTCTAAGCTCTCTTCTCCTTCCTAAAACTCTGCCGAATTCTTGCATGAGCACTCCATTTCTATTGGCCAGAAGAGCTGACTTGATCATCGGAGGATCTTACCGGAGCCACCACCACTGACTTCGAACAGGATTTTGTTTTGCACGTCACCGACGGCGACCTCTTCTTCTCCAACTCCAGCTCGATCCGGCGTCAACTAGATTTTGCACCAACACAACCTTTTTTTACAATTCTTTAATCGAAGGACATACATGAGAACAGATCCTCATGTAAATCCTTACTCTGTAAAAAATGAAACCTACTTGCATAGTCTTACTTCATCGCATCAAACATGCACAATGCGATCCAGGACACCTGAGAAGTTCAACACTAGCAAAGAAAGACAATTAAACAACTATTAGATCAATACTATTTGCCGAAGTTGGCATTTGGGAACAATTCAGACGAGGTAAAGACTCAAAATTTGAAAAAATCTGGCAAAATTAAGACTTCAGAAAGAGTTCAATAACCAAAAATTAGGAAAGAAATAACAAAAATAAAGATAAGTATTTTTTTAAAAAATATCAAAATATTTATTTACATACATATAAGTGAAAGGCAAAAAAAATAAACAATGCAAGAACAACACTACTAATGCCAATACATAGCACCATTAGTTTGCAACACAGAAAGATTCCTTAAAGTAGTTGTGGATGGCTCATGAATAAGTCATAGATTTAGTGCATGATTTGTGCTCTAGATCAACTCATTTATGAAGAAGAATTTGAAGAATCATACAACCAAGAGAAAAACCAACAATAATTTGAGAATTTTTCAAGGACATTCCAGACACACTGACTATTGAATAAAACATCGTCTCAAACAATCAAAAAACTCCATTAATATAGGACATTAACAATCTACAGAAGAAATGGAGGGTGCGGTACCTCACGTAAAGCACGATAGCCATCCTCATAGAATCTCAATGCTTCTGTCCAGTCTCTTCTGAATTCCGCATAAATAGCAGCCTGATGTTATTCATATGAAATAATCAAGCTCTAACATTCCATGCCACATGAACCAAAAATAGAGTATCTAATCCACAGTTCTTACTGTCTCATTAATACAAGAATACAAATGCAACATCCATAGAAACATTAATGTTAACAATATTATTAAGCAGGCTGTTAAATCAAGCAAGAAGGGTTCACACATTGTATTAAAGACAAAGTGCCACACAAGGCAAAAAATGGGAAGGCACATAGAACTTGTATCCAATGAAAATCAAATTTTTGTTCAAATTAAGCGAAAGATTGACAACAGAAGGTGGTCCCCAAATTAATCTACCATGGATTGACAGATATGTTAGTGACCCATGGAGGTGCTTTGATCCAATAAGCAACTTGTGTGAGGTAAAGATAGGTTTCAGTTCAACCACACTTCATTCTACAATGAAGCTAAATAACATATAATGTTCTGGGTGGGGAAAAATGGCATTTCTATCATGGTTCAAAAACTTGGTATTCAGTAATAGCAAAAAAATTGATTCAGGTGAGGGAACTTGAAGGAGTTATTACTATTTCAAATAAAACAAATAAATAAAGCAAAATAATGTTAGCAAAATCACAGAGAATATTCAAGCTTTTTTTGTCGTAAATTAAGCCACATGCAAATTCTAAATTTAATCATTATTCACCTTCTAAATCAAGAATATCACAAGGATGTGCTGTAAATATATGATAGAAGATGGAACATTTTAGCAGGCATGAATGATGCCACTTTTTTATGCATGAGCTGAAGAGAAAGGCCACTATAAATAGCCAGATTTATAATGCAAGAGGCAAAGAACCTTTTTATGTCATGTACTCATGTTTGACCTAAGATACCAAGGTTTTAGGACATTCATAATAAGACCTTAATATAATACATGGAGTTTTCATTTGTGGATGTAAATTATGAGCACAAAAATCTCAACGTAAGATCAGTCCAGCAAAAACTCAGGCAATCCAAATATAAAATCAGGAAATTTTTGCCCAATTTCGATCCATCAAAAATTTTGGACAAGTTCTGGGCAATCCTAGATTTTACCCAACCAAATTTTCACTTGGATTGGGAAGTTTTGAACAACAATCATCAGGCAGAACCTATGTATTAAATTTAAAATTGGTGCAAGAGTTCCTTTTGATCTCCATTCTCTTCCACAAAAATATCATAATTGACGGCAATCATGGGGACTACTACCTGCAGGAGTTGCACTAATTTAGAACAAAGGGATGGAGAACCGATTAAGATGGTATGGCCAATGTACGAGAGAGATCAAAGGAAGCTCCAATAAGAAGTCTAACTGAATCTTTGTCAAAGGATTTCTGCTGCGGGGGTCGGGGTGGTGTGGGGGGAAGTTGGGGATCATTGGCAGACAAACATTAGAATACCCAACCCAAATATTTAGGACAAGGCTTGATGGTTATGATTATGATTATGTGTGTTGTGATTACAGAAAAAACTAGCAAATTCAGCCATAACTAACCCCAAGTTGAGACAATGTTTCTGCTTGGGTTTATGTTTTATTGCTTGTCATTTACCAAATAATATGCCTCACTTAATCTCTATGAGAACACAGTTTGGAAATGTTTTGCGACTGGTTCTCAACCTAATGTTCATTATCTGTGAGTAGAACTAAATCCCTACCAACTGTAGTGTAGGACAAAAGAGGAGTCTGATAGGAAACCTTGAAAACTAAATTTATAAATTACACAGCTGAAACTCATGCAACTGGGCAACAGTGCTTAAAAGTTTCCTATGCTTGGAAGTTGTAAGGGAAAAAAAAGCAAAGAATGACATAAGAATTTAATCAATAATATATTCATACTTGCTTGCACATACTCCCATGTGGACTAAATCTGCGTACAATTTAATAATTCCAATGTATCAAATGATTAAAGTGATTTTTTTATACAGAAATGAAATGAAAGAGGAGAATTTATAAGTCTGACCCAGGATTGTTGGGTTTTGGAGGCAGTACTGATATTATTAATAAATATCTACTATTTTTTTGTAAAACTTTTCTCTTTCTCCTTCGACGTCCTTCTGCATACTCTCCCACATGCCAACTGCATTAAGCTAAAACTGGCAGGATAACCCATGGGAGGGTTTCATGTAAATCAGGTCGATAACAATAATAACTAGCTTAATCCTTTATATATCATTTTAAATTGTGTCTCATATCTTACTCCATATTGAATAAAGCTAGGGTGGCTATTGAAGTTGATCATCTACATCATTAAAAATATTTAGAAACCAAAAGTCATCTATTTTCCTAGTCGCTGGCCTATGCATCAAGTTGGAGCACAAATGAACAGTTAAAATGATGTGTGACCATGTTTTGCTATGAAGTAAGCATTAAAATTTGTATATTTTCAATCTATATATGTTTTAACGTGTGTAGATCATGCTATTTAAGATAGATTTACAATTTAAATGCTATAATATATCTTAGTATGATATGATAATAGAAACCATCTAGTTTTTGACTGCATAATATATAGGTTAGAGATCACCAAAATATGTAAGTGCTTTTAGGCATTTTTAGCAATATATATTGTTGGGGATAAATCCCACTCCCGCCGAAGTCCAGCCTGATGCTTAGCCTAATGCAACTGATAATCTCGGAGGAGCTTCGATCGAAAATTCTCTCTCCAGCGGCCGAACTCATCCGGCGGCCGAACCTCAGCCGAACTCCTTTCGGATTTCTCCTTCATTCGGACTCTTCCAAGAGCCAAACTCCTTTCGGATTTCTCCTTCAGTTGGACTCCTCCAGAAGCCGAACTCCTTCCGGACTTCTCCTTCGATCCAGTGCCTTCAGGAGCCGAACTCCTAAATTTTTCCTTCAGTCGGATTTCTACAGAAGCCGAACTCCTTCCAAATTTCTCCTTCAGTCCAGTGCCTTCAGGAGCCGAACTCCTTCCGGATTTCTCCTTCAATCGGACTCCTCCAGGAGCCGAACTCCTTCCGGACGTCTCCTTTTGTCCTGTGCCTCCAAGAGCCGAACTCCTTCCGAACTTCTCCTTCAGTCGGATTTCTACGGGAGCCAAACTCCTTCCGAATTTCTTCTTCTGTCCAGTGCCTTCAGGAGCCGAACTCCTTCCGAATTTCTTCTTCAGTTGGACTCCTACAGGAGCCGAACTCCTTCCGAATTTTCTCCTTAAGTTGGATTTCTACAAGAGCCGAACTCCTTCCGGATTTCTTCTTCAGTCCAGTGCCTCCAAGAGCCGAATTCCTTCCGAACTTCTCCTTCAGTCGGGACTCCTCCAGGAGTTCAGTGCCTTCAGGAGCCGAACTCTTTTCGGATTTCTCCTTCAGTCCAGTACCTCCAGGAGCCGAACTTCTTCTGAATTTCTCCTTCAGTCCAATACCTCCAGAAGTCGAACTCCTTCATGACTTCTCCATCAGTCGGACTCCTTCAGGAGCCGAACTTCTTCCGGACTTCTCCTTCAGTCGAACTCCTCCAGGAGCCGAACCCCAACCGAAGTCCTTCCGAACTTTTCCTCAGCAGATTGCTCCAGCAGATTACTTTCAGATTTCAGCTAGCATTCCTCCCGGATGATCTCCTCTAACCGTATTTTCTTTAGAAGTTCGAACTCCTCTGAAATTAATGTATATCAAAGCTCTTCATCGAGAATTCTCCCTCCAACGGCCGAACCCCAACTGAACTCCTTTCGAACTTCAACCGAATTCCTTCCAGATTACTTCTTCATCAGTCAGACCCCTCTAGTGGCCGAACTCCTTCCGAACCTCTCCTTCAGTCGTATTTCTATAAGAGCCGAACTCCTTCCGAATTTTTTCCTTCAGTCAGATTTCTACAGAAGCCGAACTCCTTTCGAACTTCTCCTTCAGTTAAGTTACTCCAGGAGCCAAACTCTTTTCGGATTTTTTCTTTGGTCAGATTTCTACAGGAGCCGAACTTCTTCCGGACTTCTCCTTCAGTCAAGTTCCTCCAAGAGCCGAACTTCTTCCGGATCTCTCCTTCAGTCGGATACCTCCAAGAGCCGAACTCCTGAATTTTCCTTCAGTCGTATTTCTCCAGGAAGCCGAAATTCATTCCGAACTCCTTCAGTCGGATTTCTACAAGAGCCGAACTCCTTTCGGATCTCTCCTTCAGTCAAATTCTTTCAGGAGTCGAACTTCTTCCGAATTTTTTTAGTCGAATTTCTATAGGAGCCGAACTCCTTCCGGATCTCTTCTTCAGTCAAGTTTCTCTAGGAGCCAAACTCTTTCCGAATCTCTCCTTCAGTCAGATACCTCTAGGAGCCGAATTCCTCCTTCAATTGAATTTCTACAGAAGCCGAACTCCTTCCGAATCTCTTCTTCAATCAAGTTCCTCTAGGAGCCGAACTCATTCCAGATCTCTCCTTCAGTCGGATAGCTCCAGAAATCGAACTCCTTCCGGATTCCTCCAGAAGCCGAATTTCTTCCGAATTCCTCCTTCAGTCGGATTCCTTTAGGAGCTGAACTCCTTCCGAATCCCTCCAGGAACCGAACTTCTTTCGAACTTCTCCTTCGACCGAACTTCTCCACCAATCGGACTCCTCCTAGACTTCTCCATCAGTCGAACTCCATCCAGATTCCTTCAATGGATTACTTTCAAATTTCAACTAGCATTCCTTCCGGATGATCCCCTCTAGCCATGTTCCCTTTAGGAGTCCAAACTCCCTTGAAATTGATGTATGTCAAAGCTCTTCACCAACCAACATCTGCTTCCTCCGAACTTCGACTATTAAATCTCAACAAACGGCCACTTCATGGCAATGGATACTACTCTCCGTAACACACTCCACGTGGCCCCGAGCGGCCCACTACCGAGTGGCCACATCACAACAACGAACATCTCTCTCCGTAACAAACTCCACATGGCCCCGAGTGGCCCACTACCGAACGGTTACGACAAGCTCCGTCTATAAAAAGGAACCCTTCATATACGTTTTCTTTAAGCTCTCGTCTTCTTTCCGAAACTCTGCTGAATTCTTGCCTGAAGACTCCATTTCTGTTGGCCAAAAGAGCTGACTTAATCGTTGAAGGATCCTGCCTGAGCCACCACCACTAACTCCAGACGAGACTTTGTTTTATAGGTCACCGACGGCGACCTTGTCTTCCTCGACTCCAGCTCGATCCGGCGTCAACCAGATTCTACACCAACATATATCATGATCAATAGTGTGAATTTTTAATTTAGATATCCCATCATTGACTTTGGACTCAAGAAGAGTGGATACCCTCGCATCTCAAGAGGAGAATACTATGTATGTATGCGTGTGTACATGTGCGCGTATGTAGGGTTTTGCCACAATGCTTCATAAATTGTATGTGCTCTATTCTGGATGATCAATACTCTTTGTCCACTTGAAAAGCAAGGTTAGAATGGTAGAAGAATGAAACCAATTATTATCAATTACAATTGAAAGAGGGCATGCATACAAGGCAAGTAATGGAAATAACTTTAAGAGGTTATATGGATGTAAAATAGACAGAAGAGGGCCATCTTTCCCACAACATCTATTTAAACAGAATCTTTTCCTCCCTGCCACCGGCAACAACAACCATCTCTCCCATAAGCCCCCTCACATCTTGAGGCCGCCACTTTCATCTTCCATATACCCTCCCACTCTCTTTCCGTTGACCTGCTTCTCTTAGCACTATCAAGCTAGTGCTACCACATTTGCACTGCATCAATTAGGCAAATATTGTGTCATAAACAATGATTGATGGTATTGAAGTGGCAAGTGAGAGGAGGCAACATGCAATAGGCTGAAGCAATAGAACAAAGCAACAGTGAAAGAGGGAGGCAATGGAGAGGAAGTGCAGCAACAGATCAAGGCAAGGGCAACAAAGTGGAGGTGGAAGAGGAGGTGTTGGAGAGGAGGCAGCAAACTGTGGGCGGAGACGGGGCAACAGAGTGAAGGTTCAAGAGGAAAGGTGAAGAGTATGCAACTAGCTGTGAGCCAAGGCTAAGGAATGCAGGAAGGGTAGAGAAAATAAGGGAATGGGCAATGGGCTCAGGCAAGAGAACAGGTGGAGATTAGAGGATGCGCAGCACTGGATAGAAGGTGCCATGCAGTGGTCGAGGCAAGATAAAAGGGAAAGGCAAAATAGGTGATGAGTGGAGAGGAGGTGGCAGGCAATGGTTCAAGAATGGATAAAAGGAAGGAGAGGTTGGAGGCAGTGGAAGCAGACAACCATCCATAGACTCCATACAAAAAATATAACATTACAACAAGGCAAGCTGCTATAATTGCTTGCCTGTTTATTCTTTTTCTACCATTTAAAGAAGTCTCAGATTCCTCCAAAATTTCTGAAACATTACCAAAAGCACTTTAGCTCTCTTTCTCTACACCCAAGTATATTTATGTACATATATATATGTATATGTATACATTTATGCATGCATATATGTATATGGGGTATAAGAGACTACTTGCATTGCCTTAAGGTTGCATTTGGTAGTTAGCAATCTATCCAGATTGCCGGCAATTTAAAATGAGCCCGCTGGATTGCTGCATTTGGTATGCTTTTTGGATGGCAACCTAGGATAGATTGCCGGCAATTTAAAGTGAGCCCACTGGATTGCTGCATTTGATATGCTTTTTGGATAGCAATCCAAATTGCCTTGGTAAAAATCTACACTACCTCCCATGAGGCAATCTAGATAGCCTTGAGGAGAGGTGGCTATCCAGATTACCACTTCTTTAGTAATGTTGCAATAAGAATTTTGGACAAAATTATTCCTCAAAAAAATCATACAAAACCCATTGCCTAACCCTCCCCCCTCCCCCTCCCCAGCACCAGCCACAGTTCCTCCGCACGTGCCCCCCGCCCATAGCTCCTCCATCTCCCCCGCGACCCGCAGCTCCACCCCCCGCCACCTGCCCGCGGCTCCTCCTCTCTCGTCCCCCACCACCCCCCTGCGACTCTTTCGCGCTCGTCCCCACCAACCCCACGGCTCCTCTGCGCATGCCCATCCCCTCCCCCCTCCCCTGGTGCTCGCAGTTCCCCACAGCCCCCGACCCACACCCCCCCCCATGCTCCTCCCCACAACCTCCATAGCTCCTCTACGCAAGTCCGCCCCCTCCCCCTCCAGTGCCCGTGGTTCCCCACACACCCCGGCCCGCACCCCCCCACGGCTCCTCCGTGCTCGTCCCCACCACCCCCATGGCTCCTCTCTGCCACTTCTCCATGCCACCACCACACCCATACCATTCCCGCCACTTCTTACCAAGAAGAAAGAAGAGCATCAGGATAAAATTACTGGAGGTATTTTGAAAATTTGATTTCACATTACCAATAATCTGATTGTCATACAAAACATGTCAATCAAGATTCCAAGTAATTTTACTGCAACATTACCTACGTGTACCAAACATAGTAATCAACATGACTTGCAATTTAATAATGACAATCTATCTTGAAGGCAATCTACATCACCTTCTAAGATTGCCTAGCGATGCACCAAATGCAACCTAAGAATCTTTCTTGACACAGAGGAGACCACAACATAAAGACATCTCATCTTGGCTTCTGATGCCAACGTCTTTCCATATCAAGAAAGATTGTTAAAGGAGCACAAATAGTCTCTTTCACCAAATGGTGTAAGCTATGGAAAGAAAGAAACCTTAATACTTGGTGTCATATAGTTGCTTAAACTTGTCCTTGAACTAAGTATATAGTTTTGTTAATTCCTAAGTTTGCTGCAATGAGCGTTCCATTCAACACTACATGGTGTGTTGTTTCTTCTGCTCACTATGTCCATTTTTGTTTTTATACCAAGCTGAAGAGACCCACTGCAAAAGCTTTTAGAGTTCACTATTTTTTCTTTTCTTTTTGATAATATAATTGCTTCTATATACATATACATATATATATAGAGAGAGAGAGAGTTAGACTAGAATCAGGTCGACAGGATTTGGACTTAGATCCGGTCAGATCAAAACTTTATAATAAAGATCCTATATCAATGATCCAAGTCATTGAATATGATATACTACCTCAAAACCTGCTAGTATATAAAAAATCATATGATTTGGAAACCTCTAGCCTATGCATCAAGTAATCAAAAATTAGATGGTCTAAATAAAATTGAATTAGATATATTTTTTTGATGACATGATGCATAGGCTAGGGGTCTTCAAATCATATGAATTTTGATATGCAAGCAGTTTTAAGATAGTAGATCACATCCAACGACTTGGATTATCGATGTAGGACCCCCATTGTCCAATTTTGACCTAACAGGATCAAAGCCCAAATCCGATCGACCTTACCAAAGTCTGCTCCTATATATATATATATATAATAACAGTTCCAAATGAAAAATTGAAAATGAATGTTGAACTTGGGAAACTTCCGTGTTCAGTGAAAAATTGAGCTTGCAATGCATAGAAGTAACATTCAAAAACTAGATGGATGAATATAGAAAACATAAATCATGTGGCCATTCATGAAATCCACAAAAAAAAGGGAAAAAAAGAAAGTAATATCATGAAATTATGGACTTCCCATGCAACTCAAAAAGTTTTCACTGGGTATAGAATGGCACATTTATAATTTTGAAAATCAAGTAACACAAACTATGTTTGCAAGAATCAATAAAAAGGAACGAAGTTCTTGCCTTAAAGCAGTAGCGGATATTCAACTCAATAGAAGTAAAGCTCTTCTTCTCTATACGGACTTTTATCTTTCGTCCTTCTTCTCTATAATATGTGTTACACAACTCAGCAAATATGCTTGCAAGTCTGCAAATGGTTTAAAAGATGAATTAGCTTGATCATAATACCACCAGTTGCTAGTCTGCCACATAACCAACAACCTTTGCTCTAACTATGTCAGAACTTTACAAATTGATGTTTCACTACATTCTAAGGTTTGCAAGATGCAAAATCCAGAGATTTATGCACTGAGAAATCTAAAAATTCATTTAACAAATAAAAATGTTGAAATTTCTGCAATCAGTCAAGCCTACCCATGAAAATATAACATTAAAGAGAAGACAACAATCAAGCTCTACATGACAAAGTTTTTACAGACCTGTTGAGTGATATTCTTAATTCTGATGCATCATTCTGAACAAACACAATCAGGTGCTTGGGATCGATCTCTGCACGCTTTCTCAGTGCAATCATAAGGTCTTCACTCACTTCATCTGCATTAAACAAGCAAGTGTCCATACATCTTACTTGATTTATGACCAAAGGTTTAAAAATCTTCGAATGAGGAACAGAGCAATATGCACAAACATATGCATCAAGAAGAATGGCAAATAAGTTACACCACAGATTGATTCATTAAACATAGACCAATGAATAGTAGTCATTTGGCATCTTGCACTGACAACATAGAACCTCATATCACTTGTAGTTCTAATAAGATCAAAAAAAGCAACTTAAGCTTACCATTAACACTTCTCTGCATGAGCACAACTACCAATTTCGTACTTCTTCCACGAAGCACAGCTCTGTCCATATAATGCATAATATTAATAGGCATCAAAAAAGAATGGATATGTTGTAACATTTAACACCAAAGTACTGAATGCACCCAATAAAACCAGATCTTTAACTCAAAAAGTATATGTTACTTTCAAATAAGAATAAGAATAGCATAAAAATGGAAACTGTAGCTAAAATGATTTACAAAGAAGATGAAAAATTAAGATTTCCATGCATGAAAACCTCAAAGATTTGATACTTCTCTAAATAGCATTGTAAAAGAATAAGCAAGCCATTTTCTGAAAGTTCCGTATGATAGGATCCCAGTTCCAACAATATACACTGCAAACATCTCTCTCTCTCTCTCTCTCATGCAGCACGTGCACGATAGAAACACTGCAGGAGTCCAATACCCCTCTCATATGAGTTATGAGAGTAAAACTTACCCTTATTCCATCTTCTTTTTTCTTGATGAAATTAAAGCTCTCTGTAAATCATTCCCTGTCAATAGTCATCTACCAATCTTTCTGGTCTCAACCTTTGACCAAATCTACTCTTTCTCTCGGTATGATTGCTCATATATTAGCAATTATGACCTATAATCAAAGTATTTCATTCAACATTATGCATCATCATAATATTAATTTCTAAATCATTTAACATGCATCACAGATGTCCAAGAATAGTATGAAATAACCACAGTAACCCACAAGACTTTTTTTTCTGAAATACTTTTTCTACTGTGCTATGGTTCGCTTCTAATTGGTCATTACACAAATTCAGTGTTTTCATTTCAGATTCCATCAAACCAAGAATCCTCTTACATGCTTATCTATCCTTCTAATATGGTAGTGTGAAATCCTTAACATCTGATTGCATACATTGCACATGTTTGTGAATCTCTGTTTGACACCACATTTGTAGCTCCTCTGTTGCTACTCCAATTTAAAAAATTTTAAGCAATATTCTTAGTCATATCAGGGACCTCAGCCTTCTAAGCATCTTCTGATGTTATACACATGCCAATAACTAGTTATACATGATACAAATGACGGCGAGTATTTTAGTAGAACCAGCTTCTCTCATGAAACCCAATCTAGATATTGCAAAAACAAAGCCAAAACTGAAAAGTCGCACATTCCCTTATTGTTGCATATTAACACTTCTCTTTACTTTAATTGCCTTTCCCAGTGTCTCTCGTGCATTATCACAACCATTCACTTCTGCCATCTAAAAGCACAAAGAACCATCTTCAAATCCTTAGCATAATAGAGGCAGGTAACAATTCCCAGGAACCTTATATAATGTTACAACCACCATCCCATTTAATCATATTATGCCACCAAAACCTCATAAATCTCCTGCCATGTACCCAAATTCCAGAGAGGAATCACATATAACTTCAAAATTACAGTTATAAACAAAGAAGTTGAGTAAGCATCAATTTCCTCAGAATACAAATCCAAATTAGCTATAGCAAAGGCATCAGCACACATATCAACGTAGCAGTCAGACCTAAGCATATTGGCATATGATAAATAGAAGAATGGACTTCATTGCTTTGAACAACCCCAAAGAAAGCATCTGAAAAATTCCAGTTCAGATCTTTCCATGACAAGATCCTAGAAAGGTTTTACTAATTTCCAAAGAAGACCTTCATCATTACCAGGTTAAATTTTATAGATCAAATGCTTAGCTCCAACCTTAAGCCATTCAATAAGGCAAAGTCCAACCAAGTGAAAACTGAATGTAATCTAAGTCTGCATTTCCCAAGAATGTACAAACAAGTATCAATATCTAGAAAATGGGAAAAAGGATTATGCATTGATATCAAGTCAAACACACGCATCTCCTTTTTCTATTAAAAAAATCTATGCCATAAGAAGGGGAAACGGAAGCAGGATCCCCTTGATGATTATTTTGTTTTAGATCCTGAACATCCTTTTAAGAATGTACACGCAAACACCATGGAGCAGGTTATGATGACTGCTCTTCATCTGACAAGTTCATCTTGGTCAAAATCCTACTTTGGCAATGTTAACTTCCGCACTTCTAGTTTGCCTTGTCATATACTATTTCCAGATAAGCCTAGCAAGCACAAACACTGTTACCTTTATGCATTGAACATTAATGCACTCAGAAGAAACAAGAAAATAACTAATAATGCTTGTTCTATTCTATAATGTAGTTTATGATTTATCTAGTACTCACAAGTATGTGCATAATCAGGAAGCATGCATTGAAGGATGTCCTCCTTGGCTGAAAAACATGCGCACTCATCTGCATTTCTCTAAACCACAATGCCTTTTACTTAAGTCAACAGCAAGACTTGAAAGGTTATAGTTTTTTTTATTTTTTAAAAAAAAAAAAAGCGTGCAAGGGAAAAAAAAAAAAAAAAAGAAGGTCAAAAAGAAAATGCACTAAAATATACGACAGTATAACACATCAAAAGTAAAAAATGTTGAATTGGAAAAGGAAGAAAGAAGAACATAAAGAGAATGAGCACCATAAAGTTGATCTTTTCCAAATATTGTCTAGTGACAGTATAAACCAGGGAAGTTAAAGTCAAACTAACAGCTGAAAAAAAAAAAGAAAAAGAAATTTGCGCAAAGTTCATCTTTTTTTCGTTCCATTTGATGCTACAGACCTGTGTATGAAGTAACATATAACAACCCTGATTCGAAAAGGAAGAGATCCGTACTTTAGGTTCTCAAGATCGGTGCAGAGCTGCAGCCACTGCGCGGGGTCACCGGTGACTTGCTCCGAGCTAAAGAGGGCGGCGGCGACGGCGGGGATCTTGGTCCGGTGCTTCAGGAGCCAGTCCCTCTTCAGGATCCCCGCCGCCGCCGGCGTGGAAGCAAGGGGATCCTTCTGCTTCCGAGCCAAAACAGAGATCTTGGAGAAATCTGGCAGCGCGAGGGTGTTGATGGGAGGCTGCTCAGAGTGGAGGAACGCCGAGATCGCCTGGTGGAGCTCCGGACACCCAACAAGGGAGACGAGGGAGACAGGCGGGGTTCGGAGCTCCTCGGGGTAGTCCTCCATTCTCCGCTACCAAACGGGATGAGAAACCTAGGGTTTTGAGATCGAGTGTGGGAGATTCGACTGGATCTCGAAAACCCTGGCTAGGGTTTCGGGGGCGAGAGAGAGAGAGAGAGAGATCAAGGGAGAGCTGCTCTCGCGCTCACATGGATTCCTCTCTCCCAAGGGAGACGAGCAGAGGACTCGACGGTCTTTTGATCAACCGTTCGATTGGTGTCGAACGGTTCTGAAGATTTTATATCCGCAAACCAGTGGCGATTTGCTCATTCTGATGAGAATTAAAACGGATGGTGATCCCAATACAGATGCCTCAACTCAAGTCGGCAAACCATATGCCTAAAAGTTTTTTTAAATGGTTCTGGGCGGTGTCCCTTTTTGATGGGGCAAGGTTTTGCACCAACAAAACACAATAATTTTCGAATGTATTTTTATTGCAAAGAATATATGAATACGCTACTTTTTGTTTCATGACTGGATGATTTAGACTTTAGAGACTTTGCACTGTGGGAAGTTACTACTAAGGAGGATAAGTATTTTGTGTGACATTTGCTATCATACACTGTGTTCACGCAATGTTGATTCTTTTGGGTTCAGTCACAGCCATGCGTATTATAATATATGTCCACAAATAAGTTCACCATGTAGCTGAAGTTTGCATCTTAAAAAAAAGTTTGCAATAAAAAGATTTGTACCCATAAAATAAGTTTGAAATTAAAATTTATTTTTTTCATGAATTTAATCACCTTTATGATTTGTTTTGCGAGTGCTATTACTCTTAAATTACAAGAAGCAACATGCAAATATACTCTATATATATTATCTTTGTTGCTAAATGATTGCATTATAGCATTTTATGTAATTATAAAATTTAATATCTATTAAAATTTTATTTTTATCAAAATTTTGATGTCATATTGATGATTGATTTTCACATAAAGGAGATTTTAAAATCTAAAATATAAAATTTAATATTTATTATGATTTTATTTTTATCGAGATTTTAATGTCATATTGATGATTGATTTTCACATAAAATTTAATAACTTTTTTTTTGATGACTGTTTCTAACTTTAAAATTTTCTAATTTACTAACTTTTTTTTGGATATGGCAATATATATATATATATATATATATATATATATATATATATATATATATATATATATATATATATATATATATATATATATATATATATGTGTGTGTGTGTGTGTATATATATATATATGTATGTATGTATGTGTTTTTATGTATATATATATATATATATATATATATTAGCTATAACTTGCTGGCATCTACTATTCCTCTCTTTTGATGTCTTATCTATCTTATCCTACTTTATGCTTCCTCCTCCTCCCTCCCGATGTTCTCTTTTTATACACGATGGGATATCCATATAAATATATATGTATTATTATTTATTTTTTATTATTCATTGATTTATAATTTAAAAACTTGCTGCACCAATATATCCAAAATTTGAAATGTCATTATACCTATAGAATAAGCTACGAGAAAAATAGTAGATTTATTTCTTTAAATTTCATATTCATAAAAATTTTATTCATTTAATTTTAACACCAATTTATTCTTGTCTACTTTTACAAAATATTATCCTTTAAAGGAAGTATAAAATATCAAATCATTAACTACATTATTCTGCAAACTCACTATAAGATATATATATATATATATGCCTAATTATGGGCTTAAATAATTAATATGATAAAACTATGGATAGTTTCTATATGAAATATAATGGTTGGTTATCGAAACCATCCAATATAATTTTCATATAAAATAAATAGAGTTTTATCTGAAGAGAGATACTAAGAGTTTTATTCGAAGAACTCTTACTTTCGGAGACTCAAGATCCACGGAGACGAAGAAAAATAATGTAGATGAAAAACAATTTAGATTATGGTAAGAATTTTCTTTCCATTTTTTTATAATTAAAAATATAGTCGAAATATTTAAAAAATGATATTTAATCCATCAAAGTAATTTTTCTCGATCTAGCATTTTAGGCTTTTAAAAGAAAATTTCTATTTATTTTATCTTACATTGGTATCAGAGCCCTTCATGTATTAAATTTATTTTTGGATATGCTTGAATTTGAATTCCCCATGTTATCTGTTATACTCCTGAAATCCAAAAATATAAATGGACACAGATCACCAACCTTCTCTCAAACAAGATATATTAACACTGTTAGGGATAAACCATTTCCTGTCGAAGTCCGAAAAAGATTCGGATCTTAGGGTGACCTTGTCCAGTGACAACAACCGTGGCTAACTTCATGCAATAACTCGAGAACCTCCGGGGCCTCATGGGTCTCGCCCAAATGAGCTTAAATAGTGGCAGTGGCTCTCAAAGCAGCTAAGTGATTGATCATAATGCAATCTGGCCTAACCGAGCTTGAAGCTGTTTGGACTTTCTCCTTACCAAAATTCGTCCGGATTGTTCAACACTAAATTGACACCGAATTTGTAGAACTCTGCCTTCCTGGACGAACTTCTGCAATCTATAAAGAGTGGCGGACCTCTGCACTCTCGCACCAAAAGCTTTGGATACGTGAGCGAAAGAGCCTCATATCCACTTTATTAACCTTCAGACGTTCATGAAAGTAGCAGAGCTTCAAAGAAAATGATTGAGTTGCAAAGTATTATAGTCATCCACAGCCGCCAACCAAGCTCTCGCCAGTCGAACTCCATCCGATCATCAGATAGACTTCGTCCGATCGAACTCCTCCAGTCTTCTGGACTCCCTCAGTGATGCCCCAGTAGAACCTTCTTCAGTGGATCTCCTTTCGAACTGTCCATAGTTAGATTTCTTTCAGACTCCTCCAGTAGATCTTCTCCTATATTTCTTTCAAATGATCTCTTTTCGGACGATCTTCTCAGTTATACTCTCGCTGGATAAACTTCGTCAATCATCTTCCTTCCGGATGATCTTCTTCAATCAAATTTCTCCATCCGATCTTCTTTCAGGTGATCTCCTCCAAGCAAAATTATCATGAACGAGCTTCTTTCAGTTGTCAAGTGATCTTAAAGGAGTCCGAACTATCCTGAAATTGATGTAACCCAAAGCTCTTCACTGCCAACACCCGCTCCATCCGAACTTCAACTACTAAATTCTGATAGACTAGTACGTCACGACAACGAACACTACCCCCCGTAATAAACTCCACATGGCCTAAATAGTCCACTACCAGACGATTATGATTGTCACTATCAGTTTGTTACTGGCTCCATTTATAAAAGAAATCCTCCAGATATGTTTTCTCTAAGCTCTGATTTTTCTTTCTGTTGCTCTATTCCTTAATTTTCTGAGCACTCTATTTTTGTTAGCTGAAAAAGCTGACTTAACCATCGAAAGATCTTGCCAGAGCCACCACCCCCGACTCCAGTTAGGATTTTATTTTGTAGGTCACCGACGGTGACCTCGTCTTCCTCAACTCTAGTTCACTCCGACGTCAACCAGATTTTGCACCAACAAATATATTAATTCCTAATAATAGAAGGTGGAAAATAATTTTGGATTGTGTCTAGTTTTTGTATCTTGACTTATGGGTGTCAATATTGTTTATGTAATTATTATTCTTTTCTTCTTTCTATATTTATTTTAGAAAAAAATAATATTGTGGATCAAAAGCTTCATAGCCATAAGAACTGTAGAGCAATGAGCACATCTTAAGAAAATGGTGCAACAATTGAATAAATATATAATGAAATCCCATGTTAACATGGTTGAGAATGTTAAGAGAGTTAATGATGAGATACAAGACATTATATCGACCGAATATATCATGGATGAAGATCGTAGGTTCTTAGCATTAAGAGTAACTTTACTTATTTTTTGGCAATAATTGGTAGATCATTTTGGGAACTATCTAAACCAAATAAATCATATTCTTGATTAGTAAAATTTTTTTGGAAGAATATATGATAAAGAACATCACCAGATTAGCTACCCTCTCTTTAAGCTCTCATTTTTGTTATCATGGATATGTTTTCTTAAGCACTTCATGCTTACCAAAGTTAGTATCTAGGTATGTCCTTGGAGAAATCAAGAAATCTATCCTGAGAAGAATATGATATTTTCATCGTTAATACACTGTATTTGAATTATATTTGTAAATATGCTTGTATATATGTATATTTTTTTATGTTGTATTGACTCATGTATAGTTAAGTTTTTAAATAAATTACACGAACATCCTCTCTATTTTAACTCAATTTTACTTACATCTTCTATACTTTTAAAAGTATCAAATTAGCTCTTCTAGTTATCAATATGTTCCAATATAGTCCAACCATTTATCTCAGTTAATAATTTTTTTTAAAATAATAAAAATATTTATCTTCTTCCTCTTTCCTCCTCTTCCATGGCCGATATTCCTCTTTCTCCTATTTTCTTCCTTCTTTCTTCTTCTTCTTTTTCTTTCTTTTTATCCATTTCTCCTTCTCTCCTTTTTCTATCCATTCTCTTCCTCTTCTTTCTCTACTCATTCTTCTCTTCTCTTTTCTCCTCTCCTTTCTTTCCATCCACTTCTCCTTCTTATTCTTTTTCTCCAAATCGTCTATACCCAACATAAAACCATGGCCATCATCTAAGCTTTCCTATTCGACTGCTCCAAGCTTCCCATCCATTTGAGACTTTTGAGAAAGGAAAAAAACTAAGAAAAAATTGGGAGAAAATAGAAAAAAATTTGATGAAAATAAAAGAAAAATGAAAAAAAATTGAAAGATAAGACTTTTTATCCCATAGATTGATCATTATTTTTTTCTTTTTGCTTTCTTTTCTTTTCATTTAATTCTCTTTTTCAGAGATCTATGGGAAAAGAGAGCACTCGAGGGAGATCAAAGGGTTTTCTTAGGTTCTAGTTGGGGTTTTTCTCAAGCATATAGGATTTTGTAAGAGTTGTGCTGGTGTGAGTAGGTCTCTTGAGGTTTTGAGAGCTTAATTTTGGTAGAAGCATAAAATTTTGTAGGGTTTGAGGAGAAAATTAGATAGATGGATTAGAAAAATTTTATTCTATAGAGGAAGAAACTAACAAACACAATGAATAAAAGAATAAACAACAACCAAGAGGTTAAAATGAGAAAAGGCCAATGGACCATGAAGGAAGATCCCATCATAGTAGAAGAAAGAGGAGGAAGGAGAGGAGAAGAATGGATGGAGAAAGAAAAAAAGAAGAAAGAGAAGGAAGGAGAGGAGGAGAATGGATGGAGAAAGAAGAGGAGAAAGAAGGAGGGACAAAGAGGAGGAAAGAGAGGAAGAGAAATGGATGAAAAAAGAGAAGAAAGAGAAAGAGGAATACTGGCCATGGAGAAGGAGGAAGAAGAAAGAAGAAGGATATTTACGTTATTTTAAAAAAAAATTATTAACGCCGTCAGCTATTAAGTGACCGTCGAAAGTTTATTGAAACGTTTTGATAACTTTAAACATCTATTTTATACTTTTTAAAGTATAGGGGTGTAAAATAAAATTGACCCAAACTTGAGGAGGTATTCTTGTAATTTATCCTAAGCTTTTAATACAAGTTTAACTGTTCAATTATATTTGATTAGGTGGGAGCAATTGTTACTTAAAAATATATGTGCAGCTCTAATTTTATTATTGAGAGTATATGATAAATAATGGTATTCTAACATAAGACATGGAAGATGATTAGGAACATAGTGAACTTTCAATTCTGTTATTTATGTTAAAGTTATCATTACTTATGCATGCTACAAAATTAAATAAATATGTGCTATGAATGAAATGTGCTAGTATTTTTTTTTATACAAAATATTTATGTAGTTTGGAATGATATTAAAAAACATTATTACTAACCTTAACAAAGATAAAAAATTGGATGGCAAGAATTATAATATCTGGCATACTAAGATCCAATATGTTCTTGAGGAACAGGAGGTTTTGGAAGCCATCAACCATGCCATGATTGATCCTAATGAAGGAAACAGTGCTGAGAATAAAAAATATCAAGAGACTTATCATGCTTGGAAACAAAAGATATCACTGCACATGATATTCTGACAAGTGCAATGGTAGGTGATCTCATAGATGAGTGGAAACTATTTTCCATTGCTCATGAGATGTGGATGCATCTAAAAGAAAATTTTGGTAAAACAACTGTGACCAAGCTAAGATAACTGACTATCAAATTTGATACATACAAGGAGCACCCTGATCACATTATAAGTAAACATTTGAATGAAATGTCAAAAATGATTAGGAAGCTAAAAGCAGCTGGTCATGTCTTAACAGGATGAGCAACAAGTCCAGGCGATGATCCATTCTCTTTCAAATAGTTGAGAGCACATGAAGCTTAATCTAATCCACAATGATAATATCAAAACCCTCGCAGATGTTACCTGATATATTGAACTTGAGGAAGAGCGTCATGTGTTTGATAGAGGCATTGAGAAAGTCTTCTTAATTGGTTCAGATTCAAAAGAAACTTTAAATTTTAAGAATAAAGACAATAGTCATATATGAAAGGAAAAGAGCAAGAAAGCAAAAGAAATTGCCCGTGGGCCTAAGAAGAACTTCAAAAGAAATAAGAAAAATAAACAATTTAAATGAAAGGACAAATCCAAGATAAAGTATTTCAGTTGTGGCAAGATGGGTCATTTTGCTCGTAAGTGTCGATTCTTATCCTATATGGATTATAGACTCAGGAGCCATGGACTATATGAATGGTGATCGAGGAGCATTCATAGAGTACCATCGCATCCAAGTAAGGACAAGATATATGGAGGTAACAATGCAAGACTGGAAGTCAAAAGCATTGGAACGTGCAAGCTGATTTTATATAATGAAAGAATTTTGTACTTGCATGATATCCTTTACACTCCAGGTATAAGGCGCAATCTCGTTTTTATGAAAGTTCTTCTTAGCTTAGAATATGCTTTCTATTTTCATGGCTGTGTTGTAGAATCTATTATAAAGATACTTTATTTACTTCAGCATGTTTGTTAAATAGTTTCTTTATTATGGATGATGGATATTCTACCAATATTTACATAATAGTAGTTATTTTTTTTAACCACTTCTTCAAATATTATAGATGCGAAAGTATGGCACACTAGATTAGATCATATTGGATAAGAAAGAATGTATAGATTAGCTAAGGAAGAACTTTTGGATCTAGTTGGCAAAATAGAATTAACCAATTGTAAACATTTTCTAGTTGGAAAAACAACTAAGAAACCATTTGAAAAAGGATCAAGGACAAACTATCCATTACAATAAGTCCATTCGGACATCTGTGGTCCAATGAGTATTAGAGCTTGACACGGTGCATATTATTTCATTACATTTATAGATAACTATACTTGATTTAGATATCTCTATTTGATATCTCATAAGTCAGAAGCATTGGATTGCTTCAAATGATATGCCAATTTGATTGAAAATTAATTAAACAAAAAAATTAAAATTTTGAGAAGTGATCGGGGAAGGGAGTATCTATCTGAACAGTTTAAAAAACTGTGTAATGACAAAGAAATAGATAGACAATTGATTATTTCTGAAACTCCATAGCAAAATAGAGTGGCTGAAAGAAGAAATAGGATCTTATTGAAAATGGTCAAGTCTATGATGGCATAAGCCAATCTCCCAATTTCTTATTAGGAAGATGCTTTGTTAATGGCTGGGTATATTTTAAATTATGTACCTTCTAAATTAGTTATGTCAACTCCATATGAATTATGAATAGGTAAGAAACATGACCTATTTAATCTGAGACCCTAGGGGTCTGCAACATATATTCATGATCCTTCCAACAAATATGAAAAATTTGATCCAAGAGGAAAAAAGTATATCTTTATAAGATATTTTGAACACTCAAAAGAATATATATTCATAGACGAACATCCAGATGGAGGAGTAACTGAAATTGAATCACGAGATGTCACGTTCTTATAGAATGAGTTTCCAAGTAGAGATGAGATAGATAAATGAATTTAATTATATAAATTGAATGAGGCTAAAAATAATAAAACTAAATCTTTTGATCTAAGTGGGATCGGTTCCATTCCTAAAAAAAAACCATCTTAAAGCTCTCAAATATGAAAGAGTATTTGTCAGAATATTTCTAGTAAATGTTTTGAGATTGAGGATGAGGCATTTATATTGGCTTCCCATGATGAAGCAGGACTAAAGTCAGTTAATGAAGTCATATCTAACTCTGCTAAAGAAGAGTAGAAGATTGCAATGGAAGAGAAAATGGAGTCAATAAAAATAAACCATATTTGGAACTTAATTGATCTGCCACAAGAACAAATCATATATATATATATATATATATATATATATATATATATATAGTAGAGAGGACTCTTGAGTTGCCATGTCAGTATCTGTATAATCGTCATTTGTCTCTTGAGTTACCATCACTACTACAAAAATGGCCTATGACAATGCTTACTATGGCAGCAATTTTCGAAACTGCTGTCATAGTATCTATGATAGCGATTTTCGTTAACCGCTGCTATAGGTCGGACCTATGGTGGTAGTTTTTATAACCGCTGTCATAGGTCTGATATATAGTAGTGGTTACAGAAAACCGCTACCATAGGTCAGACCTATAGTAGCGGTTATAAAAAATCACTGCCATAGGTCGACCTATGACAATGGTTCATTATAACCACTATCATAAGTCGGACCTATAGCAGCAGTTAGTAGGAACCGCTGCTATAATCTGATTTATGACAGCGGTTAATTGTAACCACTGCCATATATATATATTTTTAAATATTATATAATTTTAAAATTTAATATCCATCTTCATCATTCATTATCTAAATAATTATCATTAGAGTGTCATCGCAAAAGGTTGCCTCGATCTAATGATCCTAGCTTCGTCGATTAGAAAAATTCGATTTCGACGATCACGAACTACGATGTGATGATCTAATAGATGGAGACCTCCGATGGATCCAAAAATCTATAACGATGATCTCGATGATGTTTGTAGCATACTATCAAAGTTTCACTTTAATCAAATATCGTTATCTTGGTCAATATAGTATAGGTTAGTTTCAATCGTTAAATGATAAACGAGTGATCAAAGGACCAAATGGTATTCGATTATGAGATAATTTTTTTTATAAATGATCTTGACTACTACTTTAATCATTTTTTTTATAGTGGTGATTATAAAATTTAACTCATAAGATGAAGAACGATCTAAAACTATACATCTCCTGATAACTATTCTAAAACTTCACTGGTTGATATGCTCGTGCTTTTGCAATATCTGCTTAATATGAATAGTTTATACGAAAATGATTTGAATTTTACTATCATCATCATATAAAATATTTAAACTTATAACAAAAATTATTTAACTAAAAAATTATCTCATAATCGAATGCTGTTTAACCCTTTGATCGCTTATTTCTAATTTAATGGTCGAAATTATTTCGTACTAAATTGATCATGATAATGATATTCGATTGAAGTAAAACTTTGATAGTATGCTACAAACATCTTCAAAATCATCATTGCAGATTTTTGGATCCATCGAAGATCTTCATCTATCAGATCATCGCATCATCATTCATGATCATCGAAATCAAATTTTTTTGATTGATGAAGCTAGGGCCATTGGATCGAGACGATCTTTTGCGATGATACTCTAATGATAATTATTTAGATAATGAATAGTGAAGATGGATATTAAATTTTAAAATTATATAATATTTAAAAAAAATAAAAAAAAATATTATTTTTCATCTATGGCAGTGGTTATAAAAAATCACTGTTATAGATCTATGGCAGTGGTTATAGAACCGCTGCCATAGATTTATGATAGCAGTTCGATAATCGCTATCATAGGTTAGGTTAAAAATCCTCAAATTTTTTCTTTCCTTTCGTGCGCGCTCAATCTCTCTTGCTCTCTCTCCCCCTCCTCTTCGTCGTCGGTGAGGCTCCTCCCGACCAACCGACGTCAGCCCTCCTTCCCCCTCGACCGTCACCGCCCCTTCTTCCCCCTCCCTCTTCAACCCCCCATCCCCGGCTGCCCCTCCCCCCACCACCCCCACCCCTCATCCGACCTTACCTCGGCTCCCAACGAAATCCCCCCCTCCAGTGAACCCCCATCCGACCCTCCCTCGCCCCTCGCGAAACCCTCCAGCGAACCCCTCCACCTCACTCGGCCCCCGCGAAACCCCCCCCGGCCCCTCATCCGATTCCTCCCTTGGTCCCAGCGAACCCTCCTCCGACGAACCCCCATCCGACCTCCTTTGGCCCCCCATGAAATCCTACCCCCACCACCATTCTGACCCCTCCGGTCGAGTGCGAAGCCTCCTTCGGCCTCCTCATCACTGTGCCCCTCCCCTGGCCCTCCATCCCCAGCCACCGCTCTCTCTCTTTCCTCTTTCTTTTTCTTCTCTATTTCACTATCTTGCTTTTATTTTGTAGGTTACCTCTAGTACCGTCGTCCTCCTTTAGCATCGTCGCCGACGATCTTCGGAGCTTTCGATGCGATCCGCTCTCTATAGCCATAGATATAATTTTTGTTTAAAATTTTATAGTATTATTTATTAATCATGTATATTTATAATAATTTATAGAATATTTATAATAAATATTATAAATATTTATTATAAATATTATGATTATCTACATGCCATAGTTTTTAGATCGTGCCATGGCGGTAGCCTTAGGTCGTGCCATATCGGCGGTTGTGAGCTAGATCTGTCAACGGATTAGATTCGGATCGGAACCTAGATATTCAAATTCGGATCCAATTTTAATTACTGATACCGAATTCGAATTCGAATACTCGATGGATCTGTACTTGAGAGAGGAAGGAAGGGATTCGATCTCGCCGCCATCATTGGGAGGGAGGGGGTCTGGCCTTATCGATGAGGGAGATCGAGAGAGTGAGAGAGGGAGGGATGGGGTCTGACCTCGCCGACGAGGAAGATCGAGAAAAGGAGAAAGAAAGATCGAGAGATGAAAAAGCTGGGAGGGAGGAGTTTGGCCTCACCGCCATCGTCGGTGAGAGAGATCGAGAGAGGGAGAGAGGGAGTGATTGAGGGAATGGCACATAGCCGAGCCGACTCGAATATGCAACCAAACTAGCTCGAGCCATGATCGAGCTGGTTGGGGGAGGACCCTAGCCAGATATCTCAAGCACAGAGCCGACTATCGCAGGTACGGAGCCGGCTCGACTTTTGAGTGAATAGAATTTGATATGTTATGATGTTATATAATGTTCATTAACATTGCAGGTCACGATGGCACCAAAACGCCATCTAGCTTTCACCCCTGTCCCTCGGCGGGTTATGCGCAGTTCAGCATTCGAGGAGCAGTCGGAGCATACTCCATCCACCTTAGCATTGGTTACTCAGGGACCTTCACCATCGGTATCTACTCCACCGATGGTATCTACTCCACTGGCAGTTGAGCCTCTACCATCGTAAGTATCTGAGTATACGTTTTTATTATATTAGCATAACTTTATTTTTTATATAGTATTTATACACTTATATATTTGCATAACATATTTGTATTATAGGTGCATCATCCAGCCGGACATTTTACGGTCTCACATGTATGGCACACGTGTGGAACCGCCAGCATCAGGTGATGGTACAGTATGATACGGAGGGAAGGCCGATAGAGGAGACTGTGTGGGAGATACATTTCTTTCTTGGAGTGTTTATGAGGCGGTCGGACATCATTCCTATAGAGCCCAAAGACTGGAGTTTGATGGATGCTGCCATCAAGGATCGAGTATGGAAGAAGATATAGGTAAGTACGCGCATCTTAGTTATATTTATGCATTTTATATATTTACACTATATATGTTTGATTAGAATAATTTTAAAACTAATTTTTGATAAATTTGTGCAGAGAAGGTACGACTTCTTTGATCATGAGAGGGCTCGAGATGTCCGACTGAAGAAGATCAAAAAGTTGTACCGAGGTTACAAGGTCAAGCTCTATAGAGGATGGCTCGAGCTTCGATGAGATACTTCGGAGGAGCTTGTTCTCTAGATACAGGACCGTCCTTCGAGTCAGTGGGAAAAGATGGTTAGACACTGGAGGAGCCAATTATTCGAGGTAAAATTTCTAATTTTTAAATTTTTTAATATACTTAAAATTTTATTTAAATATTTTTTAAATATTTATTATTTATTTGAATACTTATTAGACTATCTTCCATCAGAACCGGGAGAATCGTGCAGCCTAGGAGTATACGCACACTCTAAGCCGCAAGTCTATGGCCAGTCGTGTGCATAGAGAGATAATTAATTCTAAATCTTATTAGATAAATTAAATTTATATTTTTTATCATCTTTTTGATAAATTTATTCTTTGTTATAGCTGATGAGAGATGGAGTGATGCCCAACCGTAGTGAGATTGTTCGATTTAGTCACACGGACAAGACAGACAGGTTGATGAATGCTGCGATCGGACATATTTTTATAAGTATTAAATATATTAGTATATATGATTAGTATTATAGTATTTTTTATAAAATTTTATTTTAATTTATAATTATAGGATCAGTTAGATGCGCTCGCGAGCGAGGGCCTGGATACCTTTGGGCCCCATGACCATCTGTCTCAGGTCTTGGGGCCTGAGCACTCTGGGAGGATCCGATGCAGGTTCGGACACACGTTGATGAGCTACTGATCTGAGGTGTGCATCTTCTCACAGACTTTTGGTATTATCAGTCGGAAGGAGCTTGAGGGAGCGTTGGCACAGGCAGATCATGCTTCGATGTGGGCAGATCGGGCTGAGGAGCGTGCATCTCATCTGAAGGGCATCTTGAGAGACATGATGTTGATGCTCAGTATGCATTTTAAAATCACGAACTTCGAGGATATGTTGGCCTGCATTCCAACTTCAGCTCCGGCTTCGACTCCGGTTCCAGCTCTAGCTCCAGCTCCAATTCCATTTTCGGCTCTCGATGACGACGACGACGATGATGATATAGATTTAGGAGATTTTTCATATATTTTATTTTTAAAAAAAATATTATAATAAATTTTATTTGATAATAAAATTTTAGCATTTTAGAATAATTTTTGTGTTTATTATATTTTCTTGTGTTATATATTTATATTTATCAGATAAAATATATAAAAAAATAAAAATTTTATTTTTTTAAATTATTTAAGATCTATGATAGGTTCAATGTTAACCGCTACTATAGATTATCTGTGGCAGCGGTTATGTAACCGCTGCTATAGATAACCTATGGCAGCAATTATATAACTGCTGCTATAGGTCGATCTATTGTAGCAGTTTATAAACTGCTACAATAGGCTATCTATGATAGTAGTTTTAACATCCGCTGTCATAGAGCTACGGTGATGGCCGCAGTAGCAGCGATTAGAAAACCACTGCTATAGCTTATGACAGTGATTTTTTAGGCTATGGTAGCGGTTACAAACTGCTACCGTAGCCTTTTTTTTGTAGTAGTACATGTTAGTATCTGTATAATTTTTAGTTGTTTGTCATGTCGGCATTAGATTTCTCTATTTGGATCGATAGTTTTGGAAGACAAAAGGTCATAGTTGGAATTGTAATTTTTTTTACACTATTAGAATATTATTTGTATTAAATGTTCTATTTCGTTATGGATCGATTATTTCGGAAGATAAAAAGCTGTAATTGAAATTTTTTTTTGAATACTTTTAAAATATTATTTATATTAAATATTCTATTTTATTATTAATAAAATAATTACTTGAAAATTTTTTTTTCAGAGTTTTATGTTCTTTGAATGTACTGTTAGTGGAAATTGAAAGGTTGTGAAGTTGGATAATTATATTCTTTCAATAAATTTTATAATGAATGAAAAAATTAGTCTATCTTTATATAAGCTCTTTTATTATTTTTTTAAATCTTTTTTCTCACTGTTTGTCATCAACTTTGCAAAGATTTGTGTCTTTTGCTTCCTCCTTTGTATATTGTTGGTTGTCTTTTCTGCGTGGATATTATTTGTATTGTACGTTCTAATTATCTATTTATTTGTTTCATGTGTTAAAAAATAAAGAAGAGTGTACAAAGAAATAGTTTGATAGAGAATCTATTTTTAGCTTTTTCTTACATAGAATTCTTACCCAGATTTATTTTTTTAATTTTTATATTATATTTACAGTTTATGCTTTGCTATTATGTATTTTATGGTAGTGTTTTTTATTATGTATTATATTGTATTTGTATATATATTGTGTTTGTTGTTTGAAATATATTTTGTACCATCTATTCTTAATCGGTGTTATTAAATTTCAATTTGGTTGCTTGATTTCTATTTGTTATATCATTATTTTACTCTAATATTAAATTTTAGTTCTTCCTTTTTTTCCTTGATAGATTGTTTAATTTTTATTATTGTTTGTACCCCAACTTGATTGATGTATATTTTTTTCATTTTCTCTATGATTGAACTATGGTATTTGAGAGGCGTTCAAATCATTTATTACATAAAAGATTTTTTTTTTTCTTTTAACAATCTCAGTTAAAAGGTTAAATAGCATGATATTAGCTTCTTATAAGGATTTTTTTCCACAAAATCAAAATATAGATTTGAAGAAAAAATAGTTTTTTAATTTAATATAGTTGGATAATTATTTTTTTTTTTTTAATGTGGAGGAAATATGACCCTTACTTATTGAAAGATAGACTTAATACATATCTTTTCGAGCACCTCTATTGAAAAAGTGAAAGTTGGACAATTGATGTTGATGGTGTTAATCAAATCGAATGTCCACAATGTAGTGCTCATCGTGAAGTCATATTT
Source organism: Cocos nucifera (assembly GCA_006176705.1). Lineage (NCBI taxonomy): Eukaryota > Viridiplantae > Streptophyta > Magnoliopsida > Arecales > Arecaceae > Cocos > Cocos nucifera. The sequence goes on from QRFJ01002290.1 coordinate 298,301, forward strand.
ATTAGGAAAACTTTACTAAATATTTAATTTTGTTGAGCAAATTTTTAATCAAAATGTGTACTTGAATATTAAATTATATTTTAAATTAAATTATAGTTTACTAATTATTGTCCATATTTCACTAAAAAAGAAGCAGACAGTGCCGAATCAAATCAGGTAGATGACAGCAGTAATATTACCACCAGTAGTAAAAAAAGAAGAAAACTTTAAATTGATGATGATGATAAGTGATTACTCTATATGCAGCATACAATACTATATACTATTTAATGTATAAATATAAAAATTAAATTATTTGCATCTAATGATTTTGTACCCATGTAATGCATGAGCTTTCGCCTAGTGGGTTCTTAAAATCAAAAGAAAGACAAATGGAACAATTGAGGGGTATAAAGCATGGTTAGTAGCGAAAGGTTATACCCAGTAGGAGGATATAGAAAGGTTATACCCAGTAGGAGGATATAGACTATGAAAAACCTTTTTTTCTATTATAAGGTTTATCTCAATTCTCTTAATACTGGTTATGGTAGCTTAAATGGATCTAGAGCTACATCAAATACATGTTAAGACAGCTTTTCTTGATGGAGAATTGGATAAAAAAATTTATATAGAATAATTCATAGATTTCATGGTCAAAGGTCAAAAGAATAAATTTTGTAAATTAAACATATCAATATATGGCTTGAAACAATCATCTAGATAGTGGTATTTAAAAGTTACAAAATTATATCATCCCATAATTTTAATATGATCAATGAAGATCATTGTGTGTACATTAAGCATGATAGAGATAATTTTGTTATCTTGTCACTATATATCGATGACATTTTATTGGCCGGTAATAACAAGAAGTTTGTAAATACTATTAAGAAATGGTTAGCGTTAAATTTTGAGATGAAAAATATGAGAGAAGCTGCATATATTTTGGGAGTCAAAATTTATAGAGATCGTTCTAGGAGACTTTTAGCGCTCTCTCAGGAATCTTATATCAAGAAGGTTATAGAACAATTTCACATGCAACACTATAATCCTATTGATGGTCCTATAGCAAAAGCAGGCTTTAGTCATGATATGTGTTCTAAAACTATAGAAAAAAAGAATAAGATGTTCAAGGTTCCTTACTCAAATGCTATTGAAAGTTTAATATATGCCACCATATGCACTAGGCCAGATATTTATTTTGTCGTTGGACTAGTAAGTCGCTATCAATCAAATCCTAGAAGGAAATATTGAAAAATAGTCAAGAGAATTATGAGATATCTTAAAGGCACCTCATACTATTTTCTATGTTATGAAGGAGATTGCTTGTGTTTGGATGGATATTCAGATGCTGATTGAGCAGGAGATTTAGATGAATGTAAATCTATATCTGATTATATTTTTTTGCTCAATAATGACACCATATTTTTTTGCTCAACCTCGATCAGAGATAAGATCTCTTTCGAGCGATCGCATCAACCTCAGCTAGAGATAAGATCTCTTCCGAGCGACCAAGCTAATCTCGACTAGATATAAGATCTCTCTCGAGCGACCGCGATAATCTCGACCAGAGATAAGATCTCTTCCGAACGACCGCGACAACCTCGGCTAGAGATAAGATCTCTTCCGAACGACCACGACAACCTCGACTAGAGATAAGATCTCTCTCGAGCGATCAAGCCAACCTACGACCGCATCAATCTCGGTCAGAGATAAGATCTCTTCCGAGCAACCGCATCAATCTCGGTCAGAGATAAGATCTCTTTCGAGCAACCGCGATAACCTCGGCTAGAGATAAGATCTCTTCTGAGTGACTGAGCCAACCTCGGTCAGAGATAAGATCTCTTCTGAACGACCGCAATAACCTCGGCTAGAGATAAGATCTCTTTTGAGCGATCGAGCCAACCTCGGCCAAAGATAAGATCTCTTCTGAGTGACCGAGTCAACCTCGGCTAGAGATAAGATCTCTCCCGAGTGATCGCATCAACCTCGGCCAGAGATAAAATCTCTTTCGAGCAACCGAGCCAACCTCAGCTAGAGATAAGATCTCTCTCGAACAACCATGACAACCTCAGCCAGAGATAAAATCTCTTCCAAGCGATCGAGCCAACCTTGGCTAGAGATAAGATCTCTTCCGAGCGACCGCGATAACCTTGACTAGAGATAAGATCTCTTTCGAATGACCGAGTCAACTTCGACCAGAGATAAAATCTCTCTCGAGCGACCGCGAGCGATCGAGCCAACCTCGATCAGAGATAAGATCTCTTTCGAGCGACCGAGCCAACCTCGGTCAGAGATAAGAACTCTCCTGAGCTTCGAAGAACCTCGTCCATAGCCTGTTAAGAATAGGAGGAGAACCTCATCCTAACGTGAGCAAAATCGAAGGCCTCATTCATTTTAGACAAAATGGGAGGAGAGATCCTGACAACGGCCCTTATGTGCCCCCACGACCTGTTAGGAATAGGAGGAGAATCTCGTCCTAACGTGAGCAAAGTCGAAGACCTCATTCATTTCAGATGAGATGGAGGGAGAGGCTCTGACAGCGGCTCTTATGTACCCCCACAGTCCATTAGAAATAGGAGGAGAACCTCGTCCTAATGCGAGCAAAGTTCAAGTCTGAGCTTCGAAGTCTACAGGAGATAGGATCTCCATCAACAATTGCGAGCAAAGTTCAAGTCTGAGCTTCGAAGTCTACAGAAGATAGGATCTCCATCAACCTCGATTGGAGATAAAATCTCCTTCGAGCATCCGCATCAATCTCGACCGTAGGAGATAAGATCTTCCCTGAGGCAACCTTAACTGCAGGAGATAAGATCTCCCCCGATGGTCCACAGCGATCTCGATCAGAGATAAGATCTCTTCCGAGCGATCGAGACAATCTCGGTCAGAAATAAGATCGAAGACAACCTCGGTCAGAGATAAGATCGAAGACAATCTCGACTAGAGATAAGATCTCTCCCGAACGACCACATCATCCTCGGCCAGAGATGAGATCTCTCCCAAGCAACCGAGACAACCTCGATCAGAGATGAGATCTCTTCCGAGCGATCGAGACAACCTCGATCAGAGATAAGATCAGAGACAATCTTGACTAGAGATGAGATCTCTTTCGAGTGACCGCGTCAGCCTCGATTAGAGATTAGATCTCTTCCGAGCGACCAAGACAACCTCGGCTAGAGATAAGATCGGAGATGATCTCTGCTAGAGATAAGGAGTGACCGCGTCAACCTCGGCCAAAGATGAGATCTCCCTAGAGTCGACCTCGACTGCAGGAGAGGAGATCTCTCCCGAGTCAGCCTCGACCGCTGGTAACAATATCGCCCCCGAGGAACTCAACCTCTGACCTTGACCGCAGGAGGCGAGATTTACTTCAACCTCGGTGGAAGATGAGATCTTCCTCGGACTTCAACTTCAATATCAACTTTGACTGGAGATGAGATCTCCCCCGAGCTTCAACCTAAACCAGCACGGAGCCTAGAAGAGGACTTCGACAGTCGTCTTTTCTGCACTTTCTTCCTTCAAGTTTCAAACTCGAGAGTGAGAGGACTATTATTGGGGATAAACTCCACTCCTGTTAAAGTTCAGTTCGATGCTCAGCTTAACGTAATTGATAGCCACAGAAGAGCTTCAGCAGACGGACTTTAGCCGAACTCTTTCAACCAACCGAACTCCTCAACGGTCGAGCTTCTTCGGATTTTCGATGGCCGACTAAGCTCCTTCGAACTCTCAGCGGTCAAGCTTCTTCGGACTCTCAGTGGTTGAGCTCCTTCGGATTCCCAACAGTCGGGCCTTAGCCGAACTCCTTCAGCCGACCGAACTCCTCAGCAATCGAGCTCCTTCGAACTTCCAACGACCGGACCTTAGCCAAACTCCTCCAATCGGACTCCTCCCAGACATCCCCTTCGACCGGCCAGACTCCTCAATGATCGAGCTTTTTTCGAACTCCCCAGCGACTGAGCCTTAGTCGCGCTCTTCCAGCCAGATGCCTACGAGAGCCGAACTTCCTTCGCACTTCTCCGACCGAACTTCTTTCGAGCTTCCCCTCAGCCAAACTCTTCTAGGAGTTCGAACTCCTCTAGAATTGATACATACCGAAGTCCACCGATCAATACCTGCTTTCTCAAAGCTACGACTATTAAATCTGGACGAACGGTCACCATTAGTCTGCCATAAGCGATGTGATCGAACGATATGGCCATCGCTACTAGCGACACCACTCTCTCCATAACCAGTCCCATGCAGCCCACGACCTATCAGTATGGCTGTCACTATCCGTCTGACGATGCCTTTCTCTCAATACCGAACTCCATGCAGCCCACGGTCGGACGATATGGCCGTCACCATCAATCAAGCTCCGTCTATAAAAAGAACCCTCCAGATAAGCTATAGGCTCTAAGCTCTCATCTTCTTCTCAAAACTCTACTGAACTCATTCCAGAGCACTCCATATCTGTTGGCCAGAGCTGACTTGATCGTCAGAGGATCCTGCCGAAGCCACCTCCCATCGGCTTCGGAAGAAACTTTATTTTGTAGGTCTCCGACGGTGATCTCGTCGGCCTCCACTTTAGCTAATTCTGACGATGACCAGATTCTGCACCAATAAGACCTATAACAATGCATAATGATAGTCAAGCAGTATTAGTTTATATAAAAGATCCAAAGTATTATGGAAGAACAAAGCACATAGGCATTCAAAATAATTTTGTGAGAGAGATATTTACACGAAATGAAGTAAACTTGAAATATATTTCTACGCAACAAATGTTAGCCGACCTCTTACTAAGCCCATTCCAAGAGATGTACTTATTATTTATATAAATTTCATGGGGTTGCATAGAATATAAATTATTGAGAAATGCTACATTTTGTATGCACTTTACTATTAATGAATGGTGCATTTCTTTCAATTGTAATATTGTTGAAATATATTAGCACATACATATATTATAAGAAATAAAAGTATGTCACCAGGCAAAAGATTAACTCTCTCACACGAGTGACCACCTCTAACGTGAAAGTTACGGTAGAGATGAGACACATGTGCACCTAAGATACATAGATGATTAAGAGCTAATTGTATTTTTATGTGTTGTCTTAAACATAGTAATCAATATGAGATCCAATTTCATTATAATGACCTAATACTTTAATATCACCAAAGTATTAGTCTAAAAGAGTACCGGATTTGAGTTTGAGTATAATGGTGTTAAAAAAAGCAAGCAATGCTAAACTCATGCTAGATATGAGAGAATATCTATGTTGAAGATCCGCATAATAGTAATATATAAAATAAATAATGACATATGCTCTTTTCTATTATAAAAAAAAAAACTACCATGGCATGTATTTCATACTACATATGTAAAGACGACCAAAAAGAAAAATGATATATATATATATATATTAATAATAATAATGATAAATCCCTGCAATCTCACTATGAGTTTTCTAAGGTAAATAAATTGTAGCGTCACTATTGCTCTTATGGACTTTCGACGATATCTTAAAGTGATAGATCAATATTTGCTATCTTAATATATTTTTTTAATGGTGATGAATATAATTAGCTTTTATGAGATATGTTAGGACAGCAATTGATATGAAACTAAGAGATATAAGTAGGAAAGGAAGGTCATTGGTTATACCAACAATGTGTATATATTCACCGATCGACTAATTATATATGTGTTAGCTAAATTTAGCTTCTTGTATATAATTGTGAATATATATATTATGCAAAGTAAGTTAAACATGACTCTTAAGGGATTGAGTATGCATTAATTATTGGTACACATATCAATGTATCTAGGATAAGTGATACTCAAGAAAATAACTCTATATTAATTGTTAATAATGGTAGCTATGATATCCTTAACAGGTTCACATCAATTTGCTAAGAGTATTCATGGATCGTATGACCTAATTGCTTGTATGAATGATCATCAAAAGGGATCGTTGTTTTTGTTTGAGATGGAAATATTATTCAACCCATCATTGTGTAAGTGAAAAATGTAAGATATATATATCCAATTATGAGCTTAAATAATTAATATCATAAAACTGTAGGTAGTCTCCATATGAAACATGGTGGTTGGTTATCGGAATCATTCAATATAACTTTCATATAAAACAAACGAAGTTTTATTTGAAGAGAGATATTGAGAATTTTATTCGAAGAAACACTCTTACTCTTGGAGACTCAAGATCCACGGAAAAGAAAAAAAATAACGTAGGTGAAAAGCAATTTAGGTTGTCGTAAAAGTTTTCTTTCAATTTTTTTATGATTGAAAATATGATCGAAATACTTAAATAATATTTAATCCATCAAAATAATTTTTCTAGATCTAGCATTTTAAGTTTTAAAGAGAAAAATTCTATTTGTTATATCTTACCATTACGGTTAGAAAGTTTAAGCTATTTGAAGATGAATAGACCCATCTCGCACTTATTCAAAAGAAAGAGGCCCACCCTTGTTGGATATTATCTTGATATCTTTAATTAGGAGCCCAAATAACAAATAACATGTGACAAATCTATATATATAAATAGAAAAAAGAAAGAGATGGTGCCATGTAATAGATCCGGCTATGATATCATCTATTATGAACTTATCAAGTTTAAGCTCTTGAGTGAAGAACCGCTCTAAGCAAATAAACCTATGTAATGTCCTTTTGATTGGCTAATGTAGGACCATGACTTGTTTGGCTCATAAAAAAAATTTTTTTTTTTAGAAAGTTATTTTTCAGTAAGTTACTTCTTAAGAATATAATACCTAAAAATATAGTCTTGGTATGCTTGATTGATCATGAAAAAATGATTTATACAAGATAATTTATATTTGATTGAGTATCTATTTAAAAAAAAATTATATAAAATATATGTTATACTTTTAATAGATATAAAACCAACATTTTTACTCATAAACTCTATATAAATATTAATATAATATAATATAATATTAGATTATAATAATTTATTATATTAATAAAATATTAATATATATTAATATAATAATATTATTTTAATAAATTCATTAATATAATATTAATATATTATTGATAAATTAATATAAATATTATATTAATATTCATAAAAATATCATGTTAGTAATATTAATATTGTTGGGGATAAATTTCGCTCCCGTCGAAGTCCAACTTGATGCTCGGCCTAATGCAACCAGTAGCCGCAGAAGAGCTTCAGCAGACGGGCTTCAGTCGAACTCCCGGCGATCAAGCTTCTTCTAATCCATTCAGTCAGTCGAGCTACTTAGCCGTCGAGCTCCTTCGAACCCGTTCAACCGACCAAACTGCTTAGCGGCCGAGCTTCTTGGACTCCAAGCGATCGGACTTCAACGGAATCCCCTAGCGCCCGAGCTCCTCAAGCGGCCGTCCCTTCTACCGGCCGAGTTCCTCCGAACTCCTCTACGACTGAGCTCCTTCCGAGCTTTTTCTTCAGCCGAACTCTCCTACAAGTCCGAACTCCTCTGGATGAACTGTCGCCATCAGTCTGCAATAGACAACAAGACCGGACGATATGGCTGTCACCATTTACCTGACGATGCCTTTCTCTCCGTATCGAACTCCATGCGGCCCATGACCTACCAGTATGGCTCCCACGATCTACCGGACGACGCCTTCCTCTCCGTACCGAACTCCATGCGGCCCACGACCTATCCAGTATGGCTCCCACGATCTACCGGACGACGCCTTCCTCTCGTACCGAACTCCATGCGGCGACGACTCTGCCGTCACCATCAACTAAGCTCCGCTATAAAGGACCCCTCCCGAGATACTAAGGCTAAGCTCTCTGAACTCTCGACTCTCTAAGCTCTCCTCCTCATCTCTAAGCTCCGGAACTCATTCCGAGCACTCCATTACTGTTGGCCGGAAACTAACTTGACCGTCGGAGGGTCCTGCCGGAGCCACCACCCCACCGGTTCCGGACGGGACTTCGTTTTGCAGGTCCCCGGCGGCGACCTCAGCGGCCTCGATTGCGGCGACCTCCGGCGGCGACGGATTTCTGCACCAACAGATTGGCGCTAGAAGGAAGGGCCTGAACCTTCGAGGTTCCCTTGTTCTTAAAGGAGTGCTCGGCGACCCTTCTCTTCCCTCTCCAGAGATCTTCCTTTTCTCTTTCGAAGAGAAAACGCCACCCAGGAGAGCTTCCGCACGGCGTTCGGTGGCCTCTGCGAGCCCGATCCCGTCCAGGCCCGTCTGTTCCTGCTTCAGCCCCGGCGGCCTAGGTTCCACCTGCACCCGCGGTGGATGTGAAGCAGTTCGGCCTGCTTGTCCGATAGGTCCGTGGCCTCACGGAGGCATTGCAGGTTACACAGCAGCCTCCGGTGACGACTCCACTAGGAAACCCACCATTGAAACGTCGAAAATCAATCCCAAGAAAGAGTATCAGGGCCAGCATACTTGTCGCCCCGGGGAAGGGGAAACAGAGGGCCGAGGATTCGTGTTCGGATCCTTGTTCTCTTCTGGGGGAGACCTTCCCCATTCGTAGTCGGAAGCCCCCCAAGATCTGCAGCCAAGACGACGCCCTCAATTGCAAACTACGGAAGATGGACCGGCATATTGAAGAGCTCGGCCACATCGCCCCGGCTCATCATGCCGACGTCCATGCCGAACCTTCCTTCTCTCTTCGAATTATGCAAGAACCTATTCCACCGACCTTCGAGCTCCCTCAACTGGAAAGCTACGATGGAACTTCTGATCCGATTGATCATTTGGAGGCCTTCCGTGCCATGATGCTGCTCCACGGTGCCTCAGACACCATACTGTGCCGAGCTTTTCCATGTACCTTAAAGGGAGTAGCTAGAAACTGATACTCGGCATTGAGGCTGAGTACGATCTTCTCTTTTGATCAGATGAGCAGTCAGTTCATGGCTCACTTCATCAGCAGCCAACGTCCGCATCGAGGTTTGGACTTTCTGATGAATGTCAAGCAGAAGCAGGAGGAATCCATCCGGGCTTACGTCACCCGATTTAACACCACGGCATTAGAGGTCCGGGACTTGGACCAGTCTATTGCGATGGCCACGCTCAAGGGCGGCCTTCAAAAAAATGACTTGTTGTTCTTCCTGGAAAAAAAGTATCCCAGGGACTTCGCCGATCTGCTGGTTCAGGCCGAGAGATATGTCCGCGCAGAAAAAGCCTTCAAGTTGAAAGATGAGGAAGCCTTGAGAGAGCGACTGGCGGACGATGGAGAGCCGAGCGAAGTTCGGCCGCGCTTGTAGACCCCTTTCGAAAGCAGACGGGCTCGAACTCCTCAAACTCGCTACCGAGGAAGCCCCGACAGAGGGGCGCGAAGAAGCCCTCCTCCCGGAAGGTTCCACGACTACACCCCCTCAACGCTCCTCGAACTCAGATTCTCACCGAAGTGAAGAACCAACTACCAAGATCAAAAGGATTACAGTCTCCCCTAAACAAGCACGCTCGAAATAAGTACTGCCTCTACCATCGTGACCACGGCCACGACACCGAGGAATGCATCTAGCTCTGAGACGAAATTGAAGAGCTCGTCAGAAAGGGATGACTGGGTAAATTCCTCCGGCATCAGCCTAAAGCAGGAAAAGATCGGTCAAGGGAACTGCCATAGCCAGAGATGGCAAGGAGCTCGGTGCTGCCATAGCCAGAAGACCGTAAGAAGGTCGGCTACCTTACGACATCATCCATATTGCTCCTGGGAGGAGCTTGGTGCATCAGCGATTCATCGTCTCCCGACGATAAAAACTTGCACCAAATTGAGGAGGCCAGTATGAGGAGGTCGTCCACCTCGGGACTTATAGCCGAAGAAACGCGGAGGAACAACGCTACTACGATTTTGAAATATAGAATTTGGGGATGTGCTACTAGTAACTTTCTTTCAATAAAATTCCTTCCTTTTGATAATATTATTTCTAGATGCGAAAACTATGCGATGACAGGGAAGAAGCAGTCAATAATTGCCGCATTAGGAACAGGAGAAGAACCTCATCCTAACGCGAGCAACAACCTCAGCTAGAGATAAGATCTCTTCCGAGCGAAGACCTCATTCACAAAGGACGAGATGGTGGAAGAGGCCCTGACAGCGGCCCTTGTGTCCGCCCCACAATCCGTTAGGAACAGAAGGAAAATTTCATCCTAACGCGAGCAACAACCTTGGCTAGAGATAAGATCTCTTCCGAACGATCGAGTCAACCTCGATCAGAGATAAGATCTCTCTCGAGCGACCGTGGGACAATCTTGGCTAGAGATAAGATCTCTCCGAGCGACTGAGTCAACCTCGGCTAGAGATAAGATCTCTTCCGAGCGACCGTTGCCAACCTCAGTTAGGAACAGGAGGAGAACCTCGTCCTAACACGAGCAACAACCTCGGCTAGAGATAAGATCTCTCCCGACGCGACCGTTGACAAACCTCGACTAGAGATAAGATCTCTCCCGAGCGACCATTGACAACCTCGACTAGAGATAAGATCTCTCCCAAGCGACTGAGTCAACCTCGGTTAGGAACAGGAGGAAACCTCGTCCTAACGTGAGCAACAACCTCGTTAGGAACAGGAGGAGAACCTCATCCTAACGCGAGCAATAACCTCGGCTAGAGATAAGATCTCTCCCGAGCGACCGAGTCAATCTCGGTTAGGAACAGGAGGAGAACCTCATCCTAACGCGAGCAACAACCTCGACTAGAGATAAGATCTCTTTCCGAGCGACCGTTGCCAACCTCGGTTAGAAATAGGAGGAGAACCTCGTCCTAATGCGAGCAACAACCTCGACTAGAGATAAGACCTCTCCCGAGCGACCGTGGACAACCTCGGCTAGAGATAAGATCTCTCCCGAGTGCCGTGGACAACCTAGCGATCGAGTCAATCCCAATTAGGAACAGGAGGAGAACCTCGTCCTAATGCGAGCAACAAATCTCGGTAGAGATAAGATCTCTTCCGAGCGACCGAATCAACCTCGTTAGGAATAGAAGGAGAATCTCGTCCTAACACGAGCAACAACCTCGGCTAGAGATAAGATCTCTCCCGAGCGACCGTTGACAACCTCGACTAGAGATAAGATCTCTCCCGAGCGACCGAGTCAACCTCGGTTAGGAATAGGAGGAGAACCTCGTTCTAACGCGAGCAACAACCTCGGCTAGAGATAAGATCTCTCCCGAGCGACCGTTGACAACCTCGGCTAGAGATAAGATCTCTCCCAAGCGATCGAGTCAACCTCGATTAGGAACAGGAGGAGAACCTCATTCTAATGCGATCAAACAACCTCGGCTAGAGATAAGATCTCTCCCGAGCGGACCGAGTCAACCTCGGTTAGGAACAGGAGGAGAACCTCATCCTAACGCGAGCAACAACTTCGGCTAGAAATAAGATCTCTTCCGAGCGACCGTTGACACCTCGGCTAGAGATAAGATCTCTCCCCGAGCTATCGAGTCAACCTCGATTAGGAACAGGAGGAGAACCTCGTCCTAACGCGAGCAACAACCTCGACTAGAGATAAGATCTCTCCCGAGCGATCGTTGACAACCTCGGCTAAAGATAAGAATCTCTCCCGAGCGACCGAGTCAACCTTGGTTAGGAACAGGAGGGAACCTCATCCTAACGCGGAGCAACAACCTCGGCTAGAGATAAATCTCTCCCGAGCGACCGAGTCAATCTCGGCTAGAGATAAGATCTCTCCCAAGTGACCGAGCCAACTCCGGTTAGGAACAGGAGGAGAAAAACCTCGTCCTAACGCGAGTAACAACCTCGGCTGGAGATAGATCTCTCTCGAGCGATCGTTGACAACCTCGTTATAGATAAGATCTCTCCCAAGCGATCGAGTCAACCTCGATTAGGAACAGGAGGAGAACCTCGTCCTAACGTGAGCAAAGTCTAAGGCCTCGTCCACCTTAGACGAGATGGAGGGGAGACGGACGACGGTCCGAATGCGCCCCCATAATCCGTTAGGAGCAGGAGGAGAACCTCATCCTAACGTGAGCAAAGTCCAAGTCCGAGCTATGAAGTCCGCAGGAAATAGGATCTCCATCAACGTCGGCTAGAGATAAGATCTCTCCCGAAGTGACCGACGACCTCGACTATAGATAAGGCCCGGGACAACCTCGGCCAAAGCACCTAAGAAGCCTCGGCTATGGGTAAGGCCCGCGACAACCTCGACCAGAGCCCCCGAGAAGCCTCGGATAGAGATAAGGCCCGGGACAACCTCGGCCAGAGCACCTAAGAAACCTCGGATAAAGATAAGATCCACGACAACCTCGGCCAAGATGCCTAAGACAACCTCGACCAGAGCGCCCGAGAAGCCTCGGATAGAGATAAGCAATCTCTCGAGCGTTCGCGCCAACCTCGGCCAGGAATAAGATCAGAGGCAACCCTAGCTGGAGATCAGACCCCTCCCGAGTGACCGTATTAACCTCGACTGCTGGAGACAATATCGTCCTCGAGGAGCTCAACCTCCGACCTCGATCGCAGTGGATAAGGCCTACCTCAACCTCGGTTGGAGATGAGATCTTCCTTGGGCCTCAACTTCGACATCAACTTTGGCTGGCGATGAAATCTCCCCTCCGAGCTTCGACCTGGACCGGCACGGAGCTCAGAGGAAGACTTCGGCAGTCGCCTTTCTGCACTCCCTTCCTTCGATTTTCGAACTCAGAAGTGGGGGGCTAGTGTTGGGGATAAATCCCGCTCCCACCGAAGTCCAGCTCGATGCTCGACCTAATGCAACCAGTAGCCGCAGAAGAGCTTCAGCAGACGGGTTTCAGCCGAACCCCCAGCGGCCGAGCTTCTTCTAACCCGTTCAGCCGGTCGAGCTACTTAGCTGCCGAGCTCCTTCGAATCCGTTCAGCCGGCCGAACTGCTTAGCGGCCGAGCTCCTTGGACTCCAAGCGGCGGGCTTCAACGAAATCCCCCAACGCCCGAGCTCCTCAAGCGGCCGTCCCTTCTACCGATCGAGCTCCTCCGAACTTCTCTACGACTGAGCTCCTCCCGAGCTTTTTCTTTAGCCGAACTCTCCAAGTCCGAACTCCTCTGGATGAACTATCGCCATCAGTCTGCAACAGGCAATAAGACCGGACGATATGGCTGTCACCATCCATCTAATGACGCCTTCCTCTCCGTACCGAACTCCATACGGCCCATGACCTACCAGTATGGCTGTCACCATCCATCTGATGACGCCTTCCACTCCGTGCCGAACTCCATGCGGCGGTATGGCCGTCACCATCAACTAAGCTCCGCCTATAAAGGACCCTCCAGATACGCTAACTCGAACCTGTCTGATCTCTAAGCTCTCATCTTCTTCTCCAAGCTCTGGAATTTATTCCGAGCACTCCATTCCTGTTGGCCAGAGCTGACTTGATCGTCGGAGGGTCTTGTCGGAGCCACCCCCATCGGCTCCGGATGGAATTTTGTTTTGCAGATTTTTGGCGACGACCTCATCGGCCTCCATTCGAGCGGACTCCGACGATGACCAAATTCTACGTCAACAAATATATTATAAAATTTATATAAATATATATTATATTATTTGATATAAATATTAGTATAGTATTAATATACTATTATATCGATATTGATAAGAATAATATTAGAAGGATATTTTTGAAAAAAAAAAGTCACCAATTTTAACCTTATGAAAAATCCCAAAATCCATATTCTCTATATAGATTTATATTTTTTATAAAATATAAAAAATATTTTTTTTATAAAAAGAGCCAAGAGTATTTTTTATATTCTTTTTTATCTTAAAATTTTAATCACATAAGAAGATTTTTTCATAGAAAATATTTTTATGCACGATAGAATCCGTTGATTGGCTTAGGCATACAATCGGAACGCAGCATCAAATTTTTTTTTTTTCAACTCTCCAAATGAGCCATCATCGTGGGTGATATGCAAAAGCTGCACCGCTCGTGGGGCATAATTTTTTTTTTTATATATCTTAAAAAAATAATGAATTTTCATCTTTTAGTTCGACGAACCAAACGAGTTCTACGAAAGTAGGTTCCCACACATGCATCCTCTATAATAATGCATACAGAAAACTTTTTGCGCACGCACACATGCATCCTCTATAATAATGCATGCAGAAAATTTTTTGCGCACTGTGATGTATTTTGCATGCACTAGTCATGATGATTGACTTAGGATTGAAGTATGTTGCTTTAAAAAATAATACGTGATGGTACAGCCTCAAAGTATTTTCCTTGTGCACCATGGAGGCTGCAGCGCCCACCAAGAAAACTTTTATCAGTGTGAGAATCATGTAACGTTAGGCTGGCAACGTTGAGGATAAAAGGAAAACAGGCCCCACCTTCTATCCTATCCGTCTGATCTCGATCAAGAGGGGACAATTGGCGTTTCTTTTCTTCGAAGATACCATCTTCCCTTCATGGTGGCGTCCCTCTTTTGCACCTTTCAGCGCGAGAGCTTTCTATCAAAAAGGGCAATGGCGAGTCTCGTGGGATCACCATGGCTTCGGATAAGGGTTCGTCCGGATCTCCCGGCCTCCTTCCTCCGCCCGTGCCTTGTCTTCAAACCCTACGTTTCCGTCCGCCGGGGGAGTCTCTCCGTTTCGGCTTCTTCCGCCACCGGCCCCACGGATGGGGAGGTCCGGGTCCGGTTCGCTCCGTCGCCCACTGGGAACCTCCATGTCGGGGGAGCAAGGACGGCTCTCTTCAACTACCTATTCGCCAGGTTCCTCTCTCTCTCTCTCTCTCTCTCTCTCTCTCTCACACACCAGTTTTGGAGATTTTGAGATTTAGATCTGTATCGTGTTTTCTTTTCGTTGGATTGAAAATGAAGGCACGCCTCTTTTGTTTTGTTTTGTTTTTTTTTTTTTTTTTTGGGGGGGGGGGGAGGGGGGGAAAGCGGCGATATCGTTGGAAAATTTTATTTATCTCTTTGCTAATTCTTCGAAAAGTTGAGATTTTGGGTTTGGTGCGCTTTATGTGGATTTCTTTAATACTAGAATTTTGATTTCTCCTAAATTTTTGATGTAGTTATCGGGCACGTTGAAGTTCTTTAGCTGAATCTCCTCAATAAATTGTCGAGATCTTTTGCCTAATCATCAGACCCATGGTAAGGCTCAAATTTTACCCAGCAGAAGAGACCTGAGACTGTGGCTAGTGGTGTGATAATGAATAATTGGTCAATTTTTGTTCCAAAGGTGTAAGTAATATACTAAAATTATAATTTCAAATTACATGGACTGCCAAACAATGCCCTAAGTGGATCGTTTCAAACGACATTTTTTACATCATATGGAAGTTATGCTATTTAAATACTTATCAGGAATCATATTTCATCAAAGAATCAAAGTTCAGAGAATTCATGTTTTAAGTAATCCTAGCAGTATCCTGCTGTCAAAACTTTGATTTGCTCTGTACCAGGAAAGTGTTCATGAAATCCTAAAAAGACTTTCATTAAATCTTTTATTGTGATTATTTTCTATCAGCGCTCAAGCATCTTGAACTGTTTGTGAAACTTTTGGGAATGCTCTTTTCTTGCGTTTTTTTCCTTGGAGGACCATGTTCCTCCTATCAATATCACAAAGACATTGAGTTCCCTGCCATATCAAACTCTTCTGTAATTTTGTAATTTTATATCACTGCTAAATTTGCTGAAGATATTATACAAATGAAATAAAAAGGTTATTGACCACTCAAAGAGGTAAAAAAAAAAAAAGGAAGAAAAAAAAAGGAAAAAGTCACCCATGGAGAATCCTCCATTTTTTGGCATCTATCTATGTAATTTTTCATTTGTGACGATCATAGCTCGAGAAGATAAATTCCGTATGTGGTATTCCAAAATCTGAAATGCAAGTTGGACCATACTGGTGACTGGTTTCAACCTTGCCCAATGCAGGAGTTTCAAAAATGCATCCTGAATTGGGTCGTTTGAATTACTTTCTATGCATTTCACTTTCAGTAAAATTCATAGAAAACATTTTGCTGCTTATTATTATTATTATTATTTAGTTGAATTGTCCACATGTCCATTTTATAACTCATGCCGTTTTAGTGTTTTCTGCAATTCTATTACGTCCACATATTTCAAATGTCCTTAATTATGGAAGTTATTATGTTATACAACATTTGCTTCATGATAAATACTTTTTTTTTTCACAGATCTAAGGGTGGAAAGTTTGTTCTTCGAATTGAAGACACCGACTTAGAGAGATCTACTAGGAAATCAGAAGAAGCAATGTTGAATGATCTTTCTTGGCTTGGTCTTGATTGGGATGAAGGTGATTTTTTATTAAATACTGCTATATTTGAGCATTTTATTGTTCTTTACTGTTTGCCATTACCTATCTAATAGTATCAATGATTCTTTTTGCATAGAGAAGGTGCTCATAGAGTACATTGCCTTGGATGAGATACCTTGTTGGGCCCCTTCAACCATGTGGAAAATTCTCTCATGTAGATGTACTGTTCAAAAACACCAGCCGTAACAAATCATCAAATAGCATGCTGCAATATTTTAATGAAATGAGAATTGCTGGACAATGCTGCTCATCAATTCCATTGATCATATAGTTGGTTCCCACATTGTTATTTTTGGCTAAGCAATGATATTTATTCCCTGATTTTAATCACTTAGGCCTCCAATTTGTCACATTGGCACTTGTCAAGAAATGCTCTTTGTTTCTCTATGTTAGTGCAGAATCTGGTTGACATCGAATCGAGTTGGAGTCGAGAAAGATGAGGTCACCGTCGGTGACTTGCAAAATAAAGTTTCGTCTGGAGTCGGTGGTGGTAGCTCCGGCGGAATCTTCTGACGATCAAGTCAGCTCTTTTGGCCAACAAAAATGGAGTGCTCAGAAAAGAGTTCGACAGAGTTTCGGAAAGAAGAAGAGAGCTTAGAGAAAACATATCTGGAGGGTCCCTTTTTATAGACGGAGCTTGTGGCAGATTGATAGTGACAGCTGCAGCCGTCTGGTAGCGGACCGCTCGAGACCTGGTGGAGTCTGTCATGGAGGGGGGCACTGCCTGTAGCATATTGATGGCGACGATCATAGCTATCCGGTATTGAGTCGCTCGAGGCCACGTGGAGTTCGGTATGGAGAGGGAGAGGTGTCGTCAGACTGATAGTAACCGTTGGTTGAGATTGAATAATCAAAGTTCGGAGAAAGCAGGCATTGGTCGGTGAGGAGCGACATATACCAATTATAGAAGAGTTCGGACTCCTAAAGGGGATACGGCTAGAGGGGATCATCTGAAAGGAACGCTAGCTGAAATCTAGAAGCAATCCGTTGTAGAAATCCGACTGAAGGAGAGATTAGAAGGAGTTCGGTTTCTGAAGGAGTCCGACTGCGGAAGAAGTCCGGGAGGAGTTCGGCCGCTGAGGAGTTCGGTCGGGGCTCGACCGCTGAGGAGTTCCGCTAAGGTTTGGCCGTTGGAAGAGTTCGGCTGGCTAAAGGAGTTCGGCTAATGTTTGGCCGCTGGAGGAGTTCAGCTGGGGTTCGGCCGTTGGAGAAGAATTTTCGATTGAAGCTTTTCTGTGATTACCAGTTGCATTAGGCTAAGCATCAAGCTGGACTTCGACGGGAGCGGGGTTTATCCCCAACAATAGTTTCTTCCACTCTCGAGTTCGAAATTTGAAGGAAGAAAGTACAAAAAAAGACGACTGTTGAAGTCCTCTTCAGGGCTCTGCACTAGTTCAGATTGAAGCTCAGAGGAGATCTTATTTTCAGGTTAGGTTGAAGGAGATCTTATCTCCTGTTGACGTAGACTTTGAAGCTTGGGGGAGATCTTATCTCCAACCGAGGTTGAAGGAGATCTTATCTCCAGCCGAGGTTGACGTTGAAGTTGAAGCTCGGGAAGATCTTATTTTCAGTTATATTGAAGGAGATCTTATCTCATGTTGACGTAAAAGCTCGGGGGAGATTCTATCTTCAATCGAGGTTGAAGAGATCTTATCTCTTGTTGATGTAGCATTTGAAGCTCGAGGAGATTTTATCTCTAGTTGAGGTTGACGTTGAAGTTGAAGCTCGGAGGAGATTTTATCTCCAGTCGAGGTTGAAGGAGATCTTATCTCCTGTTGACGTAGACTTTGAAGTTCGAAGGAGATCTTATCTCCAACCGAGGTTGAAGAAGATCGTATCTCTTGTTGATGTAGATGTTGAAGCCGGGGAGATCTTATCCAGGGAGGTGAAGGAGATCTTATCTCCTGTTGATGTAGACGTTGAAGCTCGGGGAGATCTTATCTCCAGCCGAGGTTGAAGGAGATCTTATCTCCGTTGACGTAGACGTTGAAACTCGGGGGAGATCTTATTTCCAGTCGAGGTTGAAGAAAATTTTATCTTCTGTTGACGTAGAAGTCCGGGGGAGATCTTATCTCCGACCGAGGTTGAAGGAGATCTTATTTTCTGTTGTCGTAGACTCTGAAGCTCGAGGAGATCTTATCTCCAATCGAGGTTGAAGGAGATCTTATCTCCTGTTGACGTAGAAGCTCGAAGGAGATCTTATATCCAATCGAGGTTGAAGGAGATCTTATCTTCTGTTGTTGTCGGACACAATGGGGCCGTTGTCGGGGCCTTTCCTCTCATTCCATCTAAAATGAATGAGGTCTTCGACTTTACTCACGTTAGGATGAGGTTCTCCTCCTGTTCCTAACGGACTATGGGGGCACATAAGGGCCGTTGTCAGGGCCTCTCTCCATCTCGTCTAAAATGAACGAGGCCTTCGACTTTGCTCGCGTTAGAACGAGATTCTCCTATTCCTAACGGACTGTGGGGACATATAAGGGCCATTGTCAGAGTCTCTCCCCCCATCTCGTCTAAAATAAACGAGACCTTCGACTTGCTCATGTTAGGACGAGGTTCTCCTCCTGTTCCTAATATGGCTATTATTGATTGCTTCTTCTATGTTATCAGGTAGTTTTTGCACCGAGAAATAATAATGTTGAAATGGAGGAGTTTTATTGAAGGAAAATTATCAGTAGTATATTCTCAGATTTTTTGAGTTTCAAGGTCGTGGGAGCGTTATTCCTTCGAGCTCCTTCAGACGATAAGTTCCGGGCCGGATGACCTCCTCTATTTCATGAGTTTTTTTAATTCGGAGCAAGCTTCCCCTGGCTCTGAGGTTGAGAGATGGCGGCTCGCCGAAGTACTAAGCCCCCTAGAGATAGCGTTGATAATGCTGGGAGGCGGCCGATCTTCTTGTTGTTCCTCCCTCATTGGTGGTTCTAGCTGCGGTAGCGCCATTGACTTGCTTTAGGCCGACGTCTGTGGAGCATTGGGGGGGGCGTAGTTGTGAAACCTTCAGGAGGGAGAACTTCTTCGCACCCTTCTGTCGGAGCTTCTTTGATAACGAGCTCGAGGGGGAGTTCGGCCTCGCTTGCACTCGGGGGAAGTCCGTGAGCATGGCCGAACTTCATTCGGCCCTCCATCAGCCGCGGGTTTGCTAGACTCGCCCTCCTGCCACTCTCCTACGGCTTTTTCATCTTTCAACTTGAAGGTTTCTTCCGTATGGGCATATTCCTCAGTCCGAGCTAGCAGATTGGCAACATTCTTGGGGTACTTCTTCTTTAGGGAGAATAGCAAATCGTTCTTCTGAAGGCCGTTCTTGAGTGCGGTCATCGTAATTAACTGGTCCAGGTTCCGGACCTCCAACACAGCAGCATTAAATCGGATGACATAAGTCCGAATGAATTTTTTCTCCTGCTTGATGTTCATCAGGGAATCTGCACCTCGGCGCAAACGTCGACTGCTGACGAAGTAAGCTGTAACTGATGGCTCATTTGGTCAAAGAAGAAGATTGTATCCGGCTTCAACGTTGAGTACCGATTTCTTGCTTCTCCCTTTAAGGCAGATGGAAAAGCTCGGCATAATATGACGTCTGATGCGCCATGGAGTAGCATCATGATCCAGAAGGCTTTCAGGTGATTGATCGGATCAGGGGTTCCGTCGTAGCTTTCAAGTTGGGGAAGCTTGAAGATCGGCGGAACAGGCTTTTGTATAATTTGGAGAGAGAAAGGGAGATCGGTGCAGACGTCGTCATGGAGAGCCGGGACGACGTGGTAGAGTTCTTCAATCCATCGGTCCATCTTTCGTAGTTTGTGAACGAGGACGTCGTCTCGGTCGCAGGTCTTGGATGACTTCCGACTATAGATGGGGAAGATCTCTTCCGGAGGAGAATCATGATTCGAACACGGATCCTCTGCTCTTTGTTTTTTTTTCCAAGGGTGATGGATATGCTAGGCCAAATGCTCTTCCTTGGGGTCGGTTCCTGACATCCTGATGGTGGATTTCTTGATGGAATCGTCGTCGGAGGCTGCCGCATGGTCTGCACCATTTCGGTGAGGCTCTGAACCCGCTGCATCAGCAGGTTAAATTGCTCCGGATCTACCATGGCCGTCGGTGGAGGTGGTGGTTAAAGCGCCGGCGATGGAGCAGGAACAGATGGATCTGGTTCAGACCTTGAAGAAGGTTGGCAGGGTCGACTGAGCACTCCTTTAAGAACAAGGGTATCTCAGAAACAGAGGCCCTTCCTCTAGCGCCAATTCTGTTGGTGCAGAATCTGGTTGACGCCGGATCGAGCTGGAATCGAGGAAGACGAGGTCGCCGCCGGTGACTTGCAAAACAAAGTTTCGTCCGAAGTCGGTGGTGGTGGCTTCGGCGGGACCCTCTGACGATCAAGTCAGCTTTTCTGGCAAACAGAAATGGAGTGCTCAGGAAAGAGTTCGGCAGGATTTTGGAAAGGAGAAGAGAGTTTAGAGAAAACGTATCTGGAGGGTCTCTTTTTATAGACAGAGCTTGTGGCGGATTGATAGTGACAGCTGCAGCCGTTTGGTAGTGGGCCGCCCGAGGTCTGGTAGAGTCTGTCATGAAGGGAGGCGCTGCCTGTAGCGCCGTTTGTAGCAGACTGATGGCGATAGCCATAGCTGTCCGGTACTGAGCCGCTTGGAGCCACGTGAAGTTTGGTATGGAGAGGGAGAGGTGTCGTCAAACTGATAGTGACCATTCGTTGAGATTGAATAATCGAAATTTGGAGGAAGCAGGCGTTGGTCGGCGAGGAGCTTTGATATACACCAATTTCAGAGGAGTTCGAACTCCTAAAGGGGATACGGTTAGAGGGGATCATCCGGAAGGAATGCTAACGTAAATCTGGAAGCAATCCGTTGTAGAAATCCGACTAAAGGAGAGATCCGGAAGGAGTTCGGCTCTTGGAGGAGTCCAACTATGGAAGAAGTTCGGAAGGAGTTCAGCCGCTGGAGGAGTTCGGTCGGGGCTCGGCCGCTGAGGAGTTCGACCGGCTAAAGAAGTTCGGCTAATGTTTGGCCGCTAAAGGAGTTCGGTTGGCTGAAGGAGTTTGGCTAATGTTTGGCCGCTGGAGGAGTTCGGCTGGAGTCCGGCTGCTGGAGGAGAATTTTCGATCGAGGCTCTTCTGTGATTATCAGTTACATTAGGCTAAGCATCAAGTCGGACTTCGGCGGGAGCGGGGTTTATCCCCAACACTCTGGTTACTGGTTATGCCACTGGAAGTCTAGAACACTGGTAGAGATATCTCTTTGGTTAAATTTTCAGTTATTTTTTTGGAGACTCTACCTTGGTCTTTACATGGAGTTATCTTTCAATCTCTTGGGTCTATGATAATGTATTGACAAGTGGGATATTTTCATTCAGAGTGGATCCTACGTGAATTTGACAAGAATTATATTGTCCACATTATTATCAGCCAAATCTTTTCAAATCAAAAGACGATCTTCTAGGAACAGTCTCTAATCAACAACATTGCGAAGGCACTGAGTTGTCCCCCCCCCCCATCAGTTGTCAACTAGAGATCTTACTTACCAAATTGGTGACACACTTGAAGTTTCCTGAAATTTGATGCACCTATCTTGCTTACCTCTTATAGTTTATGGCAAGTCTAAATCAGAAGGCAAATGACAATATTCAGAATTAAAGCTTACCACTTTAGCTGTCTTCATAATTTTATCTTTTTTGGTCAACCAGAGAAGGTTTATTGGTTCATGTTTTGAACATGACTTAATTATAGTGTTGCAAGTAAAAAGTTAAACTTATGATGTTGCTGGCGAACATGAAAAAAAGTTATCTTGATATTATGTAGAGATATCTAACCAACATTCCACTGATTGAAAAGAAAGGAAAAAAGCCTTTCTACATTAAAACCTTAGATAGTTTTGCATAGGGATTTTTGCATCTATACTCTTGCAAATATGCCTTATTGTATTTTTACCTCTCAAAAGTCACTATTTGCATATGTACCTCAGTACTTGCATTGTTTTTTGCAATGATGCCCCATCAGTCAAACTTTGGGCTGATGGCATGATTAGAGGTTTCATGTGTAAAATGACTCTATTACTTGCTATCATCAACACCCTTCAGAAAATTTTAACATACATTTGATGAGGAGCATTTTTTGCATAGTTTTTTAGGGTATTGATGCAAAGGGTGATAGAATCATTTTAAAATGGCTGCTTATTAACATCATCAGCCAATGGTCTAATGGAAGGGGCATCATTGGAAGAACAGGATGAATTTAGGGTTATGTGTATATGCATAAAATTTCGAGGAATAAATATGCAAAAAATCATTCTTAAAGGGGTATATATATGCAAAAAGTCCTTTTACATATCATGTACCATCTGCTGCCTCACGTTAGTCACCCGTAATACAGGAGGAGTTGGTAGGCATCGTATGTCATACTATATTTTGTGATATCTTCTTTCAGAGAGATATGGTTATGATGAAGTTATAAACCAATGTTATGTTGCCATCAGTTTGGTGGATTAATTATGAACTGCGAGTATTGTGAACCAAGTTGCGTAAAGGAACTTGTAGTTGAGCTTTGCAACATTTAAAGCTAAGTTGAACTTTTTTATTCTTGTAAACTTTTTTGGTAGTTTTTGAATCTTTGTATTTATTGCAAGAAAATGTTAGTTACATGTTGTTGTCTTTAAGATATTATCTTTGCTGTCTAAATGTTGATATATATGTGCAGGCCCTGGTGTGGGTGGAGATTACGGTCCTTACAGGCAGTCAGAACGAAATTCCCTATATAAACAATATGCTGAGAAGTTGTTGAACTCTGGTGCTGTTTACAGGTGTTTTTGTTCAAATGAGGTAATTTGACATATTTCTATAGTTGATCATTATTTCTTAGACTAGTTTTAATAGTTTAAATGTCTGAGAAGAAAGTTAAAGTGGAATATTCAGGCCCTGTTTCGCTCAGGGATACTGCAGAATGAACCAACATAAGCCCTCTTTATACCACTCTTTTCCACTCCATCCCACCAAACACCCATTTTGCTCTAGCATGAAAGAAGTTGCGGGAGGGTCAAATCAGTGATTTTGATTTTTGCTTTCATGTCTCGTCAACCTAGATAAAAATATTTCGGCCAAATAGTAGAATAGATTTATGTCAGTTATTACTTCTTTTTGCACGAACTGCTTGGTCCATGAATAACCTAGACAGTACCTGAATAAAACCCACTTATCGAGTTTTATTTTACCCAGCTGACTGTTTGGCACTCGAATAGAGCCAGTTAAAAGGAAGGGTACTTGGGGGATTCCAGAAAGTTAACATTGCACCTTTTTAGTTAATTTTTCTGAACCTGACTTAAAGTATTGAAAATGTCAAATAACTCAGGTAAACCATGCTGGAGCTAAGCAGGTCCTTAGTTATTCCCTTGGTTATACTTAATTAGGATAAAAGCATTTCTGAACTAGACAAGACTTGAGTAATTTGCGCGTAGAAGTCAGTTCTTAAGTGCCGTACTAAGTTTTTTATCTAAATGGTTCTCTAGCATTAATGGCATGTGTTTCATGTAGAATGTACTTACTGTCTTAATGTCTATGGTCTAAATATAAAGCATGGTCTAAATATATACTTTGTTTTCAACTCTAATACTTCGTTAAGTACTCCAACTTGATCTCAGATTTCTGCATTTTATGTTCATCTCCAACCTTCATTGCTTTCTACATCGAAGGGTGTCGATTTTCATCAGGAATTACATATTGCTGCAGCATCACCTTAATAGTGGGTGATGTTACCAACCCTCAGTATTATTATGAAATAAATTTTGTTCTAGGTGAGTTAGTGAACAGGTGATTAAGATCAGCTTCTTTTCTCTCGCTCACATTCTGTGTCTCTAACTTGCTCTATATGCAGTGATCAGATTAAGAACTTGCTAGTTTATTGTACTTCTTGACTAAGTGCTGAGCTACTATATAAGAAATCAGTATCTGCATCTTGCACTCAATTTCTTTTTTTTAAAAAAAAAAGAAAAAACAAGTGGCTATACCAAAGGATGATCCATTGTATGTTCCACTAACCAATTTTTTCATTAGTAGTTACCTTGAGGACTTGTCAGTAGCTAAACATACCTAACTTCCTAAGCTTTTTAACTTTGATAAGACTTCAGTACCTCTAAAAGGTAGTTAGAAGAAGAAAAGATGCATCCTGTTCTTTTTGTTAAATGCAAATCAATAGTTCTTTAGCATACATTTTAGAAAATGTACTGCCTGTTACTTCATGCTTGAGCTGCTGCAATTGGATTTGAGAACGGTATATCGTATTTGTTCTCTAGTTCCTAAATTATTGTTGTTTTTGTCCAACTTTTTGTTAAATTATGGAGCATTTTCATATCAGCAGTCATTCTTTCTAGGAACTAGAACAAATGAAGGAAACAGCAAAACAAATGCAGCTGCCACCAGTATATATGGGGAAGTGGGCCACTGCTTCAGATGAAGAAATAGAGGAGGAATTGGCAAAAGGAACACCTTATACCTATCGTTTTCGTGTACCTAAGGAAGGGACCTTGAAAATTAACGATCTTATCCGTGGTGAAGTAAGCTCCTTGCCTGCTTGCTTATTGCAGGGAATGCTGATCTTTTAATTAAGGTTTCCAAAAGTGATTGTATTATTAGGGTTTTGCATTTCCAGATATCTTGCCAATTGTGCAATTGAGATTTTAGTTGCTGATTTATTTGTTAGTTTCATAAAGGTCGGTTGGAGCCTAGACACGCTCGGTGACTTTGTGATAATGAGAAGCAATGGCCAACCAGTATACAATTTCTGTGTCACTGTTGATGATGCTACCATGCGTATATCCCATGTTATTAGGTTGTTCCTTTTTTTGTTGCCTACCATCAACGAGAATTATTCCTTAAGGTTAATGGTCTTGTATAGAATAAGTTTGACATGATGGCTCCTCTTTACATTTTGTTTTGCACATCAGGGCTGAGGAGCATTTACCAAACACCTTGCGGCAAGCACTTATATATAAAGTGAGTTTGCTCTGTTTTCGGTCCTTTTCCTTCTTGGATTAGTTCCATTTTTATCTACAGTTGGTGGATGTGATAGTATGGACATGATTAATATTATTTTGCAGGCACTTGGATTTCCAATGCCTTCCTTTGCACATGTTTCTCTAATTCTTGCCCCAGATAGAAGTAAATTATCAAAACGTCATGGAGCAACTTCAGTGGGACAGGTACTTGCTAAAGTGTCATGATGTTTAGGAGATAGTTTCATGGCTAAGATAGCACAATGGCATGTTTCAAGTATATTATTTTCATATAAGCATTACTTTTTGTACTTAAACAGTTTCCCCAATACTTTTAGTAATTTAGATTGTGCTCTCTATTTCCTCCCTTTTATTCAGTTTAGGGAAATGGGATATCTGCCTCAAGCTATGGTGAACTACCTAGCACTCTTGGGTTGGGGTGATGGAACAGAAAATGAATTTTTTACCATTGATCAGCTTGGTAGATTTTTCTTGTTTCTTTTACTGTTCAT
This sequence comes from Cocos nucifera, assembly GCA_006176705.1. Classification (NCBI taxonomy): domain Eukaryota; kingdom Viridiplantae; phylum Streptophyta; class Magnoliopsida; order Arecales; family Arecaceae; genus Cocos; species Cocos nucifera. Next base: position 324,022 of record QRFJ01002290.1, read on the forward strand.
CTTTTATTAATATTTATGCTGATAACAGTGAGAATGTGAGAAATTTTATTATAATTTGCTCATCCAGCTGTACTTTTTTATGTTTTGTAGTTGAAAAGTTTTCTATCAACCGTGTCAATAAAAGTGGAGCAATCTTTGATTCAACAAAGTTAAGGTAAATACTCAACAAGAAATAAAAAAAGGCTATCATTGAACTTCTTTATTAATCGATGTTATATCTGAAAGTATTTTCTCCTTTTTTTCTATGGCATGACTTGATTAATAACAATATGCTGAGTTTATATTTGAATTAGTGAATTGAGCAACTCCCTATTGCATGTAGTCAATTTGCTTAAAGGCCCCCCCTCCTCTCCCCCCCCCCTGTCCCTCCACCCCACCCTCCCAAAAAAGAAAAAGGGCTGGATGACAATCAATCACTCATAAATGGACACGGACCCATTTCTCTTGCCAACGAAACTCCTCTTATCTTAAGGGGGTTGCCTGCCTATCATGCAGTTCACCACTCTCTTCCTGTAATATTATACCAGTATCTCATTTGATTTTCTTTTTCACAGCTTCCTTTAATTACAAACACCTATTCTCTAGTATTTTTGGTACCAAGCCTTAGTTTTTTTTTCCTTTTGACACTAGGCATGTGGGTGATCATTGAAGGAAAATGCTCTTGCTGTAAAATATTTATACATAGCATCTCTTTCAGGAATTTTTCATGTTTGCTGCAAAAGATTGCCTGCATTGCCACTGGCTACAGCAGCATGAGTTGTATGATTATACAACAGTTTATTCAGTCGATATTGGTTGAACCTTGGTTGTTTGTGGGGTTCTTTTTTCTTAGTTGATGTTGTTTGGATGGTTGTATAACATAGAACAAAATAATCATGCCCACCCAACCAAAAATAGCGATGGAGGAAATTGATGTTGCCCAACTAATTTTTGTTATTGTTTACTTGTTAACATGATCTTTCTATTGCAATTAGGTGGATGAATGGTCAGCATTTACGAGCCCTTCCATCAGAAAAGTTGGTTGAGATTTTTGGAGATCGGTGGAAAGGCACTGGTATTCTCTTAGAATCTAAAAGCAAATTTGTAGAGGTAAACATTTATTTTTTGACATTTAAGTGGCTATCAAACTGCTATTTGCATTTTATTAGTATTTCAAGCACTTTTTTTACTTTTTAGGTTACATTTAAATCATGTGCATATATCTTAAATTTTGGACCTGTCTGACTTCGTGGACTCTTCCAATATTAAATCTGGTTTTAAGTTTTAATTATGTGAAGTGACAAATGTCACAGCTTTGTAAATGTATGGCAGCATCAAAGATTTAGATGCTGGCTGGTACATACCATGTCCAGCTTCCAAGACAGTTAAGCAAGGGAATTATTCACCTTTCCTTTGATATTTTTAAATAAAATTCTTTCTTGATACTCTCTTTTTTTGTTTTGCCACATCATAAGACAGCACAGAATCAACGTTTTAGAACACGAGAGGCACAAGGTGAGCAGCCAAGGGGGAACTCAGTGCTTAGGTGGTAGGCAGGCCCCTAGGCCACTGCTAAAGCATGGCCCCTACTGCAGCTGTTACTAGCAACATCAGCAGTAGCAGGCCAGGAGCACCACGATTGGTTGCTAAAGGCAGCACCACCACTGCCAGAGCTGGCACCACCACCGCTGTTGCAGCAGCGGCAACACCACCAGTAGCAGCATGTCTTACTGACAGCACCATCAGAGCAGCAACCAGTGCATATCTTGCACCATCTTAGATAAAAGGGAAAAGAGAGCTAGAGAAGAAGAAAATTTAACAAACGAAAAAACGTATGTCTAAATGTCAACAGCTATTGCCTCGTTTGCCACTCCCCAACCATCGATCTTCGACTAACAACCATGCCCTTTCCTACAGCATGCTCATCTAGGGTTAGAGATTAGTGGATGTGGAGGAATCGAGAAAGGGGAATGAAAATTTGTTAAAATAATTTGGTTTAAGTACTGGGTTGATGGGTATGGATGCATGCCAAGGCGTCCGTCTCATGGCAGATGAGCTGCTTGGGCCCAGGAAAGGTGCCTAGGGGCCCAATCCACCTAAAGGCCTGGGCAGGTGCCTGGCTCCCTTTTTGAAACCATGCACAGTATGTATTGCACCATGCAGACAGGCACCGCCTTGGTTCAACTGGATGAATCTTTCTTCCCTAAGCCATTTATTGTGCGCTGAATTGTGTTTACAACAACTTCCAACTTGGCTTTTTTTTTTTTTTTTTTTTTTTTGTAAGAAGCACTTTGTATTTTGTCTAATTAATTGTTGGTATGTGATATAGTTGAATCAAAGCAAAATAATATATTTCGAGCCTCTTTCTTGATAATCTATTAGATATACAACCAACAAAAAAAGTTGCATACAGATGGACAAGCCATGATGGTTCTGGCTATTTGTTTTAACATATGCACTTCATGCACGCACGTAAGTGAACTCCTACCTTAAAATTATGTACTTGATTTTGAAAAGAATACATGCTAACACTAACAGCACAAACCCATGTACAGGATGCAACAGAGTTGTTGAAGGATGCGATTGATTTGGTAACAGATGCAGATGCAGCTCTGTTGAATTTGCTTTCTTATCCATTGGACTCTACATTGGCCAGGTGATAGAACCTTCTCTATATTTTGATGAGAATGGTTTTTATTTCTTAACCAATATAAGATTGTTATAACTTTGCTCTTGTTATAACACAACTTGTAGACCACCGTGATGGTGCTGTTTCATGTTGCTGAGACTGTTTCACTTGTTTAGATGGCAACTGCTGGTTTGCCCAGTAAATCCAGGGCTTTCTTCTAGGTGAACCTAGGTTGGCCTAATTGAACCATACTTGTTAGTCTTAAACCGGAGAAAGCAGTTAGGTGCGGTAGCTTCAATTGATTGCCTCTGCATATCAAGTTAGTGCCTTTGATTCTACTCATATGTGACATGTGCAATCTACAGTGTGGAATGCAAACCTGTGGTACAAGATAAGCTTTCTGAGGTGGCCGCTAGCTTGATTTCTGCTTATGATAGTGGAGAGCTTCGTGAAGCATTGGAGGAAGGTCATGCTGGTTGGCAAAAATGGGTGAAAAGCTTTGGCAAACTGTTGAAGCGCAAGGTCAGTTTTATGAGGCCACATGGCATCTTACTTTGTCAAATCGCCCAGGTGACCCCTGGCAATGGACTTCAAGTTCATCTCCCAGGTGGTTGCCTAGGCAAAAGATTTAATGTAAACTCAGTAGGTTTTTAAGTTCAACTATTTAAGTTAACAGATTTTGCATTATTTTATTTAACCGGCATTTTATATACCTTAAGGCATACCTCGTGAAAGTAAAGAATTAAAAAGACTTGCAAGATACATTGCAGTGTGCAATTTTTTCAGCAAGACATCAAAAAAAAAAAAAAAAAACATATTGAATTTAACACCATACTATTTTTGTCTTGGCTCAAGTTGTAGAGATTGTCGAGGTTCCTCAACCATCCATCTTTGCTAGATGTATGATCTTGACTTTAGGGATTTGTATCATAGCCTTGTGATCGCTTGTTTGTATTTAAATTGTCTTAATTGCTATAGTGCAACTTGACTTTTCCTTGGGGTCCAATCTGATGAATCCTACTTGAAAGAAGAAATTATCGGAAATAATTTGCATATATGGTATAAGTGTGTGCTTGTGCATATGCATGTATGTGAAGAGTTGGGCTGCACACTAAATATGAAATCTTTGATAAAAGCTTCAAACTCATTCATGGCTATCCAAATTGAATATTCTTGGCCATGATCTGCAGCATCAAACTTGCCTAGAAAGCAAAAATGTATCTCAGATGTCTCTGACATGTGGGTTTATTGGATGGAAAACAGACAGTTCCAGAGGCATGGTAAGTTGTTTTGCTATGACCTAAGCATCAAAACCTATTGAATTATAATTTACGCATGTTTTTAAGATATTTAAATCATAATCGACTTTGTGGGTTTCTAGTTTCAATGTCCTATTTCGCACAACCGGAGCTGTCCATTTTCACACCCACTTGATGCATGGTAAGAGATCCCAACAATGAATGAAGTTTGGATTCTAGATATTTTTAATGGTGCAGCCTCATGATTAATGATGTGAATCTCCAATTTGGATGGCATCAATAACTGTTTCTCTGAATTGTTAAATCTTTTTAGATGAGATTTAATGTTCTTTCTGTAAAATGCCAGAGATTTAATGTTTAACATGTAGTCTAACCACAAAAACACACACAGAGCTGCCCAAGCGGCAGTGCGTAACAATAATGTAGGCTGAAAGATGTCATCTCTATATGTTCTTTCAGGGGAGATCTCTCTTTATGCCCATTCGGTTGCTGCTTACTGGAAAGCTTCATGGCCCTGACATGGGGGCCAGCATAGTCCTAATATATAAAGCTGGTATTTGTGGGGCAGTTAGTCCTCGAGTAGGTTTTGTGACATTAGATGAGAGGTTCAAAATTCTTAGGGAGCTAAGATGGGAAGCCTTGAACAAGGAAGCAGGACCACATGCTGGATCTGTTGCTACTGTAACTCCATGAGTGTTCATTTAACCTTTCATTGAATTTCCAAATTATTTGGTTGAAGTGTTTTGTATTATTTTTACCATCAAATGAATAGCTCCGGTAAATATGGGTTCTCTGTATGGTTTTTGGTTAGGAAATAAGGTTGTTGTAACATTGGCTGTTTAATGGGCTTGTTTCGCCAAGCTGTGAAAATCAGTTTATTTTGAAATTATTTTTTTTTTAAATAGAGTTTCAGAAAAAATATTGTGAGAGAAAAATAGTTTGTGTTTGGTAAAATCATTTGATAAGCACTTTTATCCGTATTTAAGAAGCAGTTTGTGTTTGATAAATTTTTTTTTAAAAAAATATTTTTGACTATCAAATTATGAAAAAAAGACATACATAAATTTACTTTATAATTAATATTATTTAAATAAATAAATAATTTTAAATATTTATTATGATTAATTTTAATTTAATTTTTTATTTTTATGTAATTAAAATAAAATAATAAAAAAATAAAAAAAATATATTAAAATTTTAATCAATATAAATAAATTGAATCAAAGATAATATATATTGAATATTTTACATATTTTTTATATAATAATATATATATTAAAATATATTAAAATATATTATTCACTAAATAATGGAAGGATTAGGTGAAAATAAATAAGGATAGTTATGATAAATAATAATTTTAAGTAAGAATATTTTTATCTTAAAAAAATTATTTTTTTTGCTTATGCTTTTAAGGAGAAATTTTAATTTTTTACTTTCTTTCTACAGCAGAAAATTTATTTTTGCTGTCACTCAAAAGTAGATTATTTTTTAAAATAAACATGATCAAATATTTTTTTAAAAAAATAAATATTTTTTTTTTCAAAAGCTTGGCCAAATAGATTCTAATATATTTACCATGCTTGAGCTCTTTTTGGTAATAACTTAATAATATATCTGAATTTTTTCTTTCTCTCTCTCGCGTGCGTGTGCTAGAGCTTAGCAAGTAAAATGTGTCTGGTGTACCATCAGAGCTTGGAGATTTAGCATATTGTTTGCAAGGATTTGTGTTACTGTAAGTTGTTCAAAATCATGCTTAATAGCGCAATCAAATTAAAATGGTTCGTGTCTGCAGGGTTGCTGATATTCATCACAACTGTGCGAAGCATTAGCTAGACCTTTTAGGTTGCATAGGCGTATAAACTTTGTGCATTTAATTCTTTTTTTTCCCCTTTCTAAAGCTGAATGCAATAATTCAAAAAAGAGTTTTCCAAAGTTTGGAAGATAGCTGAGGTTCCATTGACCTGATTCCTATCCATTGTTCATTTGTATGCCTTCCAAAGTTGATTTTCCTCTCCTTTCACAATCCGCATCTCTCAATTGGAGGATTGTTAATAGTTCAATGTTCCTCTCCTTTAACCATCCACATCTGATGCCGCTTTCAATAGGCTAAGATGATGAGGTGAAATTTTGATTTCAATGGTGGGTGATTTGCGTAATGAGCTAAATGCCTCCAACAATAATGACTAGGAAACCCATCAAAACATTATGATAGAACTTCACAATTAGTAATGAATTGTGACGGCATCAGGGCTGATGATTCTTACAGGCGAGCAGCTAAACGATGCTGAGGATTCACATGACCGAAGATGTGCACGTTTCCATGGTGCACATGTGACATGCATGCGTGACAGAAGATTACAGACATTTTCATGGTGCACGTGTGACATGGCATGCTAGCGAACTGAACTCCTACCATGTCAGCCATGATAAGAGCTCGAATTTGTTGAGGAAGATTGGAAGCAGAGCTATTGGCAAGTCTGATTGGGATAAAGAGTAGGCATTGATAGGCATTAAGAAGGAATGCAGATGGGCTGAGCCTGGGATGGCCAACCATGTGCCCAAAGAGCGGCCCTTCCGTAGTTTGAATTCGAATTTCAAAAATTCTAGCCGTTAGCGCATCGCACTGAAAAGTGAAAACCCAAACGGCTATCTTTTCTCGCATAAAAACCTTCTCTCCCAATATCTTTCCCCAAATATCCGCCCTAGAGAGAGAGAAATGGCTGCGATGGCGAGAGCCATGGATGCCTACGAGAAGCTGGAGAAGGTGGGAGAAGGGACCTACGGGAAGGTCTACAAGGCGAGGGAGAAGGCCACGGGAAAGATCGTAGCCCTCAAGAAGACCCGCCTCCCCGAGGACGAAGAGGGAGTCCCCTCGACCACTCTCCGGGAGGTCTCGCTTCTCAGAATGCTCTCCTTCGACCCCCATATCGTCCGGTGAGCGAATCTTTGGTTTCGATTGTTAAAGCATTAAGGCCGTTTTCAAGTTTATTTATTTTGGGGGTCTTTCTAAGTCGATGGATTTTTATTCTTCTCTTTAGACTCTGTCTGCTGGCTAGGGTTTTGTATACCAGTTTTTTCTTTCTATTTTTGGCTGTAAATAGTCTTAAGATTCTTGGTAACTGGATTTCATAAATTAATCAATGTTGTTTTTTTTTTTTTTTTTAAAAAAAATGAATATCTTGTTCTGGTTTATTTTTCTTGATCCCTGGTCTTAACTAATATTTCCTGCACGGTTTCTTAGTTTTATTTCCTCTTTCCACAATTTCTCGCTATTTTTGTGTCAAATAATTCCATTGTGCCCGTATATCATTTGTTCGAGCTTGTTTCTGTTTCATGTGGTAAAAAAATTTTGGAGAACATTGGGATGATATAAAGTTGCTGTTTTGGGATTTGTTTTGATGTTTCTATCCTGTGTTCTTTTAGTTTTTTATTTTTAGAGCAATGTTTTACTTTAAGCATTCAGTTGGATGATTTATATGTTTAGATCTTACCAATTTGCTGAGATGGAAAAAAAAAAAAAAAAAAGGTATTTTTTCATGATTTTGTATATCCTTGCTGCTTCTTCCTATTAGTTTCTCTTTATTTGCACTTTTTAGGTATTTTTATGAATTGGTCTTCTCTCTCACCTTCCAAATTTATACTGATTTCTAATACCGAGGCTTCTGTTAATTCTTTGCTTCCACTATCAATTCCAGGCTGTTGGATCTCAAACAAGGCCAGAACAAAGAAGGGAAGACAGTTCTCTATCTGATCTTTGAGTACATGGACACTGATCTCAAGAAATTCATCAGAACCTTCCGTGCAAACCAGGAGATGATTCCATCCAAAACAGTGAAGGTAACCTTTTAACAGCTTCTCAGAGACACATATATAACCATGAGTTTTGAACAAAATTTGTTACCAAGGAAGCAAAAATAATTTCTAAAGAATGGATTTTCAAATGACTATTCATGGGTCTAATGTTTGCGATACTTAACCCTTTTTTTTTTCTCATAGTTATTCTCTGCTCAATAAGTCAAAAATAACAATATCTTTACAGCTGATGGTTTATTAGCCTTTTATTTTGGAAATTCAGCATCATGGTCCCTGGAGATCATCTGCTTCAACCTATTAGTTGAATTGAATTTCTTAAGAGTTGGTATTGTTCTTCCTGCAGATTTTAATGTACCAGCTGTGCAAGGGTGTAGCATTTTGTCACGGTCGTGGTGTTCTGCATAGGTAATATATATATATATATATATATATATATATATTGATACCCTCTTTCCCTAGTTTGCAGACAACGGGCCCCATGTTTCTTGATTCACAAATCTCATGCTCCTTTTTCATTTGCAGAGACCTGAAGCCTCACAATCTTTTGATGGATCGGAAGACAATGATGCTTAAAATAGCGGACCTCGGACTAAGTAGAGCATTCACCATTCCCCTTAAGAAGTATACTCATGAGGTTTGTGCTTTAGAAATTATCATCTATGATTGTTGAAGTAATATTATCTTGAGGATTGTGCCTTGGCACCTTGGATGCCATGGTGTATTCTTTTGTTTAAGTTTCATGCTTACTGGCTACTAAGATAACTATGTGTTTCCAGATCCTGACACTGTGGTATAGAGCTCCTGAAGTGCTTCTTGGGGCTACACATTATTCAACACCAGTTGATATGTGGTCTGTTGGCTGTATATTTGGTAGGCAATTCATTTATCCCGGTTTGACCAAGCATGCAAGAACTCATGTCTCTTTTAAAAAAAGGACCGTTTTTTTCCTTTTTCTCTTGGTGTAATCTAAGTTGTTTTGCTTGGTTTTCTTACGTTCTAGCTGAACTAGTTACAACTCAAGCACTATTTCCTGGGGACTCAGAACTGCAGCAGCTCCTTCACATTTTCAGGTGAAGTAGTTTCCAAGTCCTTCTCTTGTGTTTCCCTTTTTGCTTTGAAAATTTTTGTTCTTGACTTATCTTTTCTACTTTCATATGGATCATTTATTTGCTTATTGTTGCAGGTTATTGGGCACCCCAAATGAAGAAGTGTGGCCAGGGATAAGCAAATTACCTAATTGGCACGAGTATCCTCAATGGGGTCCAAAGAAACTTTCTTCAGTGATTCAAAATCTCGATGCTGATGGAATTGATCTGCTTTCGGTGAGTCCAACTTACATTCGCCTGTTGTGCTTTTCTTGTGCATGGACGGAAGCATATTGCCTTAAAATGTAAAAAACCCCTATTCACTAAAATATTAAGCTATTCTTTTTAGAGCAATCAAATGTTGAACTGAAATACTGTTATCTGTACTTTTTATTTGGTGTAATGGAATAGAGGGCTAATGTCTTTCTTTTGAGTTTCTAATCCCTGCAGTCTTTTTAATAGAACAAAATTTGCATATTTTGCAGAATATGTTGCAATATGAGCCTTCAAAGCGGATCTCTGCAAAGCAAGCCATGGAACATCCATATTTTGATGATGTGGATAAAGCACAATTTTGAGACCTTCAAGTACTGGTACCAAATAGGTGTTTTGGGTCCAGACTATCAAGTTTCATGGTGTTTGGTGTGTAAATTGCTTCCCTCAAGCATTGCAATTGGTGGAGTGGGGAGTTGGTGTATGACCACTAAGATCTAATCTTTGTGATGTTTTTAGCCTATCTGATAGAGGTGGGGAGACCAAAACATTTTCAAGAATGCTAACATGTATGACTTGATTTAGTAATACTCTGGCATGTATGGGATTAATATTTGTTTCAATTTTTCATGAGACTTGCACTGAAGAATGAAAGTGGCATCGGATCAACAATTGTTCACTTGCATATATGCTTAAGCTATTAAATTTCCTCCATTGGACCAGCAGAAAACGATAGGGGCCATAATCCATTGGCCTTCTAAGAGGTTTATATTCTAGGGCAACAATAAAGTAAGGGGAAAAAAATGCTGGACCAAATTAACAGTCTCCTTTTTCAAATCAAATGGCAGCAACTTACAATTGGAAAAAAAAAAAAAAAAAATGCAAGGCATTAATTTTCCAATCAAAATATGCATATGAATGTGTTTAAGAGCTGCATGAAGAATGTGGCGATAGTTGAATTGGCACAGATTTGCTTCATATGTTTGATTCTTTTTGAGAACCAGCTTCATGTTTGGTGTCGTTTCAGAACATATTCCACAAAAACAATCAATATGTGGAGCTTGGGGTTTGACGCTGCCAACAATTATTCTTTTTATCCCCCGTCTTGAACTTAAAATTGATCATGATACGAGCCACATGAAAAAAGTGGACCACAGTGTGAGTGAAAGTGAAGCCAGGGCATATGCCCAGAGAAAAATGACGGAGCATTCACTCTCACCAGCCCCAAACAATTGAGTAATGGTGCCTGCCAATTTACATAAAAAATGTTAGATATATAAGAACTTGGAAAAATGAATCACTTCTCGAAGAAAAAAAATTAAATCATTTAATAAATAACTTATCATCCAGGGCTGAGAAGTCTTGTGGTGGTATGGCTCCTCACAGATTTTGGACCACAATTCAGTTTAGCAGAGGTATTTCTTACCTATGTTCATCGCAGGTGGAAGTGCATATTGCACCAAAAGAATGAATTGATATAAAGGATCCGAATGCACCAGGCCCAGACGAACTGCCCCTTTAATTACAATTATGCCTACTAGGGGCAACATGATATACCGAACAACTACAACCCCCATAATAATTGACAGCCGGATGTCCGAACCTCGCAAACCTGTAAACATGAAGCAGATGCGCATATTCACATTTATAGTTTGCTTTCTAGCAATGCAATCAACTCATGGAACTGAAACAGGATCTCGCGTATTCCATGAACTGAATTGCTACTACCTTTGATAAGATTTCCTCCCATTATCAGCGTGAGTGTTGGAATTGCTCCATCGCTTCATGCAGGAAAAGGAAAAGTTCAATAAAATGCAAGCCGGTGAAAATGAAAAAGATAAATCAGTTCCCTCCTTTAAAGCATACAGAACCAACAAAGTCGCATGAACTTGTGGTCCACAACTTATCCGTGCAAAATTTCATGAATGACAAATGTCATTACAGCACAGCCATTATATGCTTTCATTTAAAAAAGAAGAAAGAAAAAAAAAAACTAACTCAGCTATTACATGCTTTTCAAAGCAAGGTGGGCTTAAGCTTTCTTTCTTCTTTCGATATTAGGTAGTAAACACTTAAAGGAGTCCTGTTTAGAGCACCATGCCTACCATGCAACGGGAGTTTCGCAACCATAGATCAGCAGTCCAAATGGTGCAATGTGTAATACAAAGAATACTGCAGTAAAATCAAAATTGTGGGCCGAGAAATGTACCCTAACAAAGCAGCTGACTCTTGAATCACACGAAGAGGGGCACCCTCACCAATCATCGCTTTTCTAATTTGAGGAATGACTCCGATAATGAAACCAACAATCTACACAAGAAAGTAGAAAAAGATTATATCCATAAAATTTTAATAGATGATGCACCCAAGAATTGCATATCAAAGTCAAATTCAGGCTCTTAAAACATGCATATAAAAAAGATATTTCAGTTTCTTGTTCTCTAGTTAGTAAATAAATATGATATAAACCCATGGCTACACCACTTTGGTGATGGCTCTCTGCAATACCACATCCTGAGTGCTAATTCTTTTATAAAGGCATGGCTTTAAATATTGTTATCAATAAATGTTTCCAGCCATATTTTTTCGTTTCTTGTTTTACCTTAATAAGTTCTTGACATAAGTAGATTGATAATTGATCTAACCGTATTAGGGAAATTATGTTCTAAAATCATACATAATCCAGGTTCTTCCTTGTATTTAAAAGTGACATAGTATTAAAGGTGCACCACAGCTCCAGTGTTCCAACACTGTGAAGTACCTTCTACACCTAAGTAGAAATTCACGTGATGTGACAAAAGAAACAACAATTTCTTTTCTTCCACGTTAAGAGTATTAAATCATGAGAGATGATGAGAAACAAAAGAATAAAGGCCTGGACCATGCAACAGGAATATAGAGGCACTCGTTACCGATACATGGCAGCGCACCAGAAATGATGCATAAACATTAGAAGACAACAGAAAAATGAAGGTCACAGTGCACCAGAGGCATGTTTCGTGTTTTCTGCATCAAAAGGTGTGCTCCTTAGATGGCCTTCCTTTGATGATCTGGAAACATTTCGATTCATAACTGCACAATATTGATGTCAGGAACCAAAGAGTCCTTTGGGATCTTTCCTTTTTCCTTTCCCCTTTATGCATCTTAACGTAGTCCTTGCTATCAATCTAGCTTAAAATATATGAAGAACCTTTTACCTGTTGCTCCACCTTTGCTGCCTTTTGGTCCATACATTGAGATGCTCAATACCTCACTGTGCAAAAAAGTAATTGCTCAAGATGTCGTACCACCTTCTTGCAGGCATCCTTAATATCCAATAAGAGATGAAAACATCTATTCCTTTGAAGATTCATAAATGTCACTGACTCACTCTTCTATATGATATAAGTTTCCTCATTTAAAGTGTCTTACCGTCAGGGTACTAGATAAGCAAAGCCAAGAGTTTCCTTGTATGTAGGGAAGTGTGACATTTTTTTTTTTTGAATTCTTCAAGCTGGTAGAATGCAATGTGCAGGATGTGGTGGCATTAGAGGAGTCAGGTAATAAAGTTGCTTGCCTAGTGGAATCTCGAACAACTACTTTTGATTTACCATATTACATGATTAAAATGTGATTGTATTTCCTAAAGTTGTACTGATGCTGATCAAGTTCTAGTCATTCTTTCTAACTATTTAAAAGTATAGCGTGCGTTTAGAGCATTTCAGGGGAAAAAAATCTTAATTTTATTTATCAACATATATTCAGCATGGATCAGAGCAATAAATTATAAAATGGTTCTTTTGCAGAAATATGATGAATGATGGCATACCACTCCAATGGTAGAAGGAGCAAACAATTTCTTTAAGTCAATTACTCCTGACAGTGTTGACAGCAATTTTCGAGCTTTGACTGAAAATGGCACCTGCAATGCACTGAGAAATTTTCAGGGAAGAAATTGAGACATATGGCAGATCGTATGGATGGTTCTTGTTACACAATCACTTGTATCAACCAATTGTTGCCTTAACTGGTAGAAGACATATGGTTCGGCTTTACAAGTTACAGAATAGACCAAAGGAACAGTTCTATTACTTCACCAACCACTTTTCTTTTTCTTTGTTTTTTTCCCTATTTTTTGTCCTGATGGACAAATTTAGGAGGAGGCAGTAATAAATATTACGAGGCTACAGAGAAATTTTATGCAAGGTAATGGTAGGGAATACTTCACCCCAACATATATAACTCTGAGATTGCATATAATGAACATTAATAAATGACTTTTATATTCATGTGATGATTAATAAGAGCATTTTTTCCAGATGGAGAGGTAGCTTCTATTTGTTTTGGTTAATACTTTTACCGCTGTGTTTCCAAACCATCACTAATGTGTCTGAAAGTTACTTAAAGTTGACCTTGTGTTCAATGAATGGGGTACCTGCATACTTAAATGCAGATATGCAGAAAAATCGTGTCATCCATAATTTTAGATTATTTGAAACATATGTGTTGTGAAAAGCTGATACTTTATTGAAGTGTTCACAAAAAACACTATTGTTAAGGTATGTGCAAAGCTTTCTGACACTTCCACAGGATTAAGTATGAGAGTTTTGTAAATTCCAGGTTCCAATGTTTCAATCTACATTATGATAAGTTTGAGGACAACAAGAAACGTACATCTTGAAAGGCATGTTTTAGTAAATACTACGTGGATAATTCATCCAACAATGTTTCAAGGTACACTACCATCTTGTAGGTAATTAAAGTTATAATGTACCAATTTATTCTATAATCTGATTCGGCATTTTCGGGTCATATAAAATGTATGTACTGACTTATATTGATAGAAATTATTTGCAAATGAATATATATGCAAGTATTAAAGCAAATAATATATAACCGGAATTGATATATAACATATGGCTTTGCAATGAGGGATTTTATTTGTTAATTTTATACTAATAAAGCTATGTTTTATCACCATGGAGGAATAAAAAATTTTGGAAACCGATTAGAGCTATAGAAAGGAGTCGAACTTGAAAACAACCTTCTTAGATGTGCTTTCATCTGCATAATAATGAGATATTGAGCAGTTATCAGTTGTAACTGCCCCATCTGTGCAGCTCCCTGGAATTAAACTTGTGCTTCCTTCTGGAAAGTCCACGGTACGAGGGTGAGAATCAGTATCCAATTTGCCTTTTGCAGATATCCGCACAATATTATAGACATAAGACCACAGAAAGATTGCACCTATCTGCAGTCACATGAACACAGACAGACTTGAGATTTTTTTTTAAAATTTTATATATTACCTAAATGATAAAAATTGAAGTAAAATGCATATGATCTGATATCAGTCATCATTTGTCAAATTTATGACACAATCATTTCGGTTGATCCAGGCATTAAAGTATCACAACCATGCTAGTGCCAGCTATAACATGGCATGGTCTGATACCAAGCCATACAATGCCATGCAGAACTGCGATGCGCAAATGCCCAAACACATGACAAGGCTCATTTTGGAAAAACGGGGTAATGCGCGCAGCACCATTGTTAAAGACCATCGTGCACACAATACTGCAGTACTTCCTAAATTCATGACACGATTGTGGATATGTAGTTCATTCCTTGTATAAAGATTTACAGAATTACATGTGCTGCAACTGAATATAACCATATAGTAAGTTATATTTAAGAAAGAAAAGACTTACAGCCATTGATAGAGAAGCATATGCTAAGCCATATGTATGACAGACATCAGGAGCACCAAAAGGACTGCCTTTTTCTTTACAAATAGCAGGGACAATAATGAGAAGCATATTGCCTAAATTTCCTGTTAAACCGATTTAATAATTTATTGAAAGTTATTCTGCTGGAATCATGAACCAAATGATTGAGATTTATCATGCAGAAAGTAAATACTTTTCAAAAGATTTGACACCAGGATTACTCCATCCTTTCCCATGAATCAATAAATAATGCAGATTAGCTGCCAATATGCATTCAACAGTTCCAAAATATAAGTGAAAGAAATACCAAGTATACTGCCAGGTGAGACAAACTATAGATATTTAAGAATGTTATGGAAACTTATTTTAGACTTGGCTAGGAAAAGAATCCTTATGCATTTTGTTTGGAAGGTCGGACATCTTTTGGGAACTAAAATTTTAACATTAGAACAATTAGGATCAAGAAATAACAAATTGATAAAAAAACATACTAAAAATCATATTAGCAGCAAGAAGAACACCTCTTCAAGTTTGCACTGATCATCTATGAGAATTCTTGCTAATGATTTTTGAATTATAGATTGAAGAATAAATTATAAAAAGTAGATACCATACATAATGCCATCATTGATTTGTGTCTAAATGTCAGATAAATAATTTCTGCAGATTTATTAACATTAAATATATCGGCTGATGTATATTTTTGGTTACCAGCTGCACAACAGCCCAAAATAAGGCCCCTCAAATTGGCAGGAGCTCTGGTGATTTGGATGACAAGCCATCCAAATAATGAACCAACAATGAAGGTGAGAAGGATATTGATTGGCATAAACCACCTGCATTCATGAACAGATGTGACCATTACCTCTCTAGTTTTCTACAGAAAATACAGAAACATCTAGAACAAGTATATAAAATACGAGTCCTATCCGTTCACTAAAATATAACATTGTTATTGACTCTAAGCATATCCTTGCCAATATGCATCTTTTGAAGAAACAAATGGAAAAGCATGCAAGTTCAGATCATATTCATGCAAATGAAGCAGTAATGGTAATCTGAAGCAAAAAAACATCGGTCATTGAGTTCCAAGGTTTGTTTGGCAAGCAATGATGTGGGGCTATGACAAATATATACCATGATAATGTCATAGAAATGCATGCAGAGCAATGTAGAATGCTGTATGAGAAATTTAAGAATGTGGCCTACATGATAGTGGAAAAGAGTTGGTCTATGAGAATGAAGAAGGGGCTCTATTTTTGAGTACTAAAATTGTGATAGAAGGGAAACAAGTAGAATTAGAATTGCTGAGAAGAGTAAAGGCTCCTTTATTCATTCATGAAAAGATAGCAGTTACATTAATAGAAGTGCTGTAAGTAATGATACATCCAAATGCATCCATATTCAGTTTTCAGGGATTTACATTTTTTAGCCGTATTTTGCACTGTAACTAATAAAAGCCTGTGTAAAGTTGCACACGGACATCTGCATAAACTTTTTACTGTATATTAATGATAACCTATGCCAAAGAAGCCTTATTGTTAAGAGGACTTGGCCAAACTTAAGAACAAATGAGAAAAAAGTTCATTTATTCCAATCCTATAAGGACGGAAGGCAGGCTTGTATTTGTTATGGTTATAACGATCTCAGACCTCATTTAGAGAGGAAATAAAATAAATTAAAAAAAAAGAGAATTAGGCAAAACCAGAAGATGCAGAAATATGGAGGTAAAATAAAGTAGGAGGGTGCTGGAGTTTCATCAATTACATTGAATGATGATTTTGCTATTAGGAACAGAGGAAAATATAAATAGAAAACCTACAACAAAACCATGCTCTCCATGGTGATTGTCTGAGCCAAATTGGTTGACACAAGAGCTGGATTAAATACAAAGAACACAACCTGCGAGTGAACAGAGTTTAGCAGTTAGCTTAAGAGAAAATATGTAACAAATTAACTAATGAAACAGGAAACATAGAGGAATATAGTGTGCTGGACTATTAAATTAGAGAGAAATGGTGGCAGATAGCTTGTAGGAATCCTCTTTTAATGCTCATGTTATGGGAACAACATTGTTAAGGTGAAAAGTACGGGGATTTAACAGTGTGGTTGATGAAACCGAGATGGTATGGCCAAATTGAAGCAGTACTGGCATGCGGCATGTGTAAATATGTTGGTATCCTCATCAGAATCAGTTCAGAAAATAAAGATCTCTCTTTGTTTAATCTGTCCGACTGATCCTTTTCCTTTTTCGAGAATGGCTGCCTTATTTATATCAAACAACAGAATTCACAAATGCAAAGAAAAACTAGAGCTTCTGCCAACAAAAATGTACATGCTTAGTACCCAATTAAGAGCATAATAATCTGGAAAAGCCATCCACAGCTTACATTATTCAAATTCTTCCTTGCATCTTCGCTCAGAATTCCAACATAAGCTGTTGCAAGAAATGATCCGACGGCAGTTACCAGAAGAACATTCATAACTGGCACTGTTGCAGTGATAAAGAGTTCCAGAAAACCCATATCTTGGTGTCCTTATCAGCACACTCTTTCCCCTCCCCTATCTGTAAATAAAGATCTTGCATCAGTCTCTTACTTTGCAAAATTATCAACCACTCAAACAAGGGAGCAACTTCGCAGCATAAGAGTATGGATCGCTTCGGTGAGAAAGTATCCGCATAAATTTATGAAACCAAAGCATTGCAAATTGGCTTTTGTTGATCTTAGCTGGAGTTTTTCCTTTTTCTACATTCATTAGGCATTAAGCACATATTTTGTGGGTTGATGGTAAATCATAAGTCATATCAGAGTAAATTTCTACATCTTGGAAGAGAATTAAAAGCTTTAAACAAATACTGTAATGAATAGACTATGAAAAAGCTTATAATTATGAAGAGACTATGGAAGCCCATTTCCTTCTAAATTTTTTTCCATTTTTAATCTATTCAAACAAAAACTGCTTCAAAATTAGAAAAAGCAAGGAATATACACCAAATTATTCTCAGCATCTGACACAGTTTATACTACATAATGATACTAGTATTTGATCATATATGCTCTGCTATCCCCTTACAGGAGCCAACTTGAAACTCAAAACCAAACTTTACAACTTACAATTCTCAAGTTCCCATCTCAAATAAGGGATCCAAAGTAGGAAACGTGCATTCCTTAGCCCAGAGCAGATTAGAACTCTGTATTAAAATGGCAGTCACCAGAGAAATATATAAAGTTCGATCTTAACCTGACTAAAAATTAAAATATAAAAATAAAACCGCACTTGTTAAAAAGCTAATGGTTTTTTCCGTGAAATGTTCCTGACTACTTTGAAATAATAATAATAATAATAATAATAATTATTATTATTATTATTATTATTATTATTATTATTTTTAGAAGAACCACAACAACAACAGGTCATTTTTAATCTATGTCTAATTTGTTGGTTTCTGTCAGATATTTTCAACTCTTCCAAACAGAATTGTCTATCGATTTTTTTTAAAAAAACTTCTATCAAATTTCATTTTTTTTGTGTGTGTATGTGTCCCGTTGCCGGATCTAATGGCTTTCGCTGTGTCAAACAGGAACGACAACATATAATTCTTAATTTTTATATGAAGACTCCAATGATAAAAATCCTCTGAAAAAAACATAGATTCATCAAAGACAAATAGATTTCATCCAACATTTATGATTACTCCCGGTAAGAAAGAAAATCTCCGCTTGTTTTCTTCTCAAAACAAATAATTTCCCTTGTCTTTCCACATCTACCATCTCTAATTACTAACAAATGAAGAATCTCATATAAAAGAACACAAACATGACTCGGTCCCATAAAACAGTTAATAAAAACAAAATCCAACACTGCAAGAAAAAAGATCGAAGATAGATCACCAGTGATTCAGTTGTCACCGATAAGTCTTCACTGACCGCAGACAGAAGTCAGAAAATGCATGCTGCTTAGAGAACTCGGTGTTGTAGCATAATAAAATAAACAAAGTATGCTTTCATTCAACCGACTAATAACAAAAGAGAGCAGGAAAGGAACGGCAATAATTCTTTCTTTCTATGGCAACGGAGCACTGCTCTCTCTTTCTCTCTCCCTCAGGGATCAGAGATTCCGTCGGTTTGCGGGAAGGCCGTTGAAGGCATGAGAAAACCTCACGTGCTGGCAGGCAGCCCACTCCATAAGCGCGAGTTAGTTTGGTGCTTTTTCTTTTCTTTATATATATATATATATATATATATATATATATATATATATATTATAGCTGAGGTGGACATCTTGCCAACCATGTTTTAAATTTTTAAATTACAATATAAAACTATTAGGCAGATTCTATACCTACCCACAAACGGGCAATTCCAAGGCCCTTCTTCCCCAGCGCTCCTCCATGTGGAAAATGTTCCGTACAATCTACTGTAGAGTTAATGCCCTCATGCTAAGCGGGATAACAATTTTAAGACCCGTTCTTTTATAAATAAATATTATAAAAAAATTAATTTATTTATCTATATTTTTATATTTTTAATGAATAAATTATTTTTTATAGATAATATTTATTAATAAATAAAAAAATTATCCACCTGAAAGATGCCTAAATTAATTTTCTATGAATTAATAAAATAAGTATTTAATTTTATATCTAAAATATTTTATTTTTATTTTTAATATTTTTATTATTTAATACTTAATAATTTAATTTTTTTAATTTAAAAAATATAAAAATTATTATAAAAAATATGAATAAATTTTAATAATTTATCCAAGAAAGTAGTGATATAAAACAACGTGAATAACATATTTTGGAGTAATTTATTTATTTATAAAAAAATATAAATAAATTATTTTTTATTTAAATATTATTTAAAAATATTTATTTAAAAAATATAAAATTTTAAATAAATATTTTATACGTAAAAGGATGGTCTCTTGAGAAAAACTTTTGATAGTATATTGGGCCCTAGGCATTAATTTTATTAGTATAGCCATGTTACTATAATGTTCCAAAGCACCATCAATTAACATTGTCCTGGAATGTCTGGCGTAAATTTTTACATGGGAAGAAGATACTTTGTTTTCTATTTCAACAGCAATGAATGCAATGTCATGTATAAATCGCTAATAAAGAGCCCAATAATGAACCATGTCACTTTTTCTGTATGTATGGGACCCAGGGTAAAAAGTGTTGGATCTCTGGATGAGAGCAGAAATGGGCACCTTCAATTCAAAAATATAGTCGAAAAGAGCTACATTTCTATTTTAATTTTATAATAAAATAAAATATTTTAATTTTTTAAAAAATATTTTTTATTATTTTTTAATATTTAATTTTTATTTTTATATTTAATTTTAATTTCAATCGCAAATCAAACAAATAGGAACATATTTTGAATTTCACTTGAATCAATTTCAATCCCAATTCTGATTTTGATTGTTAACCCTACATGTTTTAACTATATCTTTCTTTAGATAAACTACAAAAATCTTTTGAGATTATGGATAAATTATATTTTTATATAATAATTTAAAAATAAAATATTTTATTTTTATTCTATATTTTAATCTATAATAGAAGGTTAATGAAATTGTTAATGTTAAATGAGACCCAAATATTATCTCAAAGAATTTTAAAAATAATCAAAATAATTTTAACTCAGTCACCAAAGTACATAAAAAAATAATATGCATCTTCCTTCTCATCCAAAACAAATTTTATTTTTTCTATATAAATTAAATAATTTTACTAATATTATTAATTTAATGGACTATAAATACAAATTTTATAAACTATTAAATGTCAATATAATAAATATAAATTTTATGATGATTTTATAATTTATTTAATTTTTTTAATAATGATCATTTTTTAAATTGGTAATAAAGTTTATATGATGACAACGATAGCAATGAATAATATTATTGCAATCATTTTTCTTTTCTAATAATAATTAACTATTTCACCAGCAACGTGTCAGATATAGTAAATTTTCATCTAATGAAAATCAAATCATAATTCAAACCTTCCTAATGTATTGTAAATTTTTGATTTGGTGAAACGTCAAATATATGAAATTTCTATTTTGATGAAAACCAAATCACAATTCAAACTTTTCTAATGTATTCCCAAAGTATTACTACTACAAACTGCCGTAGCCTAAAAAATCACTGCCATAAACTATGACAGCGATTTTCTAATTGCTGCTACTGCAACCATTATCGTAGCTCTATGGCAGTAATTGTTGCAGCGGTTGTTTGAACCGCTGCCATAGATAGCCTGTTGCAGCGATTTATAAACCACTGCAATAGATCGATATATGGCACATAACCACTGCCATAGGTAATCTATAGTAGCAGTTTTTTAACCACTGCCATAGATCTAATACAGTGATTGGCACGGATATGGCAGCGGTTATAAAACCATTGCCATAGATCTTGAATAATTAAAAAATAAATTTTTTATTTTTTTATATATTTTATCTGATAAATATAGATATATAACATAAAAATTATAATAAATATAAAAATTATTCTAAAATACTAAAATTTTATTATCGAATAAAATTTATTATAATATTTTTTTAAAAAAATAAAATATATCAAAAATTTTCTAAATTTACATCATCGTCGTCGTCATCGGAAATGGAAGCCAGAGCCGAAGTCGAAGCTGGAGTCGGAGCTGGAGTTGAAATACGGGCTAATATATCCTCGAAGCTCGTGACTCCAAAACGTGGGTTGAGCGTCGACATCATGTCTCTCACGATACCCTCCAAATGAGATGCGTGCTCCTCAGCCCGATCTGCCGGCGTCACAGTATGATCTGCCCATGCCAACGCCTCCTCAAGCTCCTCCTGACTGATGACACCGAAAGTTTGTGAGGAGATGCTCGCCTCGGATCAGTAGCTCATCGGCATATGTCCGGGCCTACATCGGATCCTCCTAGAGTGCTAAGGCTCCAAAACCTAAGACAGATGGTCATGGGGCCCAAAGGTATCCGGGCCTTCACTTGCGAGTGCATCTAACTGATCCTATAATTATAAATTAAAATAAAATTTTATAAAAAATATTATAATACTAATCATATATACTAATATATTTAAAACTTACAAAAATACATCTGGCGGCGTTCATCGGCCTGTCCGTCTTGTCCGTGCGGCTGGATTGGAAGATCTTGCTATGGCTGGGCATCACTCCATCTCTCATCAGCTATAACAAAGAATAAATTTATCAAAAAGATGATAAAAAATATAAATTTAATTTATCTAGTAAGATTTAGAATTAATTACCTCTCTATGCATACGATTGGTCATAGATTCGCGGTCTAGAGTGTGCGTATACTCCTAGGCTGTACGGTTCTCTCGGTTCTGATGGAAGGTAGCCTAACAAGTATTTAAATAAATAATAAATATTTAAATAAAACTTTAAATATATCAAAAAATTTAAAAGTTAGAAATTTTATCTTAAACTCCTGGCTCCTCCAGTATCTAACCATCCTCTCCCATTGACTCGGAGGACAGTCCTGTATCCAGAAAATAAGCTCTTTCGAAGTGTCTCATCGGTGCTCGAGCCATCCTTTGTGGAGCTTGACCTTATAACCACGGTACAACTCTCCGATCTTCTTCAGTCGGATATCTCGAGCTCTTTCATGATCGAGAAAGTCGTACCTTCTCTGTACAAATTTATCAAAAATCAGTTACAAAATTATTCTAATCAAACATATATAATGTAAACATATAAAATGCATAAATATAACTAAGATATGCGTACTTACCCATATCTCCTTCCATACCCGATCCCTGACAGCGGCATCCATCAAACGCTAGTCTCTGAGCTTTACGGGAGTGATGTCTGACTGCCTCACAAGCACTCTAAAAAAGGAATGCATCTTCTGTGTGGTTTCCCTTATCGGTCTTCCCTCCGCATCATAATAGACCATCATCTGATGCTGGCGGTTCCATACGTGTGCCATACATGTGGGACTATGAAATATCCGACTGGATGATGCATTTGCAATGCAAATACATTATGCAAATATATAAATATACAAATACTATATAAAAAATAAAGTTGTACTAATATAATAAAAACGTACACTCAGATATTTGTATAGTAGCATGTGCCTCAGATATGGACGACGGTAGAGGCACAGCTATCGGTGGAGTAGATGCCATCGGTAGAGTAGATACCGACGATGGAGATCTTCGAGTAGCCGATGCTGAGGTGGATGGAATATGCTCCGACTGCTCCTCGGATGCTGAATTGCACGTAACCCATCGAGGGGCAGGGATGAAAGCTAGATGCCATTTTGATGTCATCGTGACTTGCAACGTTAATGAACATTAATCAATATAACATCATGACATATCAAATTCTATTCGCTCGAAAGTCGAGCCGGCTCCGTGCCTAAGACATCCGGCTAAGATCCTCCCTCAGTCGATTTGATCACGGTCCAAGTCGGCTCGACTGCGTATCCGAGCCAACTCGGCTGTGTGCCATCCCCTCGATCACTCCCTCTCTTCCTCTCTCGATCTCTCTCACCGACAATAGCAGCGAGGCCGAACCCCTCCCTCCTAGCTTTTTCATCTCT
The DNA here is from genome assembly GCA_006176705.1 of Cocos nucifera. Lineage (NCBI taxonomy): Eukaryota > Viridiplantae > Streptophyta > Magnoliopsida > Arecales > Arecaceae > Cocos > Cocos nucifera. The sequence goes on from QRFJ01002290.1 coordinate 347,298, forward strand.
TGATCTTCCTCTCTCCCTCTTTCGATCTCCCTCATTAGTGAGGCTGGACCCCATCCCTTTCTCTCTCACTCTCTCGATCTCCCTCATCGACAAGGTCGGACCCCATCCCTCTCAGTGATGCCGGCAAGGCCGGACCCTCTCCCTCCCTCTCTCGCTCTCTCGATCTCTCACTCTCCCTCTCTCGATCTCTCTTGCCGATGAGGTCGGACCCTCTCCCTCCCAATGATGGCGGTGAGATCGGATCCCTTCCTTCCTCTCTCAAGTACAGACCTATCGAATATTCGGATTTAGATCCAGTACCAAAAATTAAAATTGGGTCCAAATCTGAATATCCAAGTTCTGATCTGAACCCAATCCGTTGACAGATCTAGTCTACAACCGTCGACATGGCACGGTCCAAAAACTACTGCATGCAGATAATTATAATATTTATAATAAATATTTATAATATTTATAATAAATATTTTATAAATTATTATAAATATATGTGATTAATAAATAATACTATAAAATTTTAAAAAAATTATACCTGCAGTTATAGAGAGCGGGTCACATCGAAAACTTTGAGGGTCACCGACGACGACGTTAGAGGAGGACGACGGCACTAGAGGTAACCTACGAAATAAAAGTAAGATAGTGAGATAGAAAAGAGAGAAAAAGAGAAAAGTGAGAGAGAGCAGGGGCGGCCAGAGATGGAGGGCTAGGGAGAGGGGGGCATAGTGATGAGGAGGCCGAAGGAGGCTTTGCACTTGATCGGAGGAGGATCAGAATGGTAGTGGTGGTGGGGGGTGGGATTTCATGGGGGTTGAAGGAGGGTGGAGGGGGGCTCATCGGAAAGAGGATTTGGTTTCGCACTGGGATCGAAAGATGATAGAGTGTGGGGGTGGAGTTTCACGAGGGTCGGTGGAGGGTCGAGGGGGATGGAGGTTTATCGGAGGGAGGATTTTATAGGAGGTCGAGGGAGGGTCAAATGGGAGTTTGTCGGAGGGGGGTTCGCTGGGGATCGAGGGAGGGTCAGATGGGGGGACGGGGTGGGTGGGTGGGTGGTGTTTCATGGGGGATCGAGCGAGGGTGGAGGAGGGTTTCGTTGGGGGGCCGAGGGAGGGTCGGATGGAGGGGTGTGGGGTTAGGTGGGGGGTGGCAGGTGGCGGAGAGGGGCGGCTGGGGATGGGGGAGCGGAGGGGGAAGGAGGGGCAGTGCTGGCCGAGGGGGGAGGAGGGGCAATGCCGGTCGAGGGGAAAGGAGCCTCACCGACGACGAAGAGGAGGAGAGAGAGAGCGAGAGAGATCGAGCACGCACGAAAGAAAAAAAAAATTTAGGAATTTTTAACCTAACCTACGATAGCGGTTATCGAACTACTGCCATAGATCTACGGCAACGGTTATAGAACTGCTACCGTAGATCTATAGGAGCGATTTTTGATAACCACTGCTATAGATTGAAAATATTTTTTTTAAATTTTTTTTAAATATTATATAATTTTAAAATTTAATGTCCATCTTTACTATTCATTATCTAAATAATTATCATTAGAGTGTCATCGCAAAAGATCGTCTCAATTCGATGGCCCTAGCTTCATCGATCAGAAAAATTTGATTTTGACGATCATGATGCGATGATTTGATAGATGAGAATCTTCGATGGATTCAAAAATTTACAATAATGATTTCGATGATGTTTTTAGCATACTATCAAAGTTTTAGTTCAATCGGATATCGTTATCATGGTTAATTTAGTATGGAATGATTTCGACTGTTAAATTAGAAATAAGCGATCAAAGGGTTAAATGGTATTTGATTATGAGATAATTTTTTAGTTAAATAATTTTTATTATAATTTTAAATATTTTATATGATGATGATAGTAAAATTTAAATCATTTTCGTATAAACTATTCATGTTAAGCAGATATTGCAAAAGAACGAGCATATAACTAGTGAAGTTTCATAATGGTTATCAGAAGACATATAGTTTTAAATCATTCTTCATCTCATGAGTTAAATTTTATAATCACCACCATAAAAAATAATTAAAGTAGTAGTCAAAATCATTTATAAAAAAAATTATCTCATAATCGGACACCGTTTGGTCCTTTGATCACTCATTTATCATTTAACGGTCGAAACTAATCTATACTAAATTGATCAAAATAATAATATCCGATTGAAGTAAAACTTTGATAGTATACTATAAACATCATCGAGATCATCATTGTAGATTTTTGGATCTATCGAAGATCTCCATCTATCAGATCATCGCATCATCATTTATGATCGTTGAAATCAAATTTTTCTGATCGACGAAGCTAGGGCCATCAGATCGAGGCAACCTTTTGCGACGACACTCTAATAATAATTATTTAGATAATGAACGATGAAGATGGACATTAAATTTTAAAATTATATAATATTTAAAGAAAAAAATATATGACAATGGTTATAATTAATCATTGCCATAAATCAGATTATAGCAGCGGTTCCTACTAATCGCTGCTATAGGTCCAACTTATGACAGCGGTTACAATGAACCGATGTCGTAGATCGATCTATAACAATAATTTTCTATAACTACTGCTATAGGTCCGACCTACGACAGCGATCTTCTGTAACCGCTGTTATATGTCGGACCTACGGCAGCGGTTATAAAAATCGCTGCCATAGATCTGACCTATGGCAGCGATTAATAAAAATTGCTGTCATAGGAGCTATGGCAGCGGTTTCGAAAATCGTTGCCATAGGCCATTTTTGTAGTAGTGTATATTCTTTTTTTGATTTCTTCCTGTAATCTATTTATATGATGTAAACCATGTATAAAAATATATTCAATTAATATAATTAAATTTTTTTTTTTCATATATTTTGTCATGGTATCAGAGCCATCCATCCTTTTTTTTCTTTAATCCCAACCATGGGATTCAATTTTCATCGATCTCTCTTTCATCCTGATCGTGGATCATTCCTCATCTTCCTCTTTTGAGTAAGTTCTTACAACCTCTTATTTTTCTTTTGCAATTCGATAATGGCCACTAAAGATTTGAGAGAATCTTCTCAACCTGTGAAGGTCATTCTTGATGGGATCAATTATTCTTTTTGGTCTCAACAAATGACCAGCTTTTTAAAGGAAAGGAAGCTATGGAGATATGTCATAGGTGACATTCCCCAACCAACAAGAAAAGCTGATGAAACTGATGAAGCCTTTACTGCTAGACTTGACGATTGGGATAGCAACATTCACAAGATCATCACATGGTTTCAAACATGTCAAGCATTAATATTGCCATCGAGTTTGGCAAATATAAAACAGCAAAAGAAGTTTGGGATCATTTTCATGCAAGGTATATTGCTCTTGACCCAGCTCGAAAATATAAGTTGGCAGCAATTGGATCAGATGGATCCAAAACTCAGAAATAAGGAAGACATGATGGAGCATGAGAAACATCGAGATACCGATAGACTTTTCGAACTCTTGATGGCACTTTCTCCTGAGTTTGAGTCTGTTCGTGCCTCAATACTTCATAGAGATTCTCTACCATCTCTCTCTGGTGCATTTAATGAACTCCTTTCTGAAGAAATTTGCAAGAGCCTTCTATCATCAAACCAACATCATCAAAAAGCAGTATTGTTTGCTAGAAATAGAACCAATGCCCCTTCATCAAAAGGCACTGGTTCCTTTCCCCGTCAACCAAATGGCAAAGTTGACTGGAGCAAAGTTGAATGCCACTTTTGCCATGAGTTTAGACATACCGCAATCAAGTATTCCAAGAAAAATAGAGGCCCACTTACTCCAACACGACCAATTGCAACAGTAGCGACTACATCGGATATATTAAACAATGAGTCTGATCATAAGGAATCCACTACTACATTCATGGCTGCTGAAGTGGAGGATATTCTTGTTAAAGCCCTTGCACGTTAGGATAATATTAATTCTTCCTTTGCTTCTGCCTTATCTACCAACATAGATAACTTTTTTACTTGGATTCTTGATAGCGGAGCTTCTAATCACATGACATTTGACGCTGCTTGTTTTTCAACCAAAATATTCATTTCTCATTTCACCAATATATATACTTACAGCATGTGAAAATAATCTTACTCCTAGTCATATAGGACATGCCAACATACCTTCACGCTTATCTATACCCAATACATATTATGTTTCTAATCTATCTATGAACTTACTATCTGCCGGTCAAATTATTGAGAATGATTTTGAATGTATTTTTTCTAATCATGATTGTCAGGTATAGGAGCAATAGTTGAAGAAGGTTGTTGAGATTGGCCGTAAAGTGGATCGACTCTTCGAGATTATTTGGCTATACACTCCTCAATTTTCAATGGTCACATCATCAGTAACAACTTCTCATCTTTGGCATCATAGACTGGATTATGTATTCACTTCTTATTTGAATAAACTCATTTCTAATGGTTTGTTAGGTAGCATTGCGAACAAAAATATTGATTGTATCCATTGCAAACTTCAAAAATTATCTGCATTACCTTTTAATGATAGCATTCACAGTTTCTTTGCTCCTTTTGATCTCATTCACTCAGATGTTTGGGGACCATCTCGTGATTCTACTATGGATGGATCTAAATATTATGTTATTTTTATTGATGATTTTTCTCGCTATATATGGATCTACTTGCTCAAATCTCGTTCAGAAGTAGTTCTTAAATATAAACATTTTACAAAGATGGTCTATACCCAATTTTTAAAAAGGATCAAAATTTTTTGTTTAGATTCTGGGGGAGAATATCTGTCAAATGAGTTTCGTAACTTTCTATCTTCTGAGAGAATAATTTCTCAATTATCTTGCCCTCATGCTTCTCAACAGAATGGTCTAGCAGAAAGAAAACATATACACATCATAGAAATGACTCACACCCTTCTTTTATCTTCAGGACTTCCCAAATGTTTTTAGGAAGAAACTATGCTAACTGTTGTTTATCTTATAAATCGGCTCCTTAGTACCAGTATAGGAATGATCTCTACTTTCTTTAAGTTATTTGGCAAACATCCAACATATAATCATCTTAGATCCTTTGGGTGTGCTTGTTTTATTCTACTTCCTCCAAATGAAAAAGATAAATTTTCTGCTCGTTCTAACTTATGTGTCTTCTTAGGTTATGGAATAGAACAAAGAGATTATCGATGTTTTGATCCCAAAGCCAATCACTTGCCCATCTCACGAAATGTAGTATTTTAGGAATACATTTCTTTCACAAAACTCTTTGATTTCAACTCTCAATAACCATCTCAGCCTGCAATACTTAAAGTAAATAGCAATATCTTTATAAATGATGATCCACTATAGGCTGGTCCTACTGAGACCCTCATGACTATTGCACCAATATCTCTAGCTTCACCAATTGAACGACGATATCCTCAACGACAATGTACATCTAATGTATGTCTCACTAGGTATGACACCTCTTTCATTTCTACTTTACTCTCTTATCATGAGCCTAAATCCTATCTCGAAGCATCCACTAATCCTTTTTGGCAAAAAGCTATTAAGGAAGAATTGAATGCCCTTGTTCAAAACCATACATAGGATCTTACAGAATTACCTCCACATAAAACAACTATTAGATGTAAGTGGATCTTTAAGATCAAAACTCGTTCAGATGGATCTATTGAGCATTACAAAGCTCGTCTTGTGGCAAAAGGCTACAATTAGGAATATGGTATTGACTATGAAGAAATTTTCGCTCCAGTTGTCCGACTGACATCTATTCGAGCCCTTCTTGCAATAGCTTCTGTACGACAATGAAAGCTTCATCAGATGGATGTTAAAAATGCATTTCTTTATGGCCATCTTGAGGAAAAGGTATGTATGACCCCACCACTTGGAGTATGTCACCAATCTAATGAAGTATGTCACCTTCATCGAGCACTGTATGGGCTTAAATTAGCACCAAGAGCATGATTCTTTAAGTCCAATTCTACTATTTCATCTTTTGGCTTTGCTTAAAGTTCATATGATCCTGCATTATTTTTTTAAAAAACCAATAAAAGCATCATTTTATTACTGCTTTGTGTTGATGACATGGTCATAAGAAGATGACTCTAAGGGTATCTTGAAACTGAAGGCTTCATTACATAGCAAATTTGAAATGAAAGATCTAGACTCTTTTGGCTATTTTTTAGACCTTGAAGTAACTACTCAATTCTTCGACCTAATTTTTTGTCAAATTAAATATACTTTTGATCTTATAACTCGTGCAAGATTAACTGATGATAGAACAACCACAACACCCTTAGAAGTCAATAAACTTGGTGCAAATGATGGAAAACCTCTTAACAATCCTACACTCTATAGAGAACTTGCTGGTGGGTTAATATATCTGACCACAACTCGTCTTGATATAGCTCATGCAGTTCATGTTGGTAGCCAATTCATGGCTAAACCTCACATTGGTCACTATGTAGCAGCAGTTCTTCGTATCATTCGCTACTTAAAGGGTCATCTCTTTTAGGGCATTCTTTTACCACGCATCTTTAACTTTCAGTTGCGTACTTATAGTGATGCAGACTGGACTAGCGACATTAATGATCGACGATCTATAACTGGTTATTGTATTCTTCTTGGTGATACTCTAATCTCATGGAGAAGTAAGAAGTAAGCAACCGTCTCTCGCTCAAGCACCGAAGCAGAATATCGAGCTCTTGCTGATACTATCTCTGAAATTGTCTAGCTTCATTGGCTGATATCTAAAATGGGGGTTTCATAAGATAGCTCAACTCCATTATTTCATGATAACAAGAATGCCATTCAAATTGCTCATAATAAAATTTTTTATGAACGCACAAAGCACATTGACATTGATTGCCACCTCACTTGTCAGCATGTTCGTCAAAAAACTATCACGCTCGGCCATATCTCTTCTTCAGCTCAACTTGCTGACTTATTTACGAAATAGCATTCTGGCTCTCATCTTTCTACATTATGTTTCAAACTCAATATGGTTTCTTGCCAAAATCCATCTTGATTTTATGGGGGGTGTCAGATATAGTAAATCTCTATCTTAGTGAAAATCAAATCATAATTCAAATCTTTTCAATGTATTGTAAATTTCTGATTTGATGAAATATCAAATATTGAAAAATTTCTATTTTAGTGAAGATTAAATCACAATTCAAATCTTCCTAATATATTCTTAATGTATATTTCTTTTTTGATTTCTCCATGTAGTCTATTTATATGATGTAAATCATGTACAAAGATATATTCAATTAATATAATTATTTTTTTTTTCTCATATATTTTGTCACAACGAACGGACTGAAAGATATTATGGCAATGAAGTGAGAATTGATAGAAAAATGTTCAGTAGCTTAAAGAACAATATCCCATCCTTATTGGTCAAGATTTGCGTCCACAAACCTCAACCTGAACACTACTAACCCTTTGATGATGACTGTTTTGGATGGTAATGAAGTTTAAATCGTGACAGCAAGGAATTTGCCTTCCACTCAGAATCATTGCCATTAGAAAATATGAAGTATATTTTGACAATCCAAGTAAAACAAATTTAAACGACATATAGAAGTGCGTCACGTGGTGATCCAAGACTAATGTTTTGATCGTCGTATCTAAGAGTATACCTGAAATCTTCGACGAGTGCAAAAGTGGCCGTCGAGGCACCACTTAGAAACAAGCCGTGGTCATCGGACCGAGGAAGCGCAGACTCACACGGCTCTTCGTTTGGTGCAATCACGGCTGACGTTTGCATTAGATTTTGTCCCACATGAACCCGCGTGGCTGCGTCCACAATCCGACATCATGTTGTTTCCATTATCCTCCTTTAAAAAATCCTACATGCATGCATGTGGCCGTACATGCCCCCAGCTGCCGCTCTTACATCAATGCACCGGCATGCGCTGTCGATGAGGTCTGTAGAACTAAATGATTGTGACGGGCAACGTATACACACCCATAAGATATAAATTTTTGAAAAAAAATTTTGATATAAAATAAAACCTAAATATAAATCATCTATTTAAAATAATAAAAATAATAATAATAATATGGACTGATTTAGCAATACTATCCGATCATTTGCCGAATTATGGCATGATAGATTGCTGATATCTTGTCTTGGAATGTAAAGTCTAACATCCAACCTCGTGGAATCCAAAAAAAAAAATATTCATTTTACAGATCAAAAGATCAAAATGAGATATAAAGTTACGTTAAGGTCCGGACACTTGTTTCGGAGCGGAGCAGAGTGGCTAGGATGGATAGAATCAAATGAAGATGGATTGGATGGATTGTATAATAATCATATTTTTATTCGAGGAGAAGAAGATTTGTAAAGAGATATATACATATGGCTTGAGTTCAAAATGAGTTTTACCATCATTTATATCCATCTTAGATCTAATGTAGGTAGGATAAAATTGCCTCCCTTCGAGTTGGATCGTATTGAAACCCGTTGGGATGAAATAAACTGCCATCCCTACTTATAGGATCAGATTCATTGGATGCTGAAATCGAGGTCTAACATGTTAAATACATAACTAAAATTTAAAGATATTAACTGTTGGTGCAGAAACTGATCGTCGTCGGATCCGACTGAAGCAGAGATGGACGAGATCACCATCGAAGACCTGCAAAATAAAGTCCCGTCCGGAGCCGGTGGGGGATGGCTCCGGCAGAACTCTCCGACGATCAAGTCAACTCCGGCCAATAGGAATGAAGTGCTCGAAAATGAGTTACACAGAGCTTAGAGAAGAAAAGAAGAGCTTAGAGAAGAAAAGAAGAGCTTAGAGTTAGCGTATCAGGAGGATCCTTTTTATAGGCGGAGCTTGATGGTGATAGCTGTAGTCGCATGCTGGCGGACCGCTCGAGATCCGACGGAATCAATCCCAGGGAAAGGCGCCGTCTGCAGCGGGTTGATGGTGACAGCCATCGCCGCCTGGTAGCAGATCATTGTCACTTACGACGAACTGATGGTGATGGTTGTAGCTGTCTTGATACTGAGCCGCTCGGGACCGAATGAAGGATTGAAGGGCTTTGATGTGTACCCATTTTGGAGAAATTTGGACTCTTGAAGAGGAAGCTCGGAAAGAGTTCGACTTTCGTAGGCGTCTGATTGGAGGTGCTCGACTAAGACTCAATCGCTGGAAAGTTCGGTAAGAGCTCGATCGATCGAAAGGGATGTTTGGAAGAAGTCCGGCTCTTGAAGAAGTCCGACCGAAGGGAAAGCTCGGAGGGGGTTTGGCTCTTGCAGGCGTCTGGCTGGAAGGGCGCGGAAAGAGTTCGGCTCTCGTGGGAGTCCGACTGAAGCTCGACTGCTGAGGAGTTCCACTAAAGTCCGATCGCTGGGAGTCCAAGAAGCTCGACCGTTAAGCAGTTTGGTCGAACCGCTGGGAGTCTGAAGGAGCTCGACTGCTGAGTTCGGCCGACTGAAGGGGTTCGGCTAAGATCCATCCGTTGAAGCTCTTCCATGGCTACCGATTGCATTAGGCAGAGCATCGAACTGGACTTCGGCAGGAGCGAAATTTATCTCCAACAATAGTTCCTCCACTTTCGAGTTCGAAACTCGAAGGAAGGGAGTGCAGAAAAGGTGACTGCCGAAGTTCTCTTTCGGGCTCCGTGCTGATTCAGGTCGAAGTTCGGGGGAGATCTGATCTATGGCTGGGGTTGATGCGGTCGCTCGGGAGAGATCTTATCTCTGTCCGAGATCGTCCTAGGTGCTCTGGTCGAGGTGGTCTCTTGATTTTATCTCTGGCCGAGGTTGGCTCGAGCGACCTGACCGAGGTTGGTTCGGGCGCTCTGGCTGAGGCTGATGGAGATTCTGTCTTCCATAGACTTTGGAGCTCGAATTTAGACTTTGCTTACGTTAGGACGAGATTCTCCTCCTATTTCTAACAGACTGTAGGGGCACATGCGGACCATCGTCCGAGCCTCTTCTCCCATCTCATCTAAGATGAATGAGGCCTTCGACTTTGCTCGCATTAAGGATGAGGTCCTCCTCCTGTTCCTAACGGGCTGTGGGGGCACATGCGGACCGTCGTCCGAGCCTCTTCCCCCATCTCGTCTAAGGTGAACGAGGCCTTTGACTTTGCTCGCGTTAGGACGAGATTCTCCTCCTATTCCTAACGGACTGTGGGGGCACATACGGACTATCGTCCGAACCTCTTCCTCCATCTCGTCTAAGGTGAACGAGGCCTTCGACTTTGCTCACGTTAGGAACGAGGTTCTCCTCTTGTTTCTAACGAATTATGGGGGCATATAATGCAGACCGTCGTCCGTATCTCTCCCCCATCTCGTCTAAGGTGAACGAGGCCTTCGACTTTGCTCGCATTAGGATGAGGTTTTCTTCCTATTTCTAACGGGCTGTGGGGGCTCATGCAGACTATCGTCCGAGCCTTTTCCCCCATCTTGTCTAAGGTGAACGAGGCCTTTGACTTTGCTCACGTTAGGATGAGATCCTCCTCCTCTTCCTAACGGGCTGTGCGGGCACATGCGAAGCGTTGTCCAAGCCTCACCCCCATCTCGTCTAAGGTGAACGAGGCCTTCGACTTTGGGAAGGTCTTATTTCCTATAGTCGAGGTTGACTTGGAGGAGATCTTATCTCCTGCAGTCAAGGTTGCCCCGGAGGAGATCTTATCTCCTACAGCCAAGGTTGGAGGTCTTTGACCTGCTCGCGTTAGGACGAGGTTCTCCTCCTATTCCTAATGAGCCACTTTTGTGCATTTCTTTGCTACCATTACGTAATCCTTGTACCAGAAAATAATAATGCTGAGCGAAGGAGTTTTAAAGAAAGTCTACTGATAATACATCTTCAGATTTTCTGAGTTCCAAGGTCGGGGAAGTACTATCTCTCTGAGCTCCTTCAGGCGATAAGTTTTGAGTCGGATGACCTCCACCACTTCATACGAACCTTCTTAATTTGGGGCGAGCTTCCCTTGACTCTAAGGTTGAGTGACAGCAGCTCGTTGGAGCACTAAGTCTCCCACTCTGAATGTCTTATTTTTAACTCTGGAGTTGTAGTACCGAGCCACCTTCCATCTATAGGCTGCCATCCGGACGCAGGCTTCCTTCCTTTTTTTTTTTCAGAAGATCGAGGTTGACTCTGAGGTCCTGAGAGTTGTACCACTCGTTGAAGCCCACGACTCGTGCAGATGGAAGCTTGAGCTCGATCGAGATAACTGCCTCAGTGCTGAAGGTCAAGGCGAAGGGTGTTTCTCCGATCGGCATCCTTTGAGTAGTTCGATATGTCCAGAGGATATGGTAGAGTTCGTCCACCCAGGCCTTCTTTGTCCTATCGAGTCTCGCTTTGATTTTTTGTAGTAGGATCCGGTTGGTTACCTCAGCTTCTCCATTGGCCTGCGGGTGAGCCACCGATGTGAAACAATGGAAGATGTTTAGTCCTTTGCAAAACTCGACGAATCTTGCCCCAGTGAACTATCGCCCATTGTTGGTTATGAGGATTCAGGACAGGCTAAATCGGCAGACTAGTGACTTCCAGATGAAGTCCTGCACCTTGGCCTCGGTAATCTTCGCTAGTGGTTCGGCTTCGACCCACTTGGTGAAATAGTCGATCGTGATCAGGAGAAACTTCCGCTGCCCAGACGCCATTGGAAAGGGACCAAGTATTTCCATTCTCCACTGCGTAATGGCCAAGATGCGCTGAGCGGAGCAAGTTTGGATGTCGGTTGCCTTTACACGCTAGCATTTTTCTGACAGCGGTCGCACCTCTTTACGTATTCCATGGAATCGCGAAATAAGGTCGGTCAGTAGTATCCCTGCCGAAGTAGTTTTTGCGATAGGGACCTAGCTCCTACATGACTTCCGTAGAGTCCTTCGGGCACATCCCATAGCATGAGGTCGGCCTTTGAAGGTTAGAGACATCTCAGCAATGGAAGGGAGTACGACCTCTTATACAACTTACCTTCGTATAAGACATAGCGGGAGGCTTGATTCCTATGCTTTCGAGCTTCTTTTCGATCGCAAGGAAGGACCTCCTCTTCAAGATAGGTGATCAATGGGTCGATCCAGCTAGGCTCAAATTTCGTCCGCAGCATGACCTAAGATTCCTCTATTGTTGGGTACTTCAAAGTTTCCAAAAATACTTCTTTGGACAGCTCGATCGGGACTAAAGCAGCCAACTTGGAGAGAAGATCGGCTCTTGCATTTTTTGCCCTTGGGATGTGCTGAATGCTGAAACTTTCGAAGATCGGGATCAAATTCCTCACTTTTTCGAGGTACGTCACCATGCTTTCCTCCCATGCCTCGTAGCTGCCGCCAACTTGATCGACCACTAGCTGGAAATTGCTGTAGACTTGAAGTCGATCTATTTTTAATTCTCTTACTATCTTTAATCCGATGATCAATGCTTCATACTCGATCCCATTATTGGTCGTGAGAAACTCGAGGCGCAGTGCATACTCGATGATGACTTTCTCGGGACTGACCAAGACTAGCCCCGCACCAGCTCCAATGGAGTTGGATGAACCATCCACGTGCAGAGCCCAGGAGCCTTCAGAAAGGTCGGTGCTTTCCTCGGGGAGGTTCGATTGCGACAGCTCGGCTTCGTCAAAGCTTGGCCTCGCTTTGGTACCGATCTTGCATGATTCAAGCTTGGCTTCGACTGGAATGATGCATTCTAGCATAAAATCCATCAGTATCTGGGCCTTGATCGATGGTCTGGGTTGATAGTTGATGTCGAACTCTATGAGCTCGATTGCCCATTTTGCGATTCTTTCGAAAGCGTCTGCTCGGTGGAGGACTATTTTTATTGGTTGGTCCATGAGGACCGTTATGGTGTGCTCTTGAAAGTAAGATTGGAGCCTTCTGACAGTAATTAGAAGAGAGTAAGTTAGTTTTTCTAATCTAGAGTACTTGGTCTCCGCATCCCTCAGGACTCGGCTTACATAGTAGACTGGTCGCTGCGTCTTTACTTCTTTCCTGATCAGGACTGTCGCTAGGGCCTCCGGAGAGACAGCTAGATATAGAAATAATTCTTCCCCAGGTTCGGACTTTGTCAGTAGTGAGGATGTGTCGAGGTAGTTTTTAAGCTTCTCGAATGCCTGTTGGCACTCCATCATCCAGCAGAAGTTCTTCGATCATCTGAGAACCTAGAAGAAGGGCATGCATCATTCGACCGACCTTGAGATGAAGCGATTTAGGGACGCTACCTTCCCGGCCAGGTGCTGAACTTTCTTGATCGTCTTTGGAACAGTCATCTCCCAAATGGCTCGAATTTTTTGGGGGTTTGCCTCGATTCCGCATCTCAACATCATGAACCTCAAAAAATTTTTGGAGGTCACACCAAAGGCGCACTTGGTTGGGTTCAACTTTATCTTATGCTTCCTGAGTGCACCAAAGGTCTCTTCAAGGTCGACTAGGTGGTCTGTTGAAGCTCGACTTTTGACGAGCATATCATCTACGTACACCTCCATATTGCGGTCGATCTACTCCTTGAAGACCTTATTAACCAAATGTTGGTATGTTGCTCCTGCATTTTTGAGTCCAAAAGGCATGACCCTATAGCAATAAAGACCACGATCAGTAATGAAGGCGGTCTTCTCTTCGTCCTCGGGTGCTATGCATATCTGGTTATAACCAGAAAAGGCATCTATGAAGGTGAGGAGCTCATGGCCTGAGGTTGCATCCACCAGCTGGTCGATCCTGGATAGGGGATAGCTATCTTTCGGGCAGGCCTTGTTCAACTTTTTGAAGTCGACTTACATTCTCTACTTGTTATTCGCTTTCTTGACGAGAACCACGTTCGAAACCCAGGTCGGATAGTTAACCTCTCGGATGAGTCCAACTTTGAGGAGCTTGTCTACTTCTTCGGCGATTGCTTTCTGCCTCTCCGGAGCATGATGGCGCATCTTTTCTCTTATCGATCGGTGCCTCGGATTGATGGCCAACCGATGTTCCATGATCTCGGTATCGATCCTTGGCATGTCCACTGGGGTCCAGGCAAAGACATCTATATTTCTTCTGAGGAAAACGACGAGCTACTCCCGAACCTCATCTGCCAAGTTGGAGCCGATCTGCACCACGTGCTCCGAGTTTCCGTCATTCAAGGGCATAGAGACGAGGTCCTCCGTAGGCTCACCCCACTCCTCAGTGAGGTCGTCGCGGACGTCCAGTCCATCAACAAGATAAGGGTCGGGCTGATCTCTCTTATGTAGGGTGATCGAGTAGCAGTACCTCGTCAGAGCCTGGTCTCCTCTGACTTCTCCAACCCCATGACTCGTTGGAAATTTCATCTTCAAATAATAGGTTGACACTACCATCCGGAGTGCATTTAGATCAGGTCGGTCGAGAATCGCGTTATAGGCGGATGGAGTTCTTACGACTAGAAAGTCGACCCACGCTTTAGCCAATTTTGGGTGTTGCCCTGTCGTTACGGCCAAAATTATTATGCTTTCGACTGGTACGACGTTGCCAGCGAATCCTACCAGCGGAAAATTCATAGGCCCCAAGCGGTCATCGGATAGGAATATTTTTGAGAAGGCATCGTAAAATAATACGTCGGTCGAGCTTCCATTATCCACTAAAATGTGGCATACATCATAGTCAGCAATGTTCAAAAAAATTACAACTGCATCATTGTGCGGAAATTGGATCCCCTGGCCATTCGCCTCAGTAAAGGTCATGGATTCCATGGTCCTTCGTCTTTTCACCGATTCCTCGGATCCACTGGCCTCTTCTTATTGAAGTCCCCCCGAGATAGTGTTGATGATGCCAAGAGGCAGCCGATCTTCATACTGGTTTCTCCTACTTGACGGTAATGCTCTCAGCCGATCTTTCCACTCCTCAGACCGTCTTCACAGGAATTGGCTAAGTCTGCCTCGCCTGACGAGCTCTTCGATCTCGTCCTAAAGTTAGATGCACTCCTCGATGTCATGACCGTGGTCGCGATGGTAAAGGTAGAACTTATTGGGGTTGCGCTTTCTAGGATGGAAACGCATTCTCTCTGATCTTGGAAGTCATTCCTGGATCTTCATCAATACTTAAATTTTTGGGGCGTTAAGGGGGGCGTAGTTGTGAAATCATCGTCGGAGAGAACTTCGGTGCTGGGGGGAACCTCGGCGTGCCCTTCCGTCGGGGCTTCTCTGCCTTCGAGCTTGAGGGGGAGTTCGGACTCGCCCGCGACCAGGGGGAGTCCGGGAACGCGGTCGAGCTTCAGTCTACTTTCTTTCTTCGATGGGCCTGCCTGGCCCATCGATTCATCGCTTATCGCTGGCTTCGTCGTCCTTAGCCTTGAAGGTCTCCTCTGCTCGGGCATAACTTTTGGCCTGAGCTAGCATGTCGGCAAAATTCTTGGGATACTTCTTTTTCAGGAAGAATAGTAAGTCATTCTTTTGAAGGCCGCCCTTGAGAGCGACTATGGTGACTGATTGGTCCAGGTTTCGGACCTCCAATGCAGTAGTATTAAACTGGGTGACGTAAGTCCGGATGGGTTACCCCTTCTTCTGCCTGATGGCCATTAAGAAATCCGAACCTCGACATGGACGCCGACTACTGACGAAGTGGGCCATGAATTATTGACTCATCTGGTCAAATGATAAGATGGTACTCGACTTGAGTGCCGAGTATCAGTTCTTGGCGGCCCCCTTAAGGGTAGAAGAAAAAGTCCGGCATAGGATAGCATCTGATGCACCATGGAGCAACATCGTTGTCCGGAAGGCTTCCAAGTGGTCGATCGAATTGGTGGTCCCATCATAGCTCTCGAACTATGGAAGCTTAAAGTTCGGCGGGATCAGTTTCTGTATGATTTTTTTGTGAAAAAGGGGGGTCAGTGCAGATGTCATTACCATATGAGGAGGGAGTGTGACGAAGTTCTTCGATTCATCAGCTCATTTCTAAGAGCCTTTGATTTAAGAGATCTTCGCGGTCTCTGATCTCCAAGGTTTTCTTGCAGAATGGGTGCGAAGCTTCATCCTGGGTCGAGCCACGGTCCGAGCAAGGGCGCTCCCTCCGTTGCCTTCCTCTTCCAGGGATTGGAGGTCGGGTAGCCCATGTCAGTCGCCCCTGGACTGAACCACATGGCTCTGGAGAATCCTGCACCGGTTGAGCTGGTACTAGGGCCTGCTGGTGCATGGCCTACATAGCCTGCACCGCCTCCATGAGACCACGAACTTGCTGGATGAGCAGGTTGAACTGCTCCGCATCCACCGCGGCTATAGAGGGTACCTGGATCACCGGGGCTGGAGTGGGAGCGGACGGATCTGAACGAGATCAGGCCATGGAGGTCGTCGATCGTCGGGTCGAGGCTCTTCTGGGGGGCATTTTTTTTTTGGAAAGGAATTCTAGAGAGGAAGAAGAGAGATCTCCGGAGTGGGAAGAGAGAAATCGTCGTCGAGCACTCCTTTAAGAACAAGAGAATCTTGGTGATTCGGGCCCTTCCTCTAGCGCCAATTTGTTGGTGCAGAAATTGATTATCGCTGGATCTGGCTGGAGTAGAGGTGGACGAGGTCATCACCGGAGACCTATAAAACAAAGTTCCGTTCGGAGCCGATGGGGGTGGCTCCGGCAGGACCCTCCGACGATCAAGTCAGCTCCGGCCAACTGGAATGGAGTGCTCGAGAATGAGTTCCACAGAGCTTAGAGAAGAAAATGAGAGCTTAGAGATCAGAGATTAGAGTTAGCGTATTAGGAGGGTCCTTTTTATAGGCGGAGCTTGATGGTGATAGCTGTAGCCGCGTGCTGGCGGGCCGCTCGAGGTCCGACGGAGTCAGTCCCAGGGGAAGGCGCCGTCTGCAGTAGATTGATGGTGATAGCCATCGCCACCTGATAGCGGATCGCTGTCGCTTACGGTGGATTGATGATGATGGCTGCAGCTATCTTGATACTGAGCCGCTGGGGGCCAAATAAAGGGTTGGAGGGCTTTGATGTGTACCCATTTTGGAGGAGTTCGGACTTCTGAAGAGGAAGCTCGGAAGGAGTTCGACTCCCATAGGCGTCTGACTGGAGGTACTCGACTAAGACTCGGTCGTTGGAGAGTTCGGTAGGAGCTCGGCCGGCTGAAAGGGGTGTTTGAGAGAAGTCCAACTTTTGAAGAAATCTGATCGAAGGGGAAGCTCGGAGGGGGTTTGGCTCTTGCAGGCGTCTGGCTGGAAGGGCGCGGAGAGAGTTCGGCTCTCGCAGGAGTCCGACTGAAGCTCAATCACTGAGGAGTTTCGCTAAAGCCCAGCCGCTGGGAGTCCAAGGAGCTCGACCGCTAAGCACTTCGGTCGGCTGAAGGAGTTCGAACAAGCTCGGCCGCTGAGGAGTTCGGCTGGTTAAAGGGATTCGATCGGACCGCTGGGAGTCCGAAGGAGCTCGGCCGCTGAGGAGTTCTGCTAAAGTCCGACAGCTGGGAGTCTAGGGAGCTCGGCCGCTAAGCAGTTCGATCGAACCGCTAGGAGTCCAAAGAAGCTCGGCCGCTGAGGAGTTCGGCCGGCTGAAGAGGTTCGGCTAAGATCCGTTTGTTGAAGTTCTTCCGTGGCTACTGATTGCATTAGGCAGAGCATCGAATTGGACTTCGGTAGGAGCGGAGTTTATTCCCAATATTAACCATGCCCAGCTGGAGTCTCTTAATGAGGATTAGCTAGATCACTGTCAATAAGATATAGTTATCTCGGAAATGATATGTTTGTCTCCAAAAAAGCCAAATGGTCAAGTAAACATGTGCTGCAAATGTAGGCCGTCTGTCATGGCCCAACAAAGAGGACAATCCTGCCAAATACTTTTTAAGCAACTGATTTGAAAATGGACAATCCAAGAGAAGGATTATGGATGCAAAGCTTGGTAAGGGTGAGAGCTATCTTATTATATACATGCCCATAGAAGTTATTTTTTGGAAGACTCTGAATTTGGGCCAAAGAGTGTGAAACCGATTTGCCACACTGCGCAAGGCCTGATGCTCGAGAAAAAGCTATGCTATCAGGCAGCACCATACATACATCACCCATCTAGTTTCAAGCCAAGCGATCCAGAGAGATCAATCCAAAGCATGCCTCATAAGCTTCTTCTTCTTTTTTTTCTTTTGCATATTTAGGATGGGGCTGAAAGAAAGCGTATGAAATCCTATTATCCGTATCCGAATTTTGATTGATTGGATTTAGATAAGCATTAGAGCATAAAAATCTGAATTTTTTTTATATGGATGTTGATGAATTTTAGTTTTCTTTTTTTTTTTTGATTCAGATTTGGATCTTTGGATAATAGAATATTTTAACTGAAATATCCAGATACTAGTAGTTAGTTTAAAATAATTTAATTAAATTATACTTTGGGATTTGCTTCATGTTTAACATGGATGATCATACATTTTTGTGACCAATAAGACAGTTAGTGATCACATTAATTCTTCATGTAAGATATTTGTTATCCTCCTAATTTTTTAAAACCATCAAGATATTTAAAATGTATCATATAGAATTATATTTTATCTTTTACTCCTAAAAATATTATTTGTTATCAAATTTTGCTATGCATTTGATTTGCATTTAGAATAATATTTGATTTATATTCATATTCATTTATAAGAATATGGACACAAATTTTAATATCTGTTTGATATCCATTTTCACATTCTATGTATTAAATAAATATGGATTCAAATATAGATGTGTTTGATCATTATCCACTTATTTTTAACCTCAGGTTACAGTGATAAGATCAAACCAGAATGTAGCTTGATTATATGTATACATGCATGTATGTTTACACACCCCACTCTATATATATTAGTCTGAATATTGTTCTTTCCAAATTATTTATCTTGACTAGAAAATAGCCAAGATCTCCATTTTCTTTCTTATGAATCTTACATTGTTGTTTTTCTTTTTGAAAACTTAAAAATGCAATAATAATTTTAGTAAATATTAATGGAGTATGTTATACTATAAAGCACCTATTCTAGTTAATGCTCAACTCATGGCTTTAATATAATGGTTCGTAATTGATAAAATACATGAGAGATAGATGGTATTAGTTGAGGTCCGTGGTTCAACCGCTCATCAATTTCTGCCAAATAGAATGGGTGAATCGGATAATGTCTGGAATGGGTATTTTCTATATCAACTAGTTTCATTATACACACGTTGCATTGTAATTTTTCTTACTTATATTTTAATTCCAATGTTTGATATAATTTTATATTTTTTATCTTGATATCCTATTAATATGTATCTATTATTATTTAAGTACATATTAATTATAAGAATCCAGTCTACTGACCAGTCCAAAGTCCTCGTAGGCCCAAACCATACACGAATCTTAGCACAACATTAAAAAAAAAAGAAAAAATGGGAGAAGGGGAGGAAGAGGACTCCAATAAGGAGTCTTCTAATCTCCCCAATCCATTTAAGAGAAGGATTGTGCCAGTGGATTAAACTAGGAAAAGCCCTAAGAATCGCCTATAAATCTCCTTTCCATCCTCCTTAATATGTTGTCCAAATCTCCAATCAATTACTGGCAAAATCATGGGGGTTTATTGGATTTTTCCTATTGACTATTTTTGATGAGCTACCATTGATTCATCATTGAGTGTAAGGTATCGATTTCCTCTTTTTGTTCCTCTTCTCTATTTTTTAATCCCCATAAGGCTTTTGACGATCGGATTTAATTGTCGATCATCAAATTTTAGAGGAGACCGAACCTCCCCTATTTCGCTTTCTTCTTTTCCTTCCATAGGACCGGCCATGGTCGTTGGACGTGGCCATACTTTGATTAATGTAGATTGAAGCTACTATTACTGGCACCAAGAGGGTCCTCGTCGATCGTGGTCATTATCATGGAAGTATCCAAGCCCTTTTCCTCTTTCTTTTCCCCTCCCCTATTTTTATGAAGAAGAAGAAGAAGAAAACTAGAAAAGAAATAAAAAAAAAAGGAAGAGAAAAGAAAAGAAAAGAAAAGAAAAGAAAAAAAAGAACAAATTTTCTATCTTTTTTCTCTACC
The DNA here is from genome assembly GCA_006176705.1 of Cocos nucifera. Classification (NCBI taxonomy): domain Eukaryota; kingdom Viridiplantae; phylum Streptophyta; class Magnoliopsida; order Arecales; family Arecaceae; genus Cocos; species Cocos nucifera. Next base: position 367,212 of record QRFJ01002290.1, read on the forward strand.
TTCTCTTTTTACTTTCTCTCTCTATTTTCTCTCTCTTTTCATGAATTTCTCTCTCTAGATATCTTTATGGGCAAGTGGATAGTCCAGATACCAGATAACTCAGATTAATTGGTTAACCGTAGAAGAAATTCCGAACTTACGATATTAGGATTGTTTGCCATAATTTTTCACTATTTTTAATCATCTATGATTTTTATGTTTAAACCCTGATCATATAGAGGTACAATTATTTGCACAAAATATCAAGCAGAATATCTTATTTGTAAATTCATAGATTGAGAAGTTTATCGATTATTGTGTTTAAGTCAATTATCAATAAAAATAAGAATTCTTGTATACAAATATCTATCTATCTATCTATCTATCTATATATATATATACTTCTATATTGCATGGTCTTGATTTCTTATAAACAATTTTGATAGATATGTGATCATTAGGGACATGAGAGAAGTAGCACAAAGATTCAAAGTTTGGATTTTGGATCGATCGGTATTATGATGAAATTTATGTATAAGTGGCATATGATGTCTATAATAAAATTGATGAGTTATATCTTTGATTTTAATAAGTAAGGTTTGACCTAAGTATGAGAGATTTTAACTCTGAAATAAAGTATGATATATTAATATATTATATGAAGTATATTTATTTAATTATTATTTAGATGATTTTAAAATTTTAAACTTGATATGGATGAAGATCATGATGATTTTTCTAATTTTTAATATTGATTATTTGATCGTTATAATTTTGGAAAGTTGTTTAGGATATGGCCTATGGAAAGATTTCATTGTATGAGTGAAAAATATTTTTCAAATATTGAACATCATGTATGAAACTTGTATGTGATAGAAAATATATTTTTAATGATAGATTAGATTTTATTGTAAAAGCATAAAATATAAAGAATATCCACTACTATAAAAAAGGACTACGACAATGGTTCGTAACCACTATCATAGCACAAAAAATTGCTGCCATAAGCTATGGCAGCGGTTCTTTAATCGCTGCTACTGTAGTCATCGTCGTAGCTCTATGGCAGCGGTTGTTGCAGTGGTTGTTTGAACTGCTGTCATAGGTTATATTGCAGTCGTCGTCGTAACTCTATGACAGCGATTATTGCAGCGGTTGTTTGAACCGCTGGCATAGATAGCCTATTAAACTACTATAATAGATCGATCTATAGCAATGGTTATATAACCGCTGTCATAGATAATCTATAGCAGCAGTTTTTTAACTGCTGTCATAGATCTAATGCAGTGGTTGACACCATTTGCATCAAAAATTCATGGCAGTGGTTGGTATGGATATGGCAGCGATTATAAAACCGCTACAGTTGATCTTGAATAATTAAAAAATTAAAATTTTTATTTTTTTTTTATATATTTTATCTAATAAATATAGATATATAGTATAAGAAAATATAATAAACATAAAAATTATTCTGAAATACTAAAATTTTATTATCAAATAAAATTTATTATAATATTTTTTTAAAAAAATAAAATACATCAAAAGTTTTCTAAATCTACATCATCATCGTCATCACCGAAAGTCGGAGCTGGAGCTGGAATGCGGGCCAACATATCCTCGAAGCCCATGACTCTAAAATATGTGCTGAGCGTCGACATCATGTCTCTGACGATGTTCTCCAGATGAGATGTGCGCTCCTCAGTCCGATCTGCCCATGTTGCAGCATGATCTGTCCGTGCCAATGCCTCCCAAGCTCCTTCCGACTGACGATACCAGAAGTCTGTGAGGAGATGCTCATCTCGGATCAGTAGCTCATCGGCATGTATCTGAGCCTGCATCGGATCCTTCCAAAGTACTCGAGCCCCAAGACCTGAGACAGATGGTCATGGGGCCCAGAGATATCCAGGCCCTCGCTCACAAGCGCATCTAACTGATCCTATAATTATAAATTAAAATAAAATTTTATAAAAAATACTATAATACTAATCATATATACTAATATATTTAATATTTATAAAAATACGTTCGATCGTGGCGTTCATTGGTCTGTCCATCTTATCCGTGCGGTTGGATCAGAAGATCTTGCTATGACTGGGCATCACTCCATCTCTCATCAGTTATAACAAAGAATAAATTTATCAAAAAGATGATAAAAAATATAAATTTAATTTATTTAGTAAAATTTAGAATTAATTATCTCTCTATATACATGATTGGCCATAAACTCGTGGTCTAGAGTGTGCGTATACTCCTGGACTGCATGATTCTTTCGGTTCTGATGCAAGATAGCCTAACAAGTATTCAAATAAATAATAAATATTTAAAAAATATTTAAATAAAACTTTAAGCGTATTGAAAAATTCAAAAGTTAGAAATTTTATCTCGAACTTTTGGCTTCTCCAGTGTCTAACCATCTTCTCCTATTGACGTGGAGGACAGTCCTGTATCTAGAAAACAAGCTCTTCCGAAGTGTCTCATCGGTGCTCGAGCCATTCTCTATGGAGCTTGACCTTGTAATCCTAGTACAACTCTCCGATCTTCCTCAGTCGGACATCTCGAGCCCTCTCGTGATCGGAGAAGTCGTACCTTCCCTTCATAAAGTTATCAAAAATTAGTTATAAAATTATTTTAATCAAATATATATAGTGTAAACATATAAAATGCATAAATATAACTAAGATGCACGTACTTATCCATATCTTCTTTCATACCCAGTCCCTAATGGCAGCATCCATCAAACGTCAGTCTTTGGGCTCTACGGGAATGATGTCCGACTGCCTCATAAGTACTCCAAAAAAGAAATGCATCTCCTGCGTGGTCTTCTTTATCGATCTTTCCTTCGCATCGTAATAGACCATCACCTGATGCTGGCAGTTCCACATGTGTGCCATACGTATGGGACCATAAAATATCTGATTGGATGATGCACCTGCAATGCAAATACATTATGCAAATATACAAGTATATAAATACTATATAAAAAATAAAGTTATGCTAATATAATAAAAACATACACTCAAATGCCTACGTAGTAGCATGTGTCTTAGATATGGACGACGATAGAGGCTTAGCTGCCGGTGGAGTAGATGTCGACGATGGAGGTCCCTAAGTAGCCGATGTCGAGGTAGATGGAGTATGCTCTGACTGCTCCTTGGATGCTGAACTGCGTGTAATCCATCGAGGGGCAGGGATGAAAGTTAGATGGTATTTTGGTGCCATCATGATCTGTAATGTTAATGAACATTAATCAATATAACATGTTGAACAATAATATTAGTGTTGGTGTAGAATCTGGTTGACATCAGATCGAGCTGGAGTTAGAGAAGAAGAGGTCGCCGTCGGTGATCTGCAAAATAAAGTCCCATCTAAAGTCGGTGGTGGTGGCTTCGACAGGATCCTCCGATGATTAAGTCAGCTCTTCGGACCAATAAAAATGGAGTGCTCAAGGAAGAATTTGGTAGAGTTTTGGAAAGGAGAAGAGAGCTTAGAGAAAATATATCTGAAGGATCCTTTTTTATAGACGGAGCCTATCATAATCATCCGATAGTGGAGTCACCTATAGCAGACTGATAAATGATAATCGTAACTATCCTGATAAATGACAGTCATAACTATCCGGTAGTGGGATCGCCTGTTCATTGAGATTTAATAGTCGAAGTCCAGAAGAAGCAGGTGCTGGTTGGTGAAAAACTTTGATATATATCAATTTTAGAGAAGTTCGGACTCCTAAAGAAAATATGGCTAGAGGAGATTATCTGGGAGGAACACTACTTAAAATCTGAAAGTAATCCGCTGGAGGAATCCAGATGAAGTTTGACTGAAGGAGAAATCTGGAAGGAGTTAGACTTTTGTAGAAATTTGATTGAAGAAGACGTCTGAAAGAAGTTCGGCTCCTGTAGAAATCCGACTGAATGAGAGGTATGGAAGGAGTTTGGCTCCTAAAGGAATTCAATCGAAGAAGACGTCCAGAAGAAGTTCGGCTCCTATAAAAATTCGACTGAAGAAGAGATTCAGGAGGAGTTCGACTCCTAGAGGAATCCGACTGAAGGAGATGTTCGAAAGGAGTTTAACTCCTATAGAAATTCGACTGAAGGAGAGATCCGAAAGAAGTTCGACTCCTGTAGAAATCTGATTGAAGGAGAGATCTGGAAGGAGTTCGGCTCCTAAAGGAATTCGACTGAAGGAGACGTTCGAAAGAAGTTCGACTCCTGTAGAAATCTAACTGAAGGAGAGGTCTGGGAGGGGTTCGGCTGCTGGAGAAAGTCCAGATGCTTGAAGAAGTTTGGTTGGGGTTCGACCGTTGGAGGGAGTCCGAGTGCTTAAAGGAGTTTGGCTACTGGACGAAGTTCGGAAGGAGTTCGACTGCTGGAGGAGTTTGGCTGCTAAAGGAGTTCGGTCGGGGTTCGACTGCTGAAGGCAGAATTTTTAATCGAAGCTTTCCATGATTACCAGTCGCATTAGGCTAAGCATCAGACTGAACTTCGATGGGAGCGGAGTTTATCCCCAATAATTATCTTTCCACTCTCGAGTTCGAAATTTAAAAGAAGGAAGTACAAAAAGATGACTATCGAAGTTTTTTTTTGGGCTCTACACCCATTGAGATTGAAGTTGAAGCTCGGAAGAGATCTTATCTCCAGCCGAGGTTGAAATAGATCTTATCTCCTGTTGAGATTGAAGTTGAAGCTCGGAGAAAATCTTATCTCCAGCCAAGGTTGAAGGAGATATTATCTCCTGTTGACATGGGCATTGAAGCTCGGAGTAGATCTTATCTCCAGTCGAGGTTAAAGGAGATTTTATCTTCTATTGACGTTGAAGTTGAAACTCGGAGGAGATCTTATCTCCAGTCGAGTCGGGACCTCTCTTCTCACCTCATCTAAAATGAACGAGGTCTTTGACTTTGCTTACATTAAGATGAGGTTCTCCTTCTATTCCTAATGAGTTATAAGGGCATATAAGGGCCATTGTCAGGACCTCTTCCCTCATTTCATCTAAAACGAACGAGACCTTCGACTTTGCTCGTGTTAGGATGAGGTTCTCTTCCTGTTCCTAACGGACTGTAGGAGCACATAAGGACCATTATCAGGACCTCTCTCCTCATCTCGTTTAAAATGAACGAGGCCTTCGACATTGCTCATGTTAGGACACCGTTGTCAGGGCCTCTTTTTATCTCATCTAAAATGAACGAGGCCTTCGACTTTGCTTACGTTAGGATGAGGTTCTTCTTTTATTCCTAATGGATTATAGGGGTGCGTAAGGGCCATTGTCAGGGCCTCTTCCCTCATCTCTTCTAAAATGAATGAGGTCTTCGACTTTGCTCACGTTAGGACAAGATTCTCTTCCTATTTCTAATGGGCTGTAGGGATGCATAAGGGCCATTGTCAGGGCCTCTTTCCTCATCTCGTCTAAAATAAACAAGGCCTTCGACTTGCTCATGTTAGGATGAAGTTCCCCTCCTATTCCTAACATGGCCACTATTGATTGCTTCTTCCCCATCATCACATAGTTTTTGTACCAAGAAACCATAATATTAAAATGGAAGAGTTTTATTGAAGAAAAATTAGTGATAGTACATCCTCAAATTTTCTGAATTTCAAGATCATGGGAGCGTTGTTCCTCCGAGCTCCTTTAGGCGATAAGTTTTGGATCGAATGACCTCCTTTATTTCATACGGATCTTGTCAATTCGGAGCAAGCTTTTTTTGGCTTTCAGGCTGAGAGATGGCGGCTCGCCGAAGTACTAAGTTCCCCAGAGATAGTGTTGATGATGCCGAGAGATGGCCAATCTTCTTGTTGTTCCTCCCTTCTTGGTGGTTTTGGTTGTGGCAGTGCCCTCGGTCGATCTTCTCTTGCTTCAGATCGACGTCTGTGGAGCATTGGGGGGGCATAGTTGTGAAATCTTCTAAGGAACGAACTTCATCGTGCCCTTCTATCGAGGCTTCTTTGATGATGAGCTCGAGAAGGAGTTTGGACTCGCTTGCGCTTAGGGAGAGTCCGTGAGTGTGATCGAACTTCATTCGGCCTTCCATCAGCTGTGGATTTATTAGACTTATCCGTCCATCACTCTTCCGTGGCTTCCTTATCCTTCAACTTGAAGGCTTCTTTCGCTCGGGCATATCCTTCAGTCCGAGCTAGTAATTCGATAAGATCCTTGGGGTACTTCTTCTCCAAGAAGAATAATAAATCATTCTTCTGAAGGTCATTCTTGAGCGCGCCATTGTAATAGACTAGTCCAGATTCTGGACCTCTAATGCAGTAGCATTAAATTGGATGACATAAGTCTGGATAGATTCTTCCTCCTTCTACTTGATATTCATCAGAAAATTCGAACCTTGACGGGGACGTCGACTGCTAATGAAGTGAGCCGCAAACTGATGGCTCATCTGATCAAAGAAGAAGATTGTATCCTATTTCAACATTGAGTACTAATTTTTTGTTACTCCCTTTAAGGTAGACGAAAAAGCTCGGTATAAGAAGGCGTCTGATGTGCCATGGAGCAGCATCATGGTCTAGAAGGCCTCCAGGTGATCGATCGGATAAGAGATTTCGTCGTAGCTTTCAAATTGGGAAAGTCTGAATTTTGGCGGAACGGGCTCTTGTATAATTCAAGGAGAGAAAGAAAGATCGGTGCGAACATCTTCATCGTGAGCCAGGGCGACGTGGTAGAGTTTCTCAATCCGTCGATCCATTTTTCACAATTTCTGATCGAGGATGTTGTCTCGATCGCAGATCTTGGAAGGCTTTCGATTGTAAATGAAAAAAATCTTTTTCGGAGAAGAATCATAATTCGAACAAGGATCCTCTACTCTCTATTTTTTCTTTCTAAGGGCGATGGGTATGCTAGCCTAAGTGCTCCTCCATGGGACTTGTTTCTGATATCTCGATGGTGGGTTTTTCGATGGAACCGCTATTGGAGGCTGCCGCATGGCTTGCACCATCTTGGTAAGGCCTTGAACCTACTGCACCAGCAAGTTAAACTGCTCTGGATCTACCGTGGCCGTCGGTGGAGTAGGAGGTTGCAGCGCCGATACTGGAGCAGAAATGGATGGGTCTGGCTCGGGTCTTGAAGAAAAAGATTCATAAGGTCGACTGAGCACTTCTTTAAGAATGAGGGTATCTTAGGAATAGAGGATCCTTCCTCTAACGTCAATCCTGTTGGTGCAGAATCTGGTTGACGTCAGATTGAGCTAGAGTTGGAGAAAAAAAGATCATCATCGGTAATTTGCAAAACAAAGTCCCATCCAGAGTTGGTGGTGGTGGCTTCGGTAGGACCCTCTGATGATTAAGTCAGCTCTTCTAGCCAACAGAAATGGAATGCTCGAATAAGAATTTAGCAGAGTTTTGAAAAGAAGAAGAGAGCTTAGAGAAAACGTATCTGAAGGGTTCTTTTTTTATAGATAAAGCCTATCATAACCGTTCGATAATGGAGTCGCATATAGCAGACTGATAAATGACAGTCATAACTGTCCTGATAAATGATAGTCGTAACTGTCCGGTAGTGAGATTATTTGTTTGTCGAGATTTAATAGTCGAAGTTTGGAGAAAGTAGGCATTGGTTGGTGAAGAACTTTGACATATATCAATTCCAGAGGAGTTCAGACTCCTAAAGGAAATATGGCTAGAGGGGATCATCTAGGAGGAATACTACTTAAAATTTGAAAGCAATCCGCTGGAGACATCTAGATGAAGTTTAATTGAAGGAGAAGTCCGGAAGGAGTTCAACTCCTGGAGGAATCCGACTAAAGAAGACGTCCGGAAGGAGTTTGGCTCCTTAAGGAATCTGATTCAAGGAGAAGTTCGGAAGGAGTTTGGCTCCTAGAGGAATCCGACTGAATGAGAGGTCTGAAAGGAGTTTGGCTCCTAGAGAAATTCGACTGAAGGAGAGGTCCGAAAGGAGTTCGGCTCCTGTAGAAATTCAACTGAAGGAGAGGTTCGAAAGAAGTTTGGCTTCTGGAGGAATCTGACTGAAGGAGACGTCTGGAAGGAGTTCGGCTCCTAGAGGAATCCAACTAAGGAGATGTCTGAAAGGAGTTCGACTTCTATAGAAATTCGACTGAAGGAGAGGTCCGAAAGAAGTTCGACTCCTAAAGAATCCAACTGAAGAAGATGTTCGGAAGGAGTTTGGCTCTTATAGAAATCCGACTGAAGGAGAGGTCTAGGAGGGGTTCAACCGCTGGAGGAAGTCTGGGTGCTTGAAGGAGTTTGGCTGGGGTTCGACCGTTGGAGGAAGTCTGGGTGCTTGAAGGAGTTCGGCTGGGGTTCGACCGCTGGAGGGAGTTTAGGAGGAATTCAGCTGTTGGAAAAGTTCGGCTAATAAAGGAGTTCGATCGGGATTTGGCTACTAGAGGAAGAATTTTCAATCGAAGCTTTTCATGATTACCAGTCGCATTAGGCTAAGCATCAGATTGGACTTCGACGGGAGCGGGATTTATCCCTAACAATTAGTATGGCATCAATAAATAGTCTCTAATATGTACACTAATCAATTGACGGGTCTATCGTTATGCAATGCAATAAACAAAAGCAACAAGATATAAATATCCAGAAAATGTTATGCAATAAATTCTACAACATGAATTACATTTATAAATAATTAAGGATGGGCAACAGTCGTAGATCCGATCTATTGCGTGAACCTTGGTGTTAATCCAGAAATCTAAAAGAAGAACAAAGTAGATGATGGTGGCACCTTAGGGCTTAAAGTTAGAACCTTAGAGAGACATATCAAATTCTATTCGCTTAGAAGCTGAGCTGACTCTGTGCTTGAAACAGCCAACTCTGTGCCTGAGACATCTAGCTCGGATCCTCCCCCAGCCGCTCGATCATGGCCCGAGTCTGTTCGGCTGCGTATCCGAGTCGGCTTGACTGTGTGCCATCCCCTCAATCACTCCCTCTCTCCCTCTCTCAATCTCTCTCGTCAGCAACAGCGACGAGGTCGAATCCCTCCCTCCCAGCTTTTCTATCTCTCAATCTTCCTCTCTCCAATCTTCCTCGTCGGCAAGGCTAGACCCCATCCCTCCCAATGATGCCAGTGAGGCCGGACCCCCTCCCTTCCACTAATGGCGGCGAGGTCGGATCCCTCCCTTCCTCTCTCTCTCTCTCTCTCGATCTCCCTCACCGATGACGGCGGCGAGGCCGGATCCCCTCCCTTCCTCCCACTCTCGGTCTTCCTTACCGACAGCTGGCGAGCGACCGGCCCTTCCTCTCTCAATCTATCGGTCTCCCTCTCAGTCTCTCTATTTCTTAGTTTCGGATGCCGAAATTGGGTCTGGCCTTTCGGGATCCATTAGAGTCCGGATCTGGTACTTCAAGTACAAACCCATCGGATATTCAACTTCGGATCTGGTATCAGTAATTACAATTTAGTCCTAATTTGAATATCCATGTTTCGATCTGAACCCAACCCATTGATAGATTTAGTCCATAGCCGCCGACATGGCACAGCCCACGGCTCTCGCTACGGCATGGCCCAAAAACTACGGCATGCAGATAATTATAATATTTATAATAAATATTTATAATATTTATTATAAATATTTTATAAATTATTATAAATATATATTATTAATAAATAATATTATAAAATTAAAAAAAAAATTATACCTATGGCTATAGAGAGTGGGTCGCACCGAAAGCTCCAAGGGTCACTGACGATGACGCTAGAGGAGGACGACGACATTAGAGGTAATCTGCAAAATAAAAGCAAGATAGTGAGATAGAGAAGAGAGAGAAAGAAAAGAGAGAGAGGGGCGGTCGGGGATGGGGCCAGGGAGGGCATAGTACAAGGCCGGGAGGACATCGGAAGGGTTGCAACCGGGGGGGGTGTGGGTGGGGGCCGGGTGGGGAGTGGCGAAGGGCGATCGAGATGGGGGGCTGGAGGTGGCGGGGAGGGGCCGGCGGGGGATGGGTGGGGGGCGGCAGGGATGGGACGGTCGGAGAAGGGGGGCTATGGTGGGGGGTGGCAGGGTGGGAAGAAGGGCGGAACGGGATGGGGGCGGAGAGGGGCGGTCGGGGGAGTGGGGGTGGGGGCACGGAGTGGGGGGTGGCGGGTGGTGGGGAGGGGCGGTCGAGGAATGGGGGGTGGAGGGGGGGAAGGAGGGTGGTGACCGAGAGGAAGGGATGGACGGCAGGGGGAAGATGGGGGGCGGTGGGTAAGGGGCAGCGAGGATGGGGGGTGGAGGGGAGGAAGATGGAGGGGCGACGCTGACCGAGAGGGAAGGAGGGACGGCACCGATCGGGGGCAAGAAGCCTCACCGATGATAGAGAGGAGGGGGAGAGACAGAGAGAGATCGAGCACGCACGGAAGGAAAGCAGAAAAAATTTGAAAATTTTTAACTTAACCTACGGCAGTGGTTATTGAAATGCTGCCATAGATCTATGGCAGCGGTTATCCAAAATCGCTGCCATAGATCTACGGTAGCGGTTAGAATGATTTTTTCTTATTTTTTTAAAAATATTATATAATTTTAAAATTTAATGTCCATCTTTACCGTTCATTATCTAAATAATTATCATTAGAATATCGTCATAAAAGATCACCTCGATCTGATGGCCCTAGCTTCATCGATTAGAAATATTCGATTTTGACGATTACGAACGACGATGCGATGATTTGATAGATGAAGATCTTTAATGGATCCGAAAATCTACAACGATGATTTTGATGATGTTTATAGCATACTATCAAAGTTTCACTTCAATCAGATATCGTTATGATGGTCAATTTAGTATGGAATAATTTCAGCCATTAAATTAGAAACAAGCAATCAAAGGATTAAACGACATCCGATTATGAGATAATTTTTTAGTTAAATGATCTTTATTATAATTTTAAATATTTTATATGACGATGATTGTAAAATTCAAATCATTTTTGTATAAATTATTCATGTTAAATAGATATTTTAAAAGCACGAGCATAACAATTAGTGAAGTTTCAGAATGGTTATCAGGAGACGTATAGTTTTAGATCATTCTTTATCTCATGAGTTGAATTTTATAATCACCACCATAAAAAATAATTAAAGTAGTAGTCAAGATCATTTATAAAAAAAAAAAATCTCATAATCAGACATCATTTGGTCATTTGATCACTCATTTATCATTTAACGGTTGAAACTAACCTATACTAAATTGACCAAGATAACGATATCCGATTAAAGTGAAACTTTGATATTACACTACAAACATCACGGAGATCATCATTACAGGTTTTCGAATCCATCGGAGGTCTCCATCTATCAGATCATCGCATCGTCGTTCGTAGTCATCGAAATCAAATTTTTTTGATCGATGAAGCTAGGGCCATCGGATCGAGGCGATCTTTTGCGACGACACTCTAATGATAATTATTTAGATAATGAATGATGAAGATGGATATTAAATTTTAAAATTATATAATATTTAAAAAATATATATATATGATGGTGGTTACAATTAACCGCTGTCATAAATAAGCTTATAGCAGCGGTTCCTACTAACCGCTGTTATAGGTTTGACTTATGGCAACAGTTTTACTAATCGCTACTATAGGTCTGATCTATAGCAGTAGTTACAATAAACCACTGCGATAGGTCCGACCTATGGCAGTGATTTCATGTAATCACTGCTATAGGGCGGACCTATAGCAACGGTTAATGAAAACCACTGTCGTAGGGTCTATGACAATGGTTTCGAAAATCACTGTCATAGTATACGCTGCTATAAGATCTTTTTGTAGTAGTGATCGAAACTTAGGGTCATGAATACTAGAGATTATGATAAAGATGATTCATAGGGTTATAATTTGAGGTACTGACAATTTATGATTTATTGATTAAAAAATTTATTTAACAAATCTAGAAATTTGGTAGATTTAGATTAGAACATACAACAAAAGTGTGGTGGTTTATATTGATCAAATTAGAAATATTAACTTTACTGCAAAGAATATTTTGATAAAGGACTTGAGTTTTGTTTCTTATTAAAGGAAGGTTAAGATAAGAATTTTGTATCCTTAAAATTATCGACTTTGCATTATACTAATTTTGTGGATAAAATTATTTTAAGGAAGGAAGAATATAAGAACTCGGTCTACCGATCAATCCAAAGTTCCCATAAGCCCAAACCATGCATGAATCTTAAAGCAACAAAAAAAAGAAAAAAAATTATGAGAGAAGGGAAGGAAGAGGACTCCATTGGGGAGTCTTCTTCTCTCCTGAATCTGTTTAAGAGAAGGATTGTGCCACTGAATTGAATTAGGAAAAGCTCTAATAACTGCCTATAAATCCTCCTCCCATCCTTCTTAATGTGTCGTCCAAATCTTCAATCAATCACTAGTAGAATAGTGGGGATTTATTGGATTTTTTCTACCTAGTGTTTAAAACGAGCTACCATCGATTCTTCATTGGATTTAAGGTATCGATCTCCTCTTTTTGTTCCTCCTCTATTTTTTGAACCCCACAAGGCTTTTGATAGCTGGATTTAGTCATCGACCATCAAATTTTAGAGGGGACTGGGCCTCCCCTATTTCATTTTTTTCTCTTCCTTCCATCAGACCGGCCATCATTGTTGGATGTGGCCGTGCTTCGATTGATGCAAACTGAAGCCGCCATTGCTGGTAGTAAGGGGGCCCTCACTAGTCATGGTCGTTGCCATGGAAGCAGCCAAGCTCTTTTCCTCTCCCTTTTTGTTAGAACTTGGTACCACTATGATACTAGCCATGGATCGATGTTTTGCGTGGAATCTAGATGTTAATCCAAAAAATTGAAAAAAAATAAGAAAAACAATGGTAGGCTAGGGTTTTGCATTGAAACTAGAGAGAGTTAGAGAAAAAAGCTCTATATTGATTCCACTCTTAAAATTGTTACAATACAATGAGTTTATATATCGTAGAATTTTTATATGAATCCTAACAAACTCTAGCTCAAAAACTTTCCTAGGCTAACCCATACATGAAAGCACTCATCCAAGCCAAGTCTTGCATGCTCTCATCTCATGGACTTAATCTCAATCCAAATTCTAAGTTAGCCATCTGAAGACCGCTTAAATCAGGTCTTAAGATACCTAGGATCAAATCCGATCCTAGACCCAAACAATAATCCTGTGTAGTTCTGCTCGCGATATTATGTTAACCTAGTCTCAATCCGAGTCAACTCACCTAGGATCGAGTCGACTCATCTGTGTACCATGCGAAAGGTCCCAAAAATACTGCTTTTTATTTGGCTCCTTCTCTAAGATGTAGTTGAACCACTTCTGAGATTGGGTTGACTCATCTTCAACTTAGTCGATCCAATCTTAGTTTGAGTCGACTAAAATCCTGAAGCTGTTTCTTCCCTACAGTCTTCATTCTTAGCTGGTTCCTTACTCCATCTTATATCTCCAAGTCTCTGAAGCATCAATCAAGCTCCTTAAAATCCTCAATACCTGAACCTCAAGCATGTGGAGAGCTACATGCTGCCTCCATCCTATGATTACTCCTATTCTAACCCTAGGGCCATATTTGTTCTAGTCTTTTGAAGCCAACATCTTGACTCCTCTTATGGCCTTTCAAGGCTTGGGAGCACTAAACCAACTCCCATAATCTCCATCTTGATGCCCCAAGCCTTGGCCACCTAGCAATGTCCTCTTGTATGATTCCATTGTTGTTGCACATCCTTACAGCTCCTTGTGCGAATATTCTTGCCACTGCCAACCTTTTTTATCTTTTAAGCTTTTTTGGAGACCTTTGGGATGATCACCTCTATAGCTGAAGATCTTTACTTGCTTGGCACCATCTTGGACTTTATTGTAGGCTCCTTTCTGCTTGGCAGCTGCACCACTTGTCCTGAACTTTCTTGAAAAAATTGCAGCATTCCTATACCGACATTTACTATACTTGATGCTCCATCTAACATGGTCTCCTCAAAGCCACACCTCTTCGCCTGCACACTCTGCTCCACCTAATTCTATGCAACACTGGCGCTGGTGCTGAGATATCGGTCCTTCCCTTGTATCCCTTGGCTTTGAACTTATGCCAAATCTTCCTTCACCTATGAAGCCACCTCTATCCACTACTCCACTTAAAACTAAAATCTATCTAATGTTGCAAAAGTCAATCTCAAGGCCAACCATCTAATGCTATCATGTTGAACCTGCCGCTATATCTCGATCACCATCGTTGTCTTTACGAATTCTCTGTACTTTATGGATCCCTTCAAAGCCATTTCGAACTTTCTGCACCCTGCGAGCTCCTTTGAAACTACCAAAATCTCATCTGAATCTTCACCTTCAATGACTGAACCTATGAAATTCATGTCTTTCCTTTATCCTCCCTTATACTTCTTCCAAAGCGGACATGCTCACTTAAAGTATCATGTTTTACCATACTTGAAGCATTTTTTAGCCTTTTTGCTACCTTTCTGAGACTGTCTCCATCCCTCATACTCACTTTTTTTCTTCTTTTTCCTAAGCCTCTCTAAAACAGCAAGATCCTCCTAAAGAACCCCCTCTCCATCATCTGCTCCCACTGCTCATTGGATCTGAGTACTGATACGATCTATTCATACACCAATATCTTCTTACCGTACAGCAGTATTATCATCAATAGATCGAAGCTTCCGAATAGCAAATATAGCACCAATAAACTTTTGTTCTCCTCTTCAAGTTTCATCCCAATATTGAGCAAATCCATGCTCATCCGATCGAATCGTTGAATATGCCCCGTAACATTCTCATCCTCCTACATCTGAAGGTTGTATAGTTGCTTCTTCAGCATCAACTTATTGCATATGTTCTTTTTTATATATAATATGTACAATCTCGATCATAAATTCTTGGATGATCTCTCTTCCAATACACCATACAACACCTCATCCATCAGATAAGCTCTAATCGTGACACATGCCCTTTTCTCCAAGGACATCCGCTATTTGTTAGCTATCTCCTTTGGCCAATCCTCCAAGATCGAATCCAATCCTATCTGAACCAGTAGATCCTCTACCCTAATATTTCATATAGTGAAACTCCCCTATCAAAATTTTTAGATCCAACCTTAATCCCGCTACTATCCATAATCAAACCAAAAAAATAATACAAGATGTAGATCTAAAAAATACATGACTAGAGAGGGCGGACAACAGCTCCTAAATCTCTTCCTTTCTTACAAAAACTGGAGAAACCTTTAGATCTGATCCTCTACTAAAAAATTGATCTTCTTCTTTCTTCTTCATGCTCAACCATGCTCTGATACTAATTATTAGAACCTATCGCTACGACACCAGCCGTGGATCGATGTCTTATATGGAATCTATGTGTTAATCTAGAAAATCGAAGAAGAACAAGAAAAATGGTGGTAAGCTAGAGTTTGGTGTTGGAACCACAGAGAGAGAGTTAGGAAGAAAAGCTCTATATTGATTCCACTCTTAAAATTATTTTGTACTATGATAGAGTGCCTCCCTCCTCTCAACCCTAAGACATCTAAGGCTTGAGAGAGGCGCCCTCCACTCTAGGGTTTCTTCAAGAAACCTAGGATGGCAACCCTAAAGAAAGAGAGAGGAGAGATTGAGGGGGAAAAGAGCCTATTATATTCCATTCTCAAAACTGTTACAATATAATGTGTTTATATATCCTAGGATTTTCACATCAACCCTAATAAACCCTAGTTTACAAAATCTCCTAAGCTAAGCTATACATGAAAGCACTCATCCAAGTCCAAGTCTAGTATGCTCTCATCTCGTGGACTTAATCTCAATTTAAATTCTAAGTTAGCCACCTTAAGACCTCTTAAACCAGATCTTAAGATACCTAGAATTAAACCCGACCTTAGACCCAAATAGTAATCCTGTATAGCTCTGCCCACGATACTGAGTAGACCCAGTCTCAGTCCCAATCGACTCACCTAAAATTGAGTTGACTCACAAAAGTATTGAGTTGACTCACTTGTGTACTGTGCTAGAGGTCCCGAAAATACTACTTTCTATTTGACTCCTTCTTTGAGACATAGTCGACCTGTACTTTTAAGACTGGGTTGACTAACCTTCAACTTAGTTGATCCAATCTCAGTCTGAGTCGACTAAGACTCTGAAGCTATTTCTTTCCTATAGTTTTCATCCTTGACTGATTTTTTACTCTACCTTATATTTTCAAGTCTTCGGAGTACCAACTAAGCCTCTCAAAATCCTCAATACTGGAACCTCAAGTCTGTAGAGAGCTACATGTCGCCTCCATCCTAAGACCACTTCTATCCTAGTCCTAAGATCATACTTATCCTAGTCTCTCGGAGCTAACACCCTGACTCTTCTGATGGCCTTCCAAAGCTTGGGAGCACCACACCAACTCTTATACTTTCTCCTCCCCTATTTTTATAAAGAAGAAGAAAAAATCAAAAAAGAAAAAAAATAAGAGAAAAGAAAAAGAAAGAAAGAAGAGAGTTTTCTCTTTCTTCCCTCTCTCCTCTCTCTGCCTTCTCTTTCCACTTTCTCTCTTTATCAATTTATCTCTCTACTTTATCTCTCTCTAGTATTTTCTTTCTTCATAAATTTCTCTCTCTAGATGTCTTTTTGGGCTAGTAGATGGTTCAGATATCTAAATAATCAAGATTAATTGGTTGACTATGTTAGAGGTCCTGAAATTACAATGTTAGAATCGTTTACCATAATTTTTCATATTTTTAATAATCTATGATTTTTATGTTTAAATCTTGATTATATAGAGGTACGATTGTTTGCACAAAATGACATTGAGCGGAATACCTTATTTCCAAGTTCATGAATCAAGAAGTTTATCGATTATCATGTTTGAATTAACTACGATAAAAGTAAATATTCTTGTGCACAAACACCTATATATATATATTTACTTTTATATTGTATAATTTTGATTTTTCATAATCAATTTTGATGGATATGTGATTATCGATATGACTAATTTTGTTTTTTATATATTTATTGATGATTTTTTAGATGATTTGGATTATGATACTAATTATTAAGATTTCTAAAAAGAACATAATATGATATAATATTTTTTTGATATAATTAAGATTAATAAATTGATGATCAAGAAAAGAATGTTTGGGCTAGTCATATTAAACTGAGAATACTTCATAGGCAGGAACGTAACATCGAGAATAACCCACTATAGATAGATACATAGTATCGAGAATAGCCCTATCATAGATTGATATGTGGCACTTAAGTTTGCCACTGCAGGCTAAAGCGAGGATATTCTTGGTGCGCCATTATAGATAGAAGTATGATTATTCTAGTTTACCATCATGAACTGAAGTGCGATTATTCTGATTTGCCACTACGGGCTGAAGCGTAGTTATTATAGATTGCCACTACGTGCTACGGCGTGGTTTATATTTTGTGAGTAATGGACTGAAGTGAGACTATAATTAGTCTAAAATCTTAAAGATAACTGCTAATTGATTTGAATTAAGTACGAGATATGGATGATGAGACATGAAACTATAATTCAGTAAAAGAGGCTTCACTTAATTATATATGTGTAATATATCATTTTTGAAAAGATGGATATTTGATGGTGTATGACACATGTTTTTATATACATTGGTATTAAGTTATTTTGATATTTAACATTAGATTTTATGGCTTATATTTTTTTTTGATACTATCCATATATTATTTTTAAATTATTATTATATAGGTGTGAGTATGTAGAGATTTTTACTGAATTATAAAGCTCACCATCCCTCTTTCTCTTCTTTTTTTTAGAATGGCACGATACATACTTTTGGCTATATAATATTTATTAATATGGACTTATTTATTATGAATTAAGATCGATAATATTTGTGAGATATTGAGATTGTAAGTAATTTTATAGGTTTTACATTTTTTTTAGGATCTTATCCTAGAGAGTGTACGACCATCATGTATTTGATCTGAATGATAGATTCAGAATATGACATTAATACATATACAAGAATAAAATAATTTTAAACCTAGCTAATCCAATGAGAGCAAGATAAAAAATAAAAGGTACAGCATCTATCTCTTGTCTATTTTATTCTTTATTTAACTTTTTTAATATTCAATAAATGGTAAAATAATATAACTATTAAATCACTTGCTTTTTTTTCTCAAACATTGGATTTCAATAAATTTGTTAATGGATTTACTTGATTAGATTGTTTCACATGAAAACTCGACAAGATATACTTCTATTGTGTTTGATAATTTATCAAAGCAACAAATAGTTAAATAATCTAAGCTATATGCATTAATAAAATTTAATATTCAAATCATTATTCTAACTTGAAAAATAAAAAATCATAATATAGTTTTTTTGTACAATTTAATATTATGCAATAAATAATAATATTAGAGTACTCATCATTATTTGTAATTTTATATATTATCATTCTTCTTAAAAATATCCAATACAAAAAATATTGAGGATAATGGAGAAGAAATGACATTATCTACACAAGTCAATGTATATAAGATTAAATTAAATTATAGTGAGAAATAAATTAATTTGTTTACTCTGAATAAATTTATTTTCTAGTTAAATATAATAAAGACTTTATTAGCTTGGCCAGTTGATATCTTGTGGACATTTAATCAGCAAATATTAATAAAAGAAGGAAAAATGATATACTGCAAAAATAAAACTAGGAGCTCTATTTGTGAAACCAGTATAATTTAAGCTTGCAAATTATTATGTATATATAATAAAAATATTAATTACAAAAAAGAAAAATCTAGAAGTGTCTTGGAGTCCGTTGCCTTCGGTTACCACGTACTACACCTATCATGTGCGTTCCACGTGATAATCCCGAACCGGCCATCCCTAATCCGGGCCCGGTCCATTTCCGGTTCAGCGAGAGCCGTATTTACTTCCGGGTAACGACACAGGCGGTGATTGGATCTTAATCTCCTCCCCGCAGGAAGCTCGAGTGCCGAGATCCATCATGTCCCCTTCCCTGGCTCAGTCTTGAAGGATTTAGGGTTCGAGTTTTGAAGTGGCCTTGATTGAAACCCTAATCGCGCTCGGGAATCGTGTGGAGCTCTGAATCTCAGCCATTCTTCAAGCCCTGGCTCTCCTCTCGGTTTCTGGTCGCTGAGAGGAACGGCGTCTCAATGAAGCTAAGTTCTTTCCTTTTCTTCGCTTTAGAAAGTTAGGGTTTTTAAGCGATTTTCCTTCTCTCCGCTTCGCTTAGTTTTTTGTTGCCGGCTCCGTTTTTGAGAACTTCTGGCTTTCATTTTGTTCAAAAAGGAGATTGGAACTCTGAATCGTTTCGAGCAAGTTTAGTATTACAAGCGGGGTGCGAGGAAGAAGAGGAATTAGGCTTAGGATTCGGGCTCCTTCCTCAAAAGATTGAGAAAAGTCGGAGCCTTTCTTTCTAGTCGTTGGAACTTAGGGTTTTTGTGGCAATCCCGAGAGAAAAGTGGTTTCGAGGGATTCTTCTGAAGAGTATACTTCCATTTATGTGATTTCCCTGAGACAGGAACTTAGATTTTTGCTTGGGTTTGCGGGAATCAGAGCGGTGCTTCGCTGAGGAGAAGGTTCATGAGCGAATAGGGTTTCGGGAGAAGATTTTTAATCATTTCTTGCTTCGGAAATTCGCGGAGAAGCTTAAACTAGTTTCCATCAACTGTGGGGTTTAGTCCTGGTATCTAGTTCCGATCAGTTTGAAGAGTTAGTTTATCAAGATGAGTGAGACAAAGGATAGCACTGAATCATCAGACCAAGAAATGCCAGAACTTTCGGAAGATGAGCAGATTGACGAGGTGGCTGAAGATGAGGACTTCTCACCTTTAATAGAGAACCCTATGGGGCAGAACTCTGAGTTGCAAACAGAAGCTTTTGCGGGAGCTTCTCGGGATCCTGCTTCAGTTGAACAGACTACTAGAAGCAATGTCATACTGCCTGACCTCAAAAATGTTGCTGAAGATCCTGGTCCTCTGATTGAGAAGGATGAGGCCTCAGATCACCATGAGGCATCTGATATCAGGACTGGCAAGGAGAGCAAGCTGGATAATGTACAGTTGGAGAATGGGGGCAGATCTACTGCAACAGATAATAATGCAGCTCATTCTGAAGAATTTACGGATGCCTCACTGAAACAGGAAAAGGAAGGTGGAGAGTACTTAGCTGGTGTGGAGGGTTCTAATCAGTCATACACTTTCAACTCTTTCCTTGATGGTGATGATTCTGGAACAGAAGAAGAACAGGCAGCGTTCATGAAGGAGCTTGAAAATTTTTTCCGGGAGAGGAGCATGGAGTTTAAGCCACCCAAGTTTTATGGAGAAGGGTTGAATTGTCTCAAGTGAGTGCTGGGCCTTCAATCTTTTTTCAATATTTTTGCTTTGCTATTTTCGTGAACAAGTTTTGTGACACTTTGCTCGGACCAGGTTATGGAGGGCAGTGACTAGATTGGGTGGTTATGACCAGGTAGAGTGATGTAATTCTAATCGGCATGTGCTCTTGATTTTTGCGGACTGGATGAAATATCTTTTATTTATAGTGATTCAATAGAAAAGAATACGATATCTGGAAGTCTTTCATGCAGCCATGTGGTTGATATGAATGTTTCTTTCTTTGTTTTTTTTGGCAGGTGACATCGTGCAAGTTGTGGCGTCAGGTGGGAGAGTCTTTCAAGCCCCCAAAGTAAGTTCTTTTCTGATGAATCTGTTTTTGGTTTGTGCTGTTAATTCTAAATCTTGCATGTCCGATGTTCATCAAACTCTGCAATTATTTCCCATGGAATAGGATGCGTCGCTATCCCGCCCCATCTCGATACTTGGGATAAGGAACGTCCCAAAATATTCCGATTGGGATGTGGAACGGTCCTGTCTCGGTACATGGGATGGTACCCCATCCCGGTGTCTTGCGGGACGTCTTGTTGGGACTTGAATCTTTGGATAACTCTCTCTCTTGACATCCCCCACCCCCGCGCCCCCCGCCCACAAAAAAAAAAAAAAAAAGCCGTTAATAATGATTGCCTTTATTTGCTTTTGATCTCTGTCTGTAATTCTTATATAATTATCAACTGAACCAACCAATCAAATAAATAGCTGGATTAAGAAATGCCAAGATGGGCTGCCTCTTGTGTTTGATGAGTTTTTGGATTTTTTTTTTTTTTTATTAGAAAGATTGCATGCTTAATATGATGTTGTTAAAATGATTAACTTGGACCATCTATTCGTTACCTTTGCCATAAAGTTAAACTGTCATAAACATCGATTATTAATTTGTCAGGAGAATAAAAAGATATCATAAGCTACTTTCTCCAGCTTTTTTCCATTTAATAATGGTGAAATCACGGACATCAAACAATATATTTGAGTTGATGGTGTCACTGTTATAGTGCAATCTATAAATAATCTTTACATGAATAACAATAATGTTGCAAAATATGGTTCAAATTAATATAAGGATGAGATGCAGATATATTACAATGTCAATGCAGAATTTGACCAACCCTTATCAAAATGATCTAGGAAATTTAATTACTTAGGCTTTGTTTGGGATTGTTGTTGGCAATGGAGCCTTTAAGAAGTAGAGTTTTTGAAAATAAAGTTTTTACAAAAAGTTGTTTGTTATTTGGTAACCACATTTACATGGTACTTTGGAACTTTTAACATATGTTTGGTAACTAAAATAAAAAAATGCTTTTGGCATGATAAAATGACAATAGAAAACATTGTATAGTATTGTATAGTGGAGAATAATACAATATAATATTATATATTATTATGTACTAAAATATTATTATATTATATAATATTATTATCATATAATGTAACATAATATTGTAATATAATATAATATTATTATAATTATAATATGATTTAAATGTAATATAATATATTGGTTATAATCTAATCTAATAATAGATTATAATATAATATAATATTCTAATCTAATTATATTATATCATTATTAAAATATATTTTTATTTTTATATGTTATAATGTAATATAATATAATATAATATTATACTATGAAATAATGGATTATAATGTAATATAATATAATATTATACTATAATATAATATTATTATAATTATGATGTAATATAAAATAATAGATTATAATATATTATATTATTATAAAATAATAAATTGTAATATAACAGATTATATTGTATTATTATAATATAATGATATTATATTATTATTAATATTGTTATATCAAATAGTATTTTATAATATATTAATACTATAATAGATTTATGTTATATGTTTATAATATATCATAATATAATTCATTATTATATTGTATTATATTTATAGTATAATAATATAATATGATATGATATAAGATGTAATTATGAGATTTGTTAGTGGACGTTTCGGTCATTAAAAAAGTTTCATATAGATTAAAATAGTTTCTCGACATTAGCTAGAAAACACTTTTGGGGAAAGCTTCATAATGGAGCTTTTCCGCAGTAGATCTTTTCAACTTTCTAGCAAAGCCAAAACAAATTTTGGATTTTTTATCAAATATCATGGTACCATCCAAAAATACTTTTGGAGGGCCAAAAAGTACTTTCTGTCACTTTAAAAGCTTAGCCAAACAGGGCTTGAGTTGTCAGGGTTCTACCACTTGTCCATTATGGAAGGAGACTAGGAGAGGACTATCCTTCAATCATTGTTCAATTATTTGTATCGACATTAGCAAGACATCTTTTGAAGTTCAAATTACTAAAAGAATTAAAATCTTAGGTGTTGGAAGGCTGCTTGTCTTGCTAAGATAGCTCAAGAGATCTGCATCCTAAAATGTTGGGGGTTTGCCTTTTTTGGATACGTTGAAAGTACCAGAATCTAAGTGATGTATCATGTGGGTTTATAACTTTTAACTAACTCTTAAGTGCTAATACTTTTGGAGCCTGGACATTTTATGGCCAGCCAGAGGCAATTCTTGAGACTCCAGGTATGGGTTTGTCTTGCCTAAATCAGCTAATAGCATTTTTGAATGGAAATGTGTCTCAGCTTAGGTCCCTAAACCTGATTTAGGAAGAAATTATGCTGTGGATGGTTCAAACATCTTCTCACCAAGGCTTTACTGAATATTGAAGGAAAAGCAATTTGG
Source organism: Cocos nucifera (assembly GCA_006176705.1). NCBI lineage: Eukaryota > Viridiplantae > Streptophyta > Magnoliopsida > Arecales > Arecaceae > Cocos > Cocos nucifera. The sequence continues at coordinate 390,209 of QRFJ01002290.1, forward strand.
AGCATATGATTTTTCCATATAGTGATATAACAAGAGAAATGACTCCCTTATTCTTAGTCTAGAACTCAAATAATCCTTTACCATATAGTTCTTAATCTCAGGTTGCAGGCTTTTATTTGACCCATACTTCTCTTCAAAAGATAGCTGCTATAACACTTAAAAAGAAAAAAGAATTAAACAAAGTAAGTTCCTAAGGGACCTTCTTTGCTTAGGTTGGACAAGAAGAGATATAAGCTTTCTTGGTGTTTGACCCTATCAATTCCCCCCCATTACAATTGTTGAACAGAGAAATTCGTAATGGGATTGCTACCTAGGAAGCTTTATGCACACCATTCTTAGTGGTGAGTATTTGGATTGTCTAAGCAATCCTTTATTAATTTATACACTTATCTGAAAACAAACAATTTGTTATTCAAGGTTTATTTGTAGTTGGTTCCATTTCTTCTCTTGCATCGATCGGTGATTATATTGTCATGTGATCAATGTTCCGTGCTTTGCCTCTGGGTGTGCAAATTCTTTAGTTCTCGTCATGGATGTCACCCTGCTTCTGTAGGGCTTGCTCTACCAATTAAACTTATCATCTATGGACATGATTCAATAAGAATAGTGATAAAATGGGCATATTATTCAAGCTATTGTGGGAACATTATGTAATACCATGTTGGTGATATTATCCATTATCCCCAATGTATCATTTGTTTTAAGTGCTTAGGTGGTTGAATGTTCAGCTGTGAAGATTAGTCATCATCATGCTCTCTCTCTCTCTCTCTCTCTCTCTCTCTCTCTCTCGCTCTCATGCCATTGAATGTTATGACTTGCAGACTGCATTTCTGAGGGAATCATGCGATTTTGCTTGAAATCCTTCTTAGTTTTGCCATTGTAGCATTCAAACAGAAATCTTTTTTCCAATTCTCTTTAATGATTCTGCTGTTTATCTCATAAATGCTACGAGCATCTTAGGATTGATTTTACTCTCGTTGCCAATGAATGATGGTCTAGCATGCAAGTACTCCTTTATCAAGTTCTCAATTCCCCAAATAAAGGAGATTGCTCCGATGCCAGCATCAAGGTTGCAGACCTAATTCAATGTATAATGGAGAGTATAGGCAATCAAATTTAAGATTATTATTATTATTTTGTGGCAATCACTGGTCAAACAGTAACTTCAGCAAGATTTCTAGTTGAAATACTATTGATTCGAGTCTCTTTAGTTAATTGTTTGAAGTGTTAGAACAGATTCGTCTGTTGGCCAGGTTGGATAAAATCTAACGATACCTGTTTACGTATCCACATTGAATTTGATTTGAATATAAATTTTGATATCTGATCGAATATGGATTTGAACTAGGATTTCTATTTATAGATTTTGTTGGATTTTGTTATAAGTTCTCAAAAATAAAATGTACACCAGTGATCTTTGGTTTGAATGACAAGCCATTAACCACTTGGCTACAACATGTATTCGACTCCATATAAGGAGTTTATTTTACCTATTCGCATGTATTTAGGTTGTTAAATAATCATTTGATGTATATTATCATATTTCATATTTTAATCATTATTTTTTAAAAAACTTCTTTTCTCTTTGATAAAAATAAAAAATGAATATTTTTTTATTTTATTATTTATGATATTTTGGAAGTTCTATTGTTGTACTTATTTAAAAATATTAATAACTTCTTTGTATTCCTATATTTATATATAATTTTTCTTACAAGCTGTATGAGAATAGATGATTCATGAATATGATTAAAGAGCAACAATGGTACAAAAATCTACAAATGTTAATATTTTTATTTGACCAGATCTGAATTAAAATTAGGATATATAATTTATGATGCAAAAAAAATGTTAATATTTTTGTATCATATTTTTATCTGATAGTTTTGATTTTATATTTTTTGGTACAAAGTTGCTCAGACTGGTGACTTGGATCCTTGACTAGGTCTGTCTCTATGTAGATTTAATAACCATGGCTTAGGTCCTTAGTTATCTGTGTGTTTGTATGTGATCTACATGGTTAATTATGCATCCTTTATAATTATATAGTTACTACAAGTTTTCATTATTGAATTCCATTATATTTCTATTTGTATCTGAATAATATCTAACTTATATTTGTATTGGGGTAAAAAAATATGGATATAAATAATATCCAACTTATATTTGTATCTGTTCAAAACAAATTTGGATATGGTTAATATCCAATTTGTATTTGGAGCTGCTTCGAACAAATATGGATACTAATTTTAGGATCCATTTAATAGCCATATCTATATTCATATTCGTTGACAATATGGACACTAATATGGACATACAAGAATCTGATCCATATCTGATTCATTTTTAGTCCTAGTACTAGGTGGACCTTACCATTTCCGGGTGGGAACCTTTGCTTGGTACACTTTCCATGCTGGGGGTCTATACCAAGAGGTGTAATATACTGACACTTGGTATATCTTGTACTGGTTCAATATTGGTTTGGGGACTGAAACTAGTATTTAAAACTGTGGTTTCAAGCTTTGAATTTGATTCCTTACTAAGAGGGGCTGTTGATAGCTTAGATCAACAATAATGTTTCTGCTGTTCTTGAATACAAATTCAAGCCATTAAACATGAATGAACAATAAACCAAAGCTTAGGTAGAAGAAAGTAACTTAAATTGTTTGGAATCAGCTTCTTCATTGCTCAATCCAAATCTTACAGGGAAATGACAAAACTTGACAATCATCGACATTGTTCTATGAACTTAATCCAAGTTCTAGGCTGGGCATATATGCTTTGTCATCTACATTTTAATTTTACAAGAATGGTCCTACTTGACACATCTTGTTAGGAGAAAGTCAGAACAGAGAGAATAGAAAGGAAAGGAAGGGGAAAAATCATATTCTGTTCCTATTCTTGAGGTGACAAGAGAAACACCTTTGCTAGCACCCCCTTGGTCCCCCCTCTGTTTTTCTGTTTGGATACAGTGGAAGAGAGAAGAAAAGAATGGAAACAAGAGAAGGGAACTCCTGGCTTGAGACAAAAAAATCTCTCCTCTCCTAAGCTGACACCTGTGGAGAGATTAAAAATGTGGATTGGGGGAGAAACCTGTACTTCCATTTCTGTTTGCTTCTTTCCTTATTTAACTGTCCAAATGACAGTTTTGCAGTTTCTCTTCTTTTTTTCTCTTAATGAAATAGGGATTTTGACTTTGGCTCTTATTTTTCTCTCTTCTTCTCTCTGAATCTCTAAATCCAAACACATTGTAGGTTAGCCGAATGATCTTTACACTCCACTTTCCAGATCAAATCTAGGAGATGCAATCTCCAAGTTTTTGATGCTATCTTGGAAATTGCATAAAAGCCTAGTCTATCTAATATTCCATCTCTCGAGCATGTTTCTCTGACAGTCAAACATAAGAATGGGCTCAAGGAAGTCATGGGCCATTGCTTTCTGAGTTTTTGTCATGTGCTGAAGTTTTCTTGAGATAGGAAATTGGTAAGCATTTAGTTGATACAGGTAATTTCTTGGAGCCACTGCTCACAATCAGATCGTTCATGGGGTTCCGTGATATTGATGGGTCTTTTGAAAGTAATGAGCTTCTTATTATAACCAAGTTAACCGGTGGACCCATGATGATTTGATATTCAACTGGGAATATTACATGAAACATGTTTGATGATCCAATTTGAGTCAGTTGAAACATGTCTAATGAGCCTCTTGTTATTAGCTTTTATTCATGACATTAATTATACTTGCTAGTCACATTATTTGTACTTTGTGGTCTCGATATCCCCCCGTCCCTGCCTTTAACTTTATTTCAAGAGGAAATCCTTGTGCACTCTTAGAAGCATATCTGTTATTAATCTATATTTATTAACTACATCTTTCAATGTTACCCTGGATTGCTGTCCTTCTCATAAGGAGAACCTTCACCCTCAGTTAATTGAATTATTAGTTACTGACAACATTCTTTGTGTTGTTAGAGTTTAATTTTGCATGATTATTTTGTTGCTAACCTCTAAATATTTGCTGTATAATTCCTAAAATGGCGGCTGTAGCTCTTATCCATTTCTCAACTCTATAAATGCATTGAGTCTATGCATAACTTGTAAATATGGTAGCAATCACTATAATTTGTAGTTTCAATCTGTTGAATTGATCAACCAATTCCTTGATGACCATCATTTTTAATGCAGGACCTGTACTACTGTATCTTGGTCATTTCGAATTTTCTACGAGAAGGTAATGCTTAGACTGGAGGATTACTACTTGGATCTGTAATGTAGTTTTGTTAAACTAATTCGCTTCATCTGTTATCTTTGGATATGAGATTGAAGTGAAAAAGTTGTTTCTGTTTGCTATTTTTCATTTACATTTTACTGTACTCAAAGGTGCCATATCATCTATGGATGTGGCACCTGGTAATTTGCATGTCTTTTATACTGCTTTCTGATAGAACTGGGCTGCAAGTGGTTCTGGTCTGATTGAAACAGAATGCTAGCACATTGCTCAACCTTCTTTTATCTTAGTTTTTTTTATATAAAAAAAAAGGTTTCCAAGTTAAAGAGTTCTTTTTGCCAAGTTTATGAAAAGTGTGAAAGTTGCAGAGATCAGAAGGCTAATGCAAATCCCATTTTAAAGCAATTGGTTTAGTCATCAAGCAATTGCTTATGGTTTATACCTCCTGCCTTAGTCCCATTTTAAAGCTCCATAAGATGCCTCTCTTTCAGCCTTCACCCCTGTTTTACTGAGAAACTTTTCTTCTTTCCAAGAGCAGGTTGAAGGTCTTTTGTTGATGATAATGGAGAATCTCATAGTAGACGTACAGAGATACATCCGCAACCCCTAAGAACAGCAATTGAAATACACCAACTTGTTGTATGTCTTGTAAAAATCAAGTGCTTCTTATTCCGTATGAGGCTTAGACTATTGCTAGTCCAGGTAGCATGTACCTCGTTTACACTATTGCTAATAAATATATCAAGTAACCTTAACCCATGCTGATATCACCTTCTCAAATAAAAAAAAAATGCCAATATGAACATCACAAAGAGAAGCTTGGTTTGCTCCAATCTGCTAAAGTTGCTAGAATTTTGTCTTGACTGGTTGCATGTTGGTCAAAATACAGCAATTCCATCATATCAATGTCAAAAATAATAAGTGATTTGAAAGTATTTGATATATTAAATAGCATTTTTTGTTTCCTTGCATCTCAATATCCTTTTCTCCTGAAATTGCAGGCACTTCTGGAGTATGAGAAACATAAAATTCGTACAGGTGAGCTCCAAGTGCCGATTTCTTCCCTTCCAGACACTATGGTTTCTGATCATCAGGTGAGTTTTCACTTTGATCTTGTAACAACAACTGAATTTAAGATCATCTTGCTATGCGGTGACATGATCATGTTACACCCTTAGGCTTTATGCAGTCTTTTATGTGTTGGATATATGAATCAAGGTACAATTTAACAAAGATCAAAAACTTATTGTGGTGGACTTCAACCCGATCTTCCAGCCCCTTATAACTCAGTGTGGAAGTGACCAAGGCAATTTGGGGCCTTCCACAGAACTTATAAGATTTGCTTGTGGGTAGGAATGCCAGCTTATTGGTCACATAGGTTAAGCTACTGTAGGAAGGTAGCAAACACCAAGTTTTAGGTATATAAGAAATCGGCCCGCCCTCAAACACCCAAGGTTATCTATACTTTATAAAAAATAAAAGAAGCTTAGGTATGTAAGAAATAGCGTTAATGCACAAGTTGTCAGCAGAAGAGCCCAATCTTGATAGGAATTTTATGATGATCATCTAATGCTCATTGGTAAACTAAGCTGTTTGAACTGAGTCTTGCAAATCCTCTTTTTGTCTCCCTTTTAGGTGTCACCTTTAGTAGGTCAGCCTGTGCTTCCTGGTAGCTTTGCATTATGCTACTCAGTCCCGTTCTCTTATCAGCAATGATTTATTTTTTATCTTTTATCTTTTATTTTTTTGTGTTTTATTTAATTTTTTTTGGTGTTGTTGTTGTTTTGGGTGTGGGTAGATCAGCAAGTATGACCATTTGTAGTGTTTTTCTGGTTTTAATATATGTTAAACAATCAAGTGTGTGAATTGTTTATCTAAGACAATCTATGGTATGATGAGCTGAAGTTGCAGTCAAATGCTTACTATCCATGAAATGTTTGTATGCCTTTCTTATGGATTACTTTACATTGTGATATTGATCTTTTTTTTTTTTTTGTTGTGTGTGTGTGTTGAAATCTGCTCTCTGCATTTTAAACTAGCTGAGATAAGCGTCTGCAGAGTGGTAGGCGAAATTTCTCTGTCAGTTATTTTATGTAGCTTGTTTGCAGGTAGGTGGAAATCAATCATCAGGCTCGGGTAGGGCCCGAAGGGATGCTGCAGCACGTGCTATGCAGGGTTGGCATTCTCAGCGCCTACTTGGTAATGGTGAGGTTGGAGACCCAATCATTAAGGTTTGTATCAGTAATGCTGGCCATAGTTAGCATACTGATTTTAACATTCTGTTATTCTGTTCAGCATACATGTTAACACAATTAATTTGTTTCTGCAGGATAAAAGTGCAATGCCTCTCCTGAAACGTGATAAACACCTTAAAAGTATTGATTTAGCTGCTTTTGTTAACAATATCAGTCTCTATGGTTACTTACAAATTTTTCAAATGTGTTTAGGTTTACTGAAGAGGAAGAAAACATCTGGCCTGGATCGTGCAGCCAAAGTTACACATACAAAAGTTATCAGGCCACAGTTAAGATCCTTTATGCTTAGTCAATGCTGGCTTTCTGTTTGGGTTACTGTGAGATGTGTACCTTTCTTTGCTTATGGTTTATTTGCCTTGTTCAGCTGGGCATAGTGGTAGACTCGAGATTTATTATAATCCCAACAAGAACTCTTGTTGTTTTGGAATTGGTTGGAGTTTGAATTTCAAGAATTTCCCAGAAGATTTTGGACAATTGCCCTGTGTTATATAAGAGATTTTCTTGATTCAGATCTTAACCCTATTTAATCTGGGTCTGGTGTGTCTAGATCTAACCCAGACGACTGGTTTTTAAATTGTCTTTTTGGGTAAAGTTGTTGATTTTGTTTCTAAGATCCATCTGGAATATTGGAATGGAGTGGAGTCTTTAGATCTGGATCCGACCATGCATCTTTGGGCTTGGATTTGAGTAGGACCGAGGGGGTAAATTTTGGGGTAAGATTTATGGCCAGTTCAGTTTTGGATGTCCTTGGAGATCTGAGGTGTGGGTAATATAAGGAATCTAGAATGTAGATAGACAAATTAATAGTCATGCATAGACCCTTGAACGTCAAGGACTTAAAGACCATCTATAATGGTTTCAAGAAATCCACTCTTAAAAAATAGATTTGGTGAACCAATTAGTAGGATCATTCTATAATGGAAACTGAAGCTTGAATGGGTGATATCTTTTATTTCATTAAAAGGCTATATGTCATAATTTCATGGTCTCAAATCTCAAGTATATGTCCCGTGGGGCACTGGGATGAGGTACCATCCCGATTATCAAGACAGGATTGTCCCGCCATTCTCCCAGCATCCTAATCGACATATCATGCGACATCCCCTGTCCCAAGTGTCAAGATAGGGTAGGATGGTGCATCCCATTCCATAGACAAATTAGGACAGCCCCATCCTAGGGGATTTAAGACCTTGCATGATACCAATGCTTATATATTATGAATATTTTTGCTTCATCTTGTAATAGTGTCAATAGTTTTGAAATTTATTGTGTTGAGAAAAAAATTATGAGTTATCCCCCTTATTTTTGAATTCCTAGATGAGGACTCCATGTCTTGAATCTTAGATGGAATATATGTTTAAGGAATCACCCCAATATTGCAGATTCAATCTCCTTTCTCTTTTTCTCAAATCTGTATTTATTTTAGGCCTTTCCCTTGGTATAAATCAGATTTTAATGCTGTTGCAGAGAAAATCACTAACTTCAAATCTCTTGGTGATGGGTGGATTCACCATGTCTTGATATACATACAAAAAATTGCTTATGCTAGCCATAACTATTCCCTTTTTTTTTGGGGGGAAAGCCCATAATGAGTTACAAGTTTAAATCTTTCAATTTCTTAGTCATAATTGTTTTCCTGATATTTCTCATTTATTGAACTATTGTTGCATCACACTTTGATATTGACTCACTGTGGTGTTAAAAATATTTTTCTATTGGCAGAGGGGATTCGATGGTTGTTGATGTTGGGGCTCCTGCTGATTGGGTGAAGATCAACGTCCGGCGAACTGTGAGTTTTTCAAATAGAATATACTTTTAGTTGAATCTCCTTTGATGCTCATAAATTCATGCTGTCAAGGGGAACGTATTTGTGAGGGAATAAATAGAGCTTGCACTTTTGCAACCATATCTGATATATACTGGTTATAGGACCTTTCTAAAATAATTTTTGTTCAATCAAGGTTTTTTGCTTGAAGTTTTTATGATTTTGTGTAGAAGGATTGCTTTGAAGTCTATGCCTTAGTTCCTGGGCTCCTGCGTGAAGAGGTAAAGATGCATGCCATTCCTTGCTTCGAAACTAGTAATGCATTCTTGCATGGCCATGGAATGATCATGTTACATTAATTTCATGCCCATCTGTCATCTTATAATTAGCGTATGAGCAGGAAAAAAAATTATGTTTGTTTTTATTCGTTTTGAAATCAAATGAAAAAAGTATGAAAAACAAGTATTAGAAGTGATATTTGTGTCAATTACTAGTAAATGTATTCATGGATGAACACAGGTGCATGTTCAATCAGATCCTGCTGGTCGTTTGGTTATATCTGGTGAGCCAGAGCAACCTGATAATCCGTGGGGTGTCACCCCCTTTAAAAAGGTAATTGTAAGTTTTCTTAATGAAATGATCTTAATTTCTATCAATTCATATTTTTTTAATAAAATATGACTTCATTCGCAGGTTATTACCTTGCCTTCACGAATTGATCCACATCAAACATCAGCAGTTGTCACCCTGCATGGCCAGTTATTTGTACGCGCACCCTACGAACAGTCGGATATATGATAGTGATTTAGGTTTTCTCAGGCTAATATCTTGTAGTGACAAAATTGGGAAGCAATAGGAGGAATTCTGTGTTGATGATCTACTCTATGCTTCAGGTTCTTTGCTCTTGATCCATGCTGACATCTCTGTATTCTACTAATTCCTTTTCTCTCCAATAGATTTTTTTATTTATTTATTTTACATCAGTTATTGTTTTTTGCAGGCTGTAAGAACTCTCATGTTGCTGAGATGACTGGTACTGTTTGATATTATGCGGCAAAGCTCAAATAAGCTGGAATACTGGACCCTTGTTTATGTAATATGTCATATGTGCTGATATTTGGTACCATCAACTATGGATGTTGGTCTGATGTATTTGGGTTATGGCTTGTTGTTTGTAGCTAGGGTTACTAAGCTAGGGTTGAGAAATTTGAATAGACAGTTGCATATTAACCTTAAAGAACACCATCTAGATGTATCTATTTGTAAATCTAACTTTGATATCAGTGCATCAGAATGCTACAGGCTTATCGTTCCATAATGTAGCATCGCTTCCTTAATGTTCTGTTGAGGATCCCGTTGGATGAAATGAGCTGAACATGGTAGAGAATTTTGTGGAATGCTTTGATGGCAGACCTAAGTGAATGTTTGGAGTGATGGAATTGAGATTTGGATTGTGTTGTTGTTGACTGCGAGCCTTAGGAGAAATCTATGGAAATTGTGCAGTCATTCTCATTTGGGATTTAGAACGTTGACTCGGTGCAGTAAATTTATGACAATTAAGAAATGATGCTCAAAGTTTCAGGCGTTGGGTGTTGCATGAGGGTGTTGGATCGAAATTTCTTATAGGTTTGTATTTTAATGTATAAAAGTGCTTTGTGTAGATTTTGTCGAACACGAGCTGTGGCAGTCTATTTTGGCTGTGGACGGCTTGGAGTGCTGTAACAAGTTATTTGCCAGATAAGATAATAGGAAGAGTCAATCAGAAGATATTTTTCATTATGTTATTTCTTCCAGTTTTGAATGAGTATGAGGCCAACATGGGTAAGCTGAAAGTAAGCAGTTGGTTCAGGACGGATAATATTATGGCTTGTGCGTGTGTCAAAGACTTCTCGGGTGCTGTGATTGCTCATGTTGTCATTTCTCGTGGTTGAGACATACGCACGCACTTAACAGTTTAAAGCAATACATGTACATTAAATCAGCGTAGAACACGTGTAAACATAAATCCTATGGTTATTAAGGCGAGATGACTCACCTTGGAATCCCTTGATGTGGTATGAAGTAGAGGCAAGGTAAGTGGTTAACTCATCATGGAAGTCATCGTTCGGTTTAAAGTGTTAAAGCCATTATTCTTGTATTAAGAAAAGAAAAAGGAAAAACTTCATGGGTTTTTTGCCACATGTTCATGGATCGTAGCACCGTCCAAGGGTTTATAGAAATCCCTCTCGTGTAAGTCTACAGTTTCCCTCACACTCATAAGACCCCTTTGCAACTGACATCAGCACAACACATGATGAGCATGCCATTTTGCTCCCAGAACAAACGCACACTGCAGTTCGACGACTGCAAGCTACCCAAAACCAAGCAATGATCTCAACGTTGAGGGTGCCAAAGCACTAAAGGACCCCCTCAAAAAAATTAGCGACCGCTAAAAAAGACCTCAAACCCAAAGTCAATCAAGTCATCTTAATGACCTAACAAGTGGAAGGACGCAAAGGAACACCATACGCGCACATCAAACACAGCTCGGCATGCTCTTTTATTCTTCATTAGACTCTGCAGTGAGCCCTACAATTGCTCTCGCAGTCATAGAAGCATGGACCGTCGCAGTGCATGGGGCACAGCAGCTTCATCCCGCCGCACCGCCCTCTGCCGGAACACCTTGCATACTCCCCTACTCGGTACAAGCTCGAGCTGTAACTTGGCCTATGTCCACTTCCTCTTCTACCTCCATGCCTGTGATGTCTCCCTCCACTCCCTCCTTCCCCACCTTCTTCACATCTCCACCAGCACCCACCACTAACTTCTCCACCACCGCCACCTCCACCGCCCCCACCACCTCCCATGCTACCCATCCCCAGCCATAACCCCAACCACCTCCTCCTGCCCCCCTCCTCCACCTCCACCACCACCTCCTCCTCCTCCGCCACCACCACCTACTTGCTTGTACTTGTGAATCCTCGCATGCGCATGGTGCAGTTGCGCTCCAATGCCAATGCCGGTGCTGGTGGTGGTGGTGGTGTTGGTGCAATTCACATTGTTGCTATCGAGTGATGGTGCATATTCTTCGGAGTGCGGCGAACCGGTGGCTAAGAAGAGTGCTGTGATCAAGAATTGGGTGGAAGAAACAAACAGGAAACCATGCCAAGGGGTCCTCCGTGAGGAGACCCCCATTGCAGACAACAAACTTGCTATCGAGTTTTTTTTTCGATGAGAGCTATAGTGGAAAACTTCCCAACATGAAACATTTTATACCAGTTCCATGTTAGTGATGGTAATAATGGTGACAGGCAGGCAACAGAGAGGCAGAAAGAATAGGCTGAAGCAGAGGATGCCTTGCACTGCACTTCTTGCCCACATGCAGCACGATGCCTTTTTTCACCCACTGTTGGCCTTCGTACATCACCAGTAGCCTCTGGTACTCCTCTGTATTACAGAACCTTTCTCATCTACCAATCATAGCGTTTTACTCCCACTTGCTGCGCTCATGGTGGAAGCTTGAATGAGGTTTTCATCGCTGCAGTTAGCATGGTTGATTGCTACCTCCAACCACTCATCAAATTTGCCCCCACAAGGCTGGATGGCATAACGGTAGCACATTTTGACCAACCTCCATGGGCCTAAACCTACAACTTCTTGTATTTTCTTGCTGCCCTTCCAGTAACCCATCGATTCTACCACCAGTCCAATAGATGTGATCAACTGGGAGTATTATAATGATACTCTGTAAAAAAAGGAAAAATAGGAAAGGAAAAGGTATGAAGAAGTAGGGGAAAGCTACTTTCTTACATATGGATAGAATAGAAATCATGCGCCTCTGCAATACTTTTCTTCATTACTTCTACTTTTAACTTTTGATATGCTATTTGTGTTAAGAGAGAATATATTTAATGGCAGTTACAATGCTGCTTCCTTCTATATTCTGTTCATTTGAGATAACTCACCTGAGTTTCTATGCTTCCCCTATAGCTAATTTTGATGAAGTTTGTCATTTTCCTGTCTCATCATTAGGATCTCTTTAGTGACTAAAACGCTGGTTTAGGCCTGCTTTTTGATCAAGATATAAATAAGCCATCAAAAGAAACAAGAATAGATTCCTCAGTTTTAAGCATAAAACAAGTTCCATCATTGTAAACAAAGTGCCATTCCCTTTCACTTTCAAGACAAGAGTTGTTTACAATCTGAAGACTCCCATATACGTAATAATCCTAGGGTTTCATGTGGTCTCAGCAGCCAATGATAAGAAAAAGAACCAATAAAAATTAGAATATGAGGCGGCAACATAATCATGGCGACTGGTCTTTGGGAGGCTTCAGAACTAGGGCAACTCCAAAATAACATGTTGCTTGGCTCACAAATCTTACCCATGTTTTCATAGATCCAGAGGTGCTTCCCCTTTGGCTGCTCTAAATCTTTAATATATTCAGAATTTCAAAACTAAAGTCTTGCAAATGCAAAGCATTGGACTTCTCTAACTTTAGCCCTCAAGCATCTCCACTGCCTCTTTAGACCTCTGCCAGACTTTTAGATAAAAAAAGGGAAAGTTACTTTGGGCATGTGAATAAAATTTTGAAAGACAGGAAATGCTGTTAAACATGTCTTCTACGAAAGAAAATTGGCTATAATAGCTTAAAGTTGCAGATTATAACTCCATTACATTATCTTCCACTGTACAATTATGAGTAGTATTGACATGGGTTCTGATGCAACAAATATATTAACTACTAACAAATTCCTAGAGAGGAAGCAGAACTGTTTTGGTAAAAAATGTAGAAAGAAATTTAATAGTAATTTTTTAGTAGCACTGCATTCCTAAATCTAACTGTAGAATAATAAGATGAGAGTATCAAATTGTACCACAAAACTTGAAATTTACAAGATTTACATTTTCGAATCATATTAGGTAATCAGTAGAAAACATTAATCTTACTTCGCAGACCGACCACATGAACAATTCAGTTCTAAATTCTATGTCAACAGACCAACCAGGGCTTCAGAACCACTTTCATATCTGACAAACTTCTCATCCACGAATTTTCATATTGTCCGAAGCAAATCAAACTGTAAGATCAAAAAAATCAAGCATAAGCCTAACAAAGTGCCTGAAATAAAACTCTGCAGAATGAGAACTCACAGAAAATAACTTTGTTGAGATCACAAAATCAACAACTATAGTGACTTGTTCATGGATGTGTGCAAAGATATAAGACAGAACCATCGCATATGATGGACATTCATAATTCAGTCTAAAAGCACAAGGAAATGAAGTCAAGAAGGAAGAAAAAAGAGGATGTAAAAGTGAAGAAAAAGCAAGAGAGATGTAAAGAGATGTGAACATGAAGATACGAGAAATTAGACATTGAAAGATAGATGAAAAGAGAAACTTCTCTTGATGAACAAAGTCTATAAAACCATGCGGCGGACGTGCACAGTGGAATTTATTTCAGAAAGTTGAATACTATATCAAAAATATATAACATCATGAAAACTTTAGTGATTGGAAAACAAAAGAAAACACTTAAGCATCCCTTGTTGAATGTTAGAACTGCAGAAAAGAAGATTATTTGAAGACGGACATGAGTAGTTTCCAGAAGCTATAATAGTTCAGTTAAAACAAAAAAGATGTAGCTCAATATGGTCATTCCATCTCCTCCCAAAACTATTGTAGTCCCATAGCTTGTGAACACCGTAATCCACTATGTGCAACTGATACCCAGCTCATAAGTCAAGCCTAAGGCATTCAACTTTGCTTTGTATCAATATATATTAATAAATGTAAGATGTCACAATAAAATTACTAATTTGGACTTCAGAACAAATTCTATGAAACCATCGTCCTATTATGGACACACTAAGAGAAAGCTAGATAATTTCAAATTAATCCTTTGTTCTTCATATCGCAAGAAAACAGACATCCACTATAAGTCTTCAGTCATTCCTGCTAGTTTCATGAGTTCTCCATTGAAGGCCATAATTTTCCTGCAAGCATCCATTTCTAATCGCAGGTGACAAACAACAATTCATGGGTAGATTCCATGTTATTGATTCCAAATAATGTCATGAGAAAACATTTTCTTGATGCAATTTCAAAGAAAAAATGCTAGCAATTGTATGACATGATTGACAGAGCCAAATACGAAAACATGAGCTGCAGTCTCTCTCTCTCTCTCTCTCTCTGGGATAAAACACTAGTCACAATCAAACAAAGGCCAATTCACAAAAGAACCATAAGCAATGTAATAAAATCGAAACTTAACAGAGAACAATGGGATATAAGCATTGGAGAGGAGATAAAATCAGACAATCTGTAATTAGGGATTAAGAACATGCAATTGGACCAAACAGTCTAAATTAAGTACAGGATATAGAATCCTGCTATTAGATCAAGTGCAGTTTTTTCGTGTTTCGAACTAAAACAACATGTAATCTCTCTCTACACACATGCAAGCATGCATAAAAGATAAACAAATGTAATGAATAAAGATATGATCTATACTTCCATACCAAGAATGCAGTATAGGATGATACAAACAGGACCTAGGCGTAGTGTACATATACAGTGCATGTTTAAAATGTCTAACAGATAAAGTGTAAGGATCATAATAGGTAAAAATATTCAGAAAATTGAGAAGCTTTCCTTCAACAATTTTTCACATCAATGCCTGTGCTTTATTTATTATTTACTTGTACAATCATCACCATCCACAATATAAAAATGTAGTTACGTATTTGCTCGAAAATGTGGTGAAGGCACAATAGCTAGCTTTGAAAATAGTGAAGACATTGGAATTGCTCATGGTATGATATAGTTTCAGATGAATAGAAGGGAATAACAATGAATCCATCCTCCACCATCCCTCCTCCTATATTTTTATTTTTTTATAAAACTATATTGGGAAAAATCTTGACAAAAACTGGGATGAGGGCAGTACTCGAACCCAGGACTACCACCTCTCAAAAACTTCAACAACTACTCCATTCAACAACATCCTGCCTGCAAATACATTGATATACACAGTTCATGCCTCAACCAAATGATCAAGCAGCTTGAAGTAAATTGAAATAATTTAAAATGTGATATTTAAAAGATAGTAATTGCTTCACTTAGGATGACAGTCTAAATTTGTGGAGGATTAATACATATTTTTATGTGAACAGCAAGAAAGATATTAAGTTTCTTCAATTTAATAATAAAAGATGGATAATTTCATCTATATCATGTTTGAGCTAGGCAGGTTTCGGTGGGTTGATTGCATTGCATTTGTGCTTGGATCGCCAGGTTTTAAGCAGCAATCCAGTTCTGATAACCAGCAACCAAACTTCTGATTGCTAGCAATCCTAAAAAGAGAATTCCAGCTCCAGCAGCTTTGTGTCATCCTTGTTAGACGCATTTGGGGGCCAAGTCATAGAGTCCAAGGTTTTAAAGTGTCTCATGTATTAAAAAAATGTCTCTCATGCATATAGGCAAGCCAATCAGGTGACTCATTGGCTTGCTAACCATGGAGACCTACATTTTGGATTAACGAATATTGCAGCCATGGATCGGTATGTTTGGCTAGCTAACTATGGAGTCCTAAATTCTGGATTAACAAACATCATATCGGATCCGCGAGTTTGTCCATTTGAATGGCTGCTGTAAACAGACCTCATGTACAAAAGGAGAAACTAATCAGAGTATTTTCTTTCAAAGGACAGAGCTAACTAAAATGCCATTCTTGTTTCGTTCTACATATATTATGCTTCAATACTTTAATTAATATCTTCTCCTTTGTTTGGCAGAGAACATAGCTACTAAATATTTACAGATTACAACCATCAAGCATCATCCCTACTTATAAAAGATAAATGGATTGTAATCTAACATAATGTTTTTTAATCAATATTTTCTTCCAGCATTTTGTGTAACTCATAATTCTTTTTGTGAATTTTCTTTTTTTCTTTTTTTTTTTACTTTATCTTGTCATAAATTTCTTACACTGCATTCATAATTTGTTGTTTATATCGTTGATGGTTGAAAGTCAAGTACCATAAATCTAAGAGAAATAATCTGCCACCAAGCTTAAGTTTGTATATATTGATGAAACTAGAGCTGGTCTCTGTGTGTGTGTACGTATATATTATATATATATATATATAGATAGAGTGAGAGTTGTATTATCAATAAAGTATCTCAGAAATTAAAAATTAATATAGTTAATTATTACATAAAATATATAAAATATTTTCGCATATATTTTCATTTTGATTATATAATTTAATATTATCTCCTTAAAAGATGATGAGGTTTTGTTTGCCATAATTCTATAAAGCATGAAAATTGGCACACATTATTTCAAATAACACCCTCACAAGTTCCATATAACACCGGGTGTCTGCGCTCCATCGTTTCCAATCTAAAGTCGGCGTCCTATTTCCCTACATCTGGCTCTTCGTTGTGGAAATAATAATTCACCTGAAACGACAACAAATAGTGATGTATCCATCCATCAGCGCAAACGGACGGTCCTCGATCGGTATACGCTGTGGTCCGGTTTATATATGGCCCCATGAACCAACATACTCTTTTTATCGTCCCATTCGGAAGACTCTCGACGGTGGCGAAACCACCTGCGATTCGATTCGTCGATCCAATCGCTCCTTCGAGGCTCCACAAGGTCAGCTCCTGGCGAAACCACCTGCGATTCGATTCGTCGACCCTGGCATCATATCTTTTTCTTCTATAATTTCTATAGTTTTCCCCCTATATTGTTCGTTGTGATACGAGTTGAGAGCTAAGGATTGATTGCTAGGGTTTTGGGATCCATTGTTCCGTGCTTAGATTCGTCTGAGAGGTGTCTTTTGCATCAGAGAGAACCCTAGTTCTCGCGTTTCTTTTTGCTCTTTTTCTCGATTTTTTTTTTCCAGATGCTATGGGGATTATGGGTTTTAAGAAGATCGTGGGGTTGGAGCGTACCCCTGCTGTTCTTTTTGTTTTTCCCCTCAACCTTTTTAGGTCATTCGGAGATTTCGGTTTTTGACACTAGCTTGGCCCTGGTATTAGGAGTTTTAGTTCACTAAGCTTGATCAATTCGGGGGGAAAAAAAATCTCAAAATGTAATCAATCAAATGTGTGATTTCTTCGGAGATATTTCCTTTTTTTTTTTTCCGAAAGAAATGAAGTTTTCCTGTCAGCAAATTGCTATCTTCTGAACCAAAATCTTGGCAAACGATCACTGGTTTTTAAAATGCTAAACTTGCTCGGCTTTATGATTCTATTTAGAGCTGGATTTAGTAAACCGCACTTTCAGTTTCTTGAACATAACTGCAATCTGGTTTTACTTCCATTTCTTTTGTTCTTTACATGTTCTTCTTCAAATTTCTCTTTTTCTTTTAATATTTTGGTGAAATGGTTGACTCTAACATTGCTGTTATTGCCATCTAGGATTTCTGGGGGTTTTAGGGTTATTTCTGTTGGGTGATATTGATGGCGGAGCACTTGGCTTCGATCTTTGGTACCGAGAAGGATAGGGTGAACTGCCCATTCTATTTCAAGATTGGAGCATGCCGCCATGGAGACAGGTGCTCCCGTCTCCACAACCGCCCCACGATATCTCCCACCCTTCTCCTCTCCAACATGTATCAGCGCCCGGACATGATCACCCCAGGAATTGATGCGCAGGGCCAACCTATTGAGCCCCGAAAGATCCAGGAGCACTTTGAGGATTTTTATGAGGACATCTTCGAGGAGCTCAGCAAGTTTGGTGAGATTGAGAGCCTCAATGTCTGTGATAACCTTGCCGATCACATGATCGGAAATGTCTATGTCCAGTTCAGGGAAGAAGAACAAGCAGCTGCAGCTCTTAGGGCCCTTCAAGGCAGGTTCTACTCAGGCCGCCCGATAATTGTGGACTTCTCACCAGTGACGGACTTTCGGGAGGCCACATGCCGGCAGTTTGAGGAGAACAGCTGCAACCGTGGTGGATATTGCAATTTTATGCATGTCAAACAGATCGGTAGAGAGTTGAGGAGGAAGCTATTTGGACGTTATCGGAGGTCTCATGGGAGGAGCCGTAGCCAAAGTCCGAGCCCATCCTATCGGAGAGACTATCGTGATAAAGACTACCGTGACCGTGGGGACTACCCTGGAAGTGGGCGGAGGAGTGGAGACAGGCATGGAAGGTACGACAGTGATGGTGGAAGGCGGCACCATGGGAGCCCTAGGCGGACGAGGAGCCCAGTGCGGGAAGGAAGTGAGGAACGAAGGGCTAGGATTGAGCAGTGGAATCGGGAAAGAGAGGAGAGGCATGCATGATTCAGGTTGAATGTCTTGCAGTCTCTTGTTTGTCATTTCTATTCATAGGTGACCTAGGCAAGGAGTCCCGTTTGGCCTTTTGCTTCTTTTATTGTTGAAACACTTTTATGGTCCAGGCATTTTGATTGCACTCCTTGGACCTCAAAAATGGTCTCTTTGATCTCACTGTGTGAATGAGAACTTGGATCTTTTGTGGTCTATTGCATATCTGTTTGGTTTGCCATGGTCTGATGGATTGATGTTCGTTCACATGTACCAGGTATAGTCTCTAACGAATTCTTCTGCTATGACTTTTAGGCATGTTATAAGATGCATTTATCACTTGTTAATCGTCTATTTCTTTTTTTTTTAATACCGTTTTTTGTGTTTTTATTTGTTGTTCTGCACTTTTAATCAAAGATGGTTCATGGGAAAATGATATATCCTGGAATAATTGAAGCCCTGAATCAATGATTAACATTTGTTGATCTTGTTGAATGTCAAATAACAGACTGCCAAGCATTAAAAGATTGATTCTGATTTTCTCTTCTGTGGTCTGAACATATTATGGATGAAGAGCTACATGGATGTTGAAACCAGAAGAGTTTCACTATGCTGGCAAGTTTCGTGAGCTTCACATGGATGAAAATATTGCATCACTTGTATGCTATCAATTTGGTAATACCATTATTCCTTTGCCTTTTTCCAGATTTTTTACACTAGCAGTTAAGTATGTAATAATATGTTTTAGATTTTTGTGTGGCAGCTCAACATCGCAAAGTTCTGCCTAGTTTTATAGAACATGTACATGGTTTGGGTTGGGCATATCACATGCATCAAACATGCAATGGGTTCATAAAGATTTGTTTAAATTGGCTGAACTGTGAGGAGGAGACTATGAGTAATATATCTTTTGATATTATTAAAATTCGTGCCTGTAGTTATAGGGCACTGAGAATAGGTTGTTTATGATACAATCTAAGAGTTATTACTTATTAGTCTTACTGTTTACACAAGTCAGAAGAGGGATTTCAGGATCTTGGATTGTTAGACAAGAACTATGTTGGAGTTTGAAAAGCTGCTCATTTTGAAAGTGGATCAGATCGAAGGAGTATGATTGGGTTCAAGATGTTCTTTACTTAGTTGAGCTTTTGTCCTTTTATGTTCTAAGGTTTTTGTCTGAGGAATGATGATTGATTCATTAGGCAATTGTTCCATATGACAAGCTTTATCAATTCACATAATATAAATTCATCAAAAGTTCAATGGACAATTTGGAACCAGTGGACTGAGAGGTGAAGGGTAAACAATTCCATGTCGATTGCCATCTTCATAAGATAGGGGTGGTGCTTGAGTGTTGGGAGTTTTGAGCCTTCTTATTGGATTGGTTTGTTGAAACTGTATCCTCAACATTCTATAATTTGTTTTCGAACTGTGACTTTCTTTTCATGTTTTTGAGCTCTGTTTTTTGAAGGTTCAAGTTTCTGGACTGATCCGTTGAAACCACCTGCAAAAAATTTAAGGGAAAAAAGGTCTGTGCCATGAGTTTTTGCTCCCACAGAATCAATATACACACATTAAAATTCCAGAAGTGATCTATCTCAACTGGTGTCACTTAAGAAAACTTTTCAAGACAAAATTTATTCTGCTGCAAGGTATGTTAGTGATTTAATTTATGAAGTTCAAATTAAGCTATTTATTGCAATTATTCATAAGCCATCACGATACTGAATTTAAGTGATAGGAATTTATATTGCAGAATAGGTAAGTTATACAGAACTGTTAATAAATACCTAGAATGAAAATATTAGTTTGATATTATCGCAGGTGGACCGGAATGTAGATGTTACATTTTCTTCTCTCATATTAGTTCTGTTTCAGCTTCCTGAAGTATGTGAGACTTGTATTTATGGAACAGAAAGACAGGTTCTCCCTGTAAAAAATAAATGCTGGCTTCTTTCTGTAGCTTCTCTCCATTGAAGAGTTGTGGAACTTTCTAGGCCATGACGGTGGCAGCCATAATAACAACTTAATAGAATTCTCTGACTATTCCTTGAAAAAAACGTTATCTGAGCTTGGCTCTTTCTAGCCTTGAGAAGAAGTCCCTTCTTTCCAATTTGTTCTTTCACTTCCACTGCAGATAGCAAGGTATGGCAAGTTTCTTGCATGTGCTCAAGGGTATTGTTCATGGAGGTGATGATTGCAGACAATACCCTTTTCCCTTGCTGCTGGTTTAAGTTTCATTAACCATATCGTATTGGTTTACATATGATTTACCTGTCATTTGTAAGCAGGGATGAAAATAGTATGGATATTATCTATTCGAATTTATTTTCGTATTCGAATCAATTCAGATATGAATAAAAATTTGAGGATCCGATTACTATCCATATCTATATTCATAATTTAAATAAAAAAATAAAATAAAAAAAAAAAGGTATGAATATGAATAGACAACTATTCGATTCTTATTCGAATATTCAAATTTAGATATAATCATATATAATTTTATATAATATTTATTAATTAAAAAAAATAATTATATAAATATATTATCAATTTAATTTATTATTTATTTAATAATATTTTAAATTTTATAATTATAAAATTTAATTATATAATTATATTCATAATTATATCTTTATTTTTAATATTCGTATCCATTTAAAATAAATATAAATATAAAATTTTATATATTTATATTTATTAAATAAAATAAATATAAATATGAATATATTAATATTCGTTCCGGTCCTATCTGCTGTTGCTGAGTAAATGAAAATTGGCCGCTGCAGGTCTTACCATTTTTGCAAGCTACCTATATTCCAGCAGAGCACCCCCTCGCCCTGACCAATCAACCACGAACGATCTTATCTTACCCCTGTAATGCGAAACACCTAGGCTAATTTAAATATTTGTAATAAAACAAAAGATATTCGAATAAATCCTCAGGATGGAAAACACACACAATTTCGTTAGACGCAAGTTCAGCATCCATCAAAAGACAAAACAACAATTTCGTTAGACGCAAGTTCAGCATCCATCAAAAGACAAAATAACAGTCTTTATCTCAAATTCCAGAGTTACCCATCGGTCTCCTCTGTATTACCTAAACAGGCTAAACTAGGTTTAACAATAAAACCAGCTACAGGGAAGAGGAGCAAATCAGCAATCTCGACTTCAAAATTATAAAATATCAAGAAGAATGTTGTGGAATAGCTCTACATCTTTGCTTCTTTATACTCAGCTTCAGGAGTCTGATCACCTCCACCCGATCCTGAAGATGAAGATCCTCCACCTCCACCCTGTTGCATATGCTGCCCAATCTTTGAGACAGCTTTGTTTGCTGCATCGATCTTCTCCTTGATCTTGTCCACTTCGTCGTCACCCATTGCAGCCCTCAAATCGGCAACAGCAGACTCGATCTCTTTGGCGACCTCTTCTGGTATCTTGTCTCTGAACTCTCCCAGACTCTTCTCGATACCGTAAATTGTAGTGTCTGCAGTGTTCCTAATGTCGATCAAAGACTTTCTCTCTTGATCCCTCTGTGCATGGAGCTCGGCTTCCTTTACCATCTTCTCTATCTCTTCCTCCGATAGCCCACCCGAGGATCTGATGGTAATTTCCTGCTGTTTGCTTGTTGCCTTATCCTTTGCTGAGACCTTCACAATTCCATTAGCATCAATATCAAAGGTGACCTCTATCTGAGGCAAGCCTCTCGGAGCTGGAGGAATGCCTGTGAGCTCGAATTCCCCGAGCAGCTTGTTATCTGCGGCCATCTCCCTCTCGCCCTGCAATACCTTGATCCCCACCTGCGTCTGGTTATCAGCAGCAGTGGAGAAGACCTGACTCTTCTTGGTTGGAATGGTTGTGTTCCGGTTGATGAGCCTGGTAAAGATCCCTCCAAGGGTCTCGATACCAAGGGAGAGGGGGGTGACATCAAGCAAGAGAAGCTCTTTAACATCACCCCGCAGGATGCCGCCCTGTATGCCAGCCCCCATGGCAACTGCCTCATCAGGGTTCACACCCTTGCTCGGAGTCTTCCCAAAGATCTCGGCAACAATTTCCTGGACTTTCGGGACCCTCGTCATTCCCCCAACCAATAAGACTTCATCAACTTCTTTTGCTGCGATTCCTGCATCTTTTAGACAGTTCTTGCATGGGATACGGGTTCTCTCAATTAGATGGCTAACCAAAGTTTCAAACTTCGATCGGGTCAGCGTAATGTTTAAGTGCTTCGCACCCGAAGCATCAGCGGTAATAAATGGAAGATTTATCTCCGTTTGTGCGGTGGATGAAAGTTCCACCTTTGCCTTCTCAGCAGCCTCTCTAAGCCTCTGCAATGCCAACCGGTCTTTGGTTAGATCGATGTTCTCAGTTTTCTTGAATTCAGTGACCAGGTAGTCCAGCAACGCGCTATCGAAGTCTTCACCACCAAGGAAGGTATCTCCATTGGTAGCCTTGACCTGAAAGCAGATAATCACATTATACCAATGGAACAAATGAAAAATTAACACACAAGAGAAACAGAACCAAAACGACAGCATACCTCAAAAACTCCATTAGAAATTTCAAGGATCGAGACATCAAAAGTGCCGCCACCCAAATCAAATACAGCAATTAATCCCTCCTTATTGTTCATTCCATATGAAAGAGCGGCGGCAGTAGGCTCATTAATAATCCTCAGTACCTCCATTCCAGCAATTCTCCCGGCATCCTTTGTCGCCTGACGTTGGGCATCATTAAAGTAGGCAGGAACCGTGATGACGGCTTTGGAAACAGTTTTACCAAGATAAGCCTCTGCGGTCTCCTTCATCTTGGTGAGGACGAATGCCCCAATTTGGCTTGGGGAATATTGCTGTCCATTCAACTCCACCCAAGCATCTCCATTTGGTGCCTTGACGATCTTGTATGGTACCATTTTCATTTCCTTTTGTGTCTGTGGGTCATCAAACCTTCTTCCAATCAAGCGCTTGGTGCCAAATAAAGTATTTGTTGGATTTGTTACGGCTTGGCGCTTTGCTGGGGTACCGACCAGAAGTTCACCCTTCTGATTAAAGGCTACAACAGAAGGTGTTGTCCTTGCACCTTCAGCATTCTCGATTACTTTTGGGTTCTGCACCAATTGATTCAAGATTTATACGTAGTATAAGCTTCAAGCCGACATTGAAATCAAGAGACTTTGATTCTAGACTATAAAAACTTTATGGAACTGAACATAGTTGCAAAAATTAAAAGGCAAGCGGGTAAGCAGGAAAAAAAAAAAATACCTTGCCCTCCATAACTGAAACACAAGAGTTCGTGGTACCCAAGTCAATCCCAATAAGATCAGCACCAGCAGGTTTAGAGCTATACAAAGCAATCAGAGAATATAAATCAGCTACCAACATAGAAGGGGAAAAGGAAGACTGGAAGGTAGGGGGGGAAATGAATAGCATATTTGAACCTGAATGCTCTTGCTCTAGCTGCCCATCTTTGAGATAAAGGAGACATGCCATGTGAAGCCTTCAGAAGACCAGAAGCCTAGATTTACATAACAGTGAAGCAAAGGTGAGTGAAAAAAATAAATAAGATGTTATAAAGGATGAACTTCCGAAGCCAATAACAATTCAGTAAAAAAGGAGAGAGAGAGAGAGAGAGAGAGAGATTATCCTCCCTAAGATCAAAAAATGAATCAGAAATCAGTTGTCCAAATTAAGTTTGGCATTATGTTCTCCTAGAAACAACTAATAAGCTTAAACATTTTTTTTTAAAAAAAATATCAACTAATTTGCCTAGCAATTATCTGTAAATCCTTTCCTGTCTGCCTGATAAATGAACCTAACTTCAAAACAACAAAAAATTTGCATCTTCTACTGCGATGCTCCAAGTGGATATTATGAAAGACAAATTGATAAAGAATACCAAATAACAAGTTAAGCAATCTCTCAGCCATGGCAGGCAAAGAGATTTCATGTTTGACGGTTAGCTCTCAGGATCCTTATGTGAAGAGTAGCAGTATATGAGTTAAAATTTCACTCACTACGCCGTTTCCATGATTTTTCTTTTCTTACCAATCTTTGTTCCTCGAACCTCTTATCAAAATATAGCTAAATTTCGGCATGAGTAGCAAATATTTATACATGGAAGTGATCTTATCATGACTTCCCATATCTAAATATTACAAATGACTCAACTTTTCTGTTTTTTTCCCCGAAGACATAGCATCCATTTGAAAAAAAAAAAAGAAAGTTTATAATAAAATAAATCCTTTGGTCCGAATGAAAAATCTTAAATTTTGTCATTCACACTGGAAGATATAAAAGAGCGGTTACAGAAAAACAAGTTCTAATCCAGTGGAAAGATGATTACGACTTTATGGATTCACAGATAGAAGAAACAAATACTAATCTTTTGATCGATCTTTAAAGTTCAGATAGATCTAACGAATAAGAATTGCAACTTTCCATCAGGACACTTTAGATAGACGTCAAAATTGGTCCAAAAAATTCAAAATAAAATGAAAACTAACAACTGAATATAGATGAAAGAAAGAGAAAACGTAGCAGAGCCGCGGACCTGAGACAGAGTGGAGGAGACGCCGGAGGCCAAGGTCTTCGACCTGGCCAGCCTCGAGATTAGTACGGACCCGATCGCCATTGGAGATAGAGAGATCTTAGCTGGAGAACCTAAGGTTTTAGGATGGGAGAAGAGAAACGCGACCAAAAACCCTAGATAAACCCTTCCGCCGCGATGGAGGCTGATGCTTGGAGAGGGGGCAGCCAACCAAGCCGGCGCCTTTGCAAACAAATAGACCACGCCCGCAGGAAGGTTCTAGATGCGTGGAATTTCCTCCTTTCTCATTGGCTGTTCGGAGCGGTAGCAAGACTTGACCCGTATTTAGCCTGCCACTTTGTTTTTGTGGTCGAGGTTCAAGATTGCTATATTTGTATGGGAAGACCCACTTATGTAAAGAAACACTTATTTGGAAAATAAATAATTATTACCACATATTCAAGGTATGCCAAGAAGACTTTCCTATTATAATTTTTTTTTAATTTTTATTATTTTTATTTTTGGATGACCGGTACGTGGTGTGACTCAGCATCTTTCTCGGTTTCTCTTACCTTTTGATGCTTCTCTCCCTTCCCTTTTTCCTTTTTTTTTTTTTTTGGTTCTCTCTTTTCCTTTCGCAACCAAACTCCCCCAACCATTAACTCTAATGTCTAAGACGATCATGATACAGATGATATAGGGATATGAAATATTTTTTTATGTCTAAAAAATTAACGTGTCATATGCTATTTTGATCATATTATTTTGACATTTCACTAATTTTTTGATGGTTTAAATGTTAATGGATTAATTTTTTTGTTGGTTTCTATCATGTTTTCCATTTTCATATCCTGGATCTTATTTGATTTATTTTTACATATTTCTCTTTTATTTTTATTATTTTATAAATTTATTGTTAATAGTATTTAGAACTCTTTTTTGGATATAATTTTGTAATTTTTTTTTAAAAAAATTATTCTATATTTTCATCAGACATGGTTTGCATATGTCCACTTGAGGGTTACGTGTAAAACATGAAAATATTTGAAGCCCTTGAGAGAATGGAAATATATGATGATTGCACTATATTTTTTGGATATTTATAATATTTTCAAGCAAATATATATGAGCTCTACCTCCAAATGATATCCTTTCTACTAGCAAAAAAAAAATATTTTAAATATTACATTTCTAGATTAATTATCTACGTAAAACTTGGATTGCAATATAATTGTGTGGTCTATTACCTAGGATTGATTGTGTGGATAATTTGAGCATCATATGCCAAACTCTAGTATAGTAAGTATATATAGAGTTGGCTTCACATATGACATATGGCTAATAGAAGAAGTATGAATACTTAATGGGTATTTACTATTCTACTTGCTAGATATATATA
Source organism: Cocos nucifera (assembly GCA_006176705.1). Taxonomy (NCBI): domain Eukaryota; kingdom Viridiplantae; phylum Streptophyta; class Magnoliopsida; order Arecales; family Arecaceae; genus Cocos; species Cocos nucifera. The sequence continues at coordinate 416,659 of QRFJ01002290.1, forward strand.
GCTAAGCTAAGGTTCATTGAGCTTGGATTTGATCAAGCTTGGTTCGAAATTAAATTTGAGTTCATCTTGATTCGTTTATCATTGTTTCAAACTAAATTCAGGCTTAATTTTGAATCAAATTGAATATGAGCCTAGTTGAGGAGCTCAATAATCCTAAACCAACTTGAAACTAATTAGAGCTTGAACAGGGCTTCATTTTGAACTTAGTTTAAATCTTAATTCACATTTAGTTGATTCAAAAAATTGAAAAAAAAGGGATCCTAATTAAGACTATAATCCAATGATGCTATACATACACAATATTGTATATAATGTAAATATATTTGAGTCTCATTTGGGAATATTTTGCCTTAGATTGAAATTAAATTTGAGCCCATATTATGTTGGCAATAGGTGCCCTATTGCTGAAACAAAACAGGGAAAATAATCATGATTAGCAAATCATCAAATTAGTTTAATTTAATGGGCTTGGTTAATCTTTAGTTATGTCGGTCCATTTGGAATATGCAATAGAGATAAAATTAAGTCATGCTTTTTGCATGGGAGAGGAATCATTTACAACCACAATCGACATTCTAACTAAAATATGTTTTCCCCGTTAACCAATAGAGATGCATCAAATAAAATATTATTTGATCAAAGCCTCCATAAAAAAAATTAATCAATCACAACCTAGCTTTGCACCCAATCTCCATCCAAGATGAGTAAGCTACATCCATTCCATAGATTTGGATTCGAACCACAATTGATTGCACCAAATCCAGCAAAATCTAGCCCAAAAGATTCAAATCTGGCATATCAAACCCAGACCTGGTCCATACCTGAGCCAAGCCGCTAAACCAAAAACCATTTAGGATCCTACCCATACCAAGCTTGATCTAATAATCCAAAACCAAGATCCTGCCAGGTTGCCACCCGGGGCAAGCCCCCCGGACCCTGGATCCCACGGATCATATAAACGAGTATCTCCGAGCGGGGGGCAAAAAAAAAAAAAAAACTGTACGCAGACCCCATAAAATTCCTCTACATCCACTCGATCTTCCGCGTGCAAGTGAATCAGGGGGTTCAGATGTTCGACGTGGACGGAAGATGCTACGTCCGCATAGAAGACAATACACGGACGACTAAAACCTAAGATCAAATCCGTACTCTATATACCCCTCAGTGGCTTATTTGTGAATATTGGAAAAGAAGGTTTGGGGTTTTGTGTAAAGTTAGGGCAGGAGATTTGGTGGGCCAGGTGGTAATGCCACCGGTATAAATACCGCTCTTCTCAAGGAGAGGAAACGACAGTGAGAAGCGAAGAGAGAGAGAGAGAGAAGACGATGGATTCGGATTACGGCGTTCCCCGAGAGCTCTCCGATATCCAGAAGCAAAGGACTCTCTATCAGCCGGAGCTCCCTCCTTGCCTTCAGGTCCCTTCTCTCTCCTCTAGGGTTTTGTTTTCTCGTTTGCATTGTCCTTCTTCGCTCCCATATGAGATCTCTTCCTTCTTCTCCTCCTTTTTCCCGTCACGAAATCGATCTGTTTCGCTTTGATTCGTTTTTTTTTTTTTTTTTTTTTTTTTTTTGCTGTTGTTATTTTAACGCTGGCGATCGGACTGTTAGATCGTATGTTTTCCCCCTGCGGTTTCGGAATACGACTTTCCAGCGTTTTGGGTTTAATGAACGCTGGGAGTGGGATGCAGGCATTGCTGCTCGGAAAGATCGGATCTTTACGACGTTTTCTTGTGTTTCTTGGCGTTTGGATGATTAAATTTGTTTTGTTTTGGCCTTTTCGAGGTGGAGACTGGATTTGATGTCAAGTAGTGATTTTTTAATCAGTGTTTTGGCCGATCATATTTTTCATGCTTTATGTTGTCGTCGATTTACTAGTTTTGTTTTATAGTTGCGGTCATTTTGTTGTACGACGCCAGGTTATTATGGATCGGCTCATTAGCCGTGAGAAAGTGTCCTTGTCAAGTATTGTTGTTTGATATGGAACCAATAAACTAGCATCTGTGACCTTTTTTTTTTTTTTTTTTTGTGTGTGTGTGTGTTCAGTTTTGTGCATTGTTTATCCTTTTTCACACACGACTTTGATGTAGATTCTGGGATCAAGTTATAATTTTGACGAGGTTCGACTCTTTTTAGACCGTAGGAGACAAATCTTGACCACGTAGACCAAATGCTTGGTCGTTTTGTCCTTTTTACTCTCCACCTTCTTCTTTATTTTGCTTTCGTGGACGTGTTGATTAAATTTTGACTGGATTTTGCGCACTACTCTATGTGTGAGCAAGCTCCTAGTCTTGGAAGAAATAAGGGATGGGCTCCAAGCCAATATATATCACCCATCTGTCGCCAATCTCATTAATATTGTAGTTGTATTTACTCGTAAAGGTTCGTTGGTATATCAAAGTCGTAGATTATATCAAGCTGTAAAAAAAAATTACAGTGGTAGATCAATAGTTTCATTATTTACCAATGATTTTTGATTTATTTAGTTAATTGCGTCGTATATCATGCTGTCTTAATGGTAGTAATTTTGATTCCTTTCCTTCATCGGATCTCTGAGAAGTCAGACTCTATTTTTTCTTCCTCCTCCTTTTTTTCTTTTTGTTCTCTCTCTTCACCTAAAACAGGGCACCACAGTGAGGGTGGAGTTTGGTGATGCAACAACAGCTGCAGATCCAGCTAGTGCGCATGTGATCGGGCAAAACTTTCCCCACACTTATGGGCAAAGTTTGGCTCATTTTCTGAGGGCAACGGCCAAAGTTCCTGATGCACAGATCATAACAGAACATCCGACTATAAGGTTTATGCTCATCTGGGGCTTATTGTTCGCTATCTAATTAATTCTGAACCAGTGATTCTAGCAACATGGAGTTGTTTGAGTGTATTCCTGATGTTTGGTTTCCTAAATAAGAGTCATATGTTCAGAAAATGTAGCACCCTGCCTCATCATATGGGGTTGTCTCCTCTTGAAAGGGGAATGACAAATTCATCATTGTAATATAAGCAGTCAGGTGCTAGAATGTCTCGCCTGGGTTGCACTTTTGCTCCTCTGGTGTCTTTTTCTGAAGAGGTTGTTACTTAGCATGCATTTCCATAAATTTTTTCATAGAGACAAATTGTATGGTATTGCTGACCTATAAGTAATCATCTGAATCATCTTACTAAAAGCCATCTCAAAAACATAATTAACCTTGTTTTTCACTTGTATCTGCAGCATGCATTCTGGATGCACTTAGACATGCTGATCCAGTTTGTGTGGCTAAGAACTTCTCATGCATGTTGGCCAATGAGCAGAAAATACATTCATGATTCTTTCTTTTTGGAATGGTTCATCATTATTGGCATTTATGCTAGTAGGTTGGTTACTTTGATGATTCTTTTAAGTCTGGTGTAGATGATGAAAATTGTTTGTACTTTCTATTCCTACAGTATCACCACACTTCGGGTTATAAACTCATGTATATACAGGTATTGCTAAAGTTGAGTTCTGTTTTCAATTGACTGTTCTAAGTATTGGACAGATTGTTTCCCTTGATAGTTTATTCTATCGAACTGATTCCATCAGTGAATATCAATCTTTTTCCTTGAAACATTTAATTAGTTGGTAGGTTATTTCCTTATATTATACATTTTATTTTCTGGTACACAGCATCATTTGAAGATTGGTCCTTTAAGAAATGTTTAAGGCTCATGACACATTAGCTTATTCCCAGCAGCACTTAACATTCACATTATACAAGTATCTTATTGCAGGGTAGGTGTTGTATTTTCTGGAAGACAATCACCAGGAGGACATAATGTCATTTGGGGACTTTATGATGCTATCAAAGCTCACAACCCCAATAGTACATTGCTTGGATTTGTTGGTAAGCTTTTTTCTGTATCATGCATATTTATGGCCGATTTATGAATAACAATTTTCTGTTTTTTGTTCATTTTTATGAATTAACACAATGCAGATAGCCCTTAGATCACTAATGTTTTCTTTTTGCTGTTGTTATTTGCATTTCTAGGCTTTCGTTATTGAGGCCTAAGAAAGTGGCAGGAAAGAAACATGGAGGGGAATCTCCGTTTCCATTGTCTAACAACGAAAAAAAAAAGTCAGGGAGAGACAAAGAAAGGCGCCAATGTTTTCTTGAAGGGGCTTTAAAGTAACCAAGGAAAATAAAATAAAATAAAATAAAATAAAATAATATATATATATATATATATATATAGGTTTTCTAGGTTCAACAGAAGAAGAGCATTCTTTTCTTTTCCTACAAGTGAAATACTTCTATTTTCTTTCATTTTTTTGTATAATGAAGAGAGCCTAATCAACAGTAAACATGGGGAAAAGTAACACAAGGAAAATATATCAATATAATCACATCCTGACCACATTCCTTACTGGTTTTTTTGCATTGTTCCAGTTCAACCGTGTAGGAGAAAATCTCAATTATCAGTTCATCTCTTTGCTTCCATTGGCTTGCTTTTCATCTCTTTCTTTCATAGTCTATCTTATATCTTTTTTCAAATTACTTTTAAATTAGACAAGTTCTTTCTCTGATCTTACATTGGGTAGCATCACACGTGCGGTCAATTTCTTTTTAACTTTTACTAGATATCTTTTTCATTCTTTGCCCTTGAAATAAGGCATGATGGAGTTGATTGGAGAGTTAGAAATCGGTTGTTGGAGGTTTGTCCAAGCTCATCTAACATGGTGTTGACTGGTGCATGGTCCCATCACCTGAAAATGTGTGTCACTCTGGTTATGAGTTGAACCCTTCTTTCTGATTAATCATTATATTGGAAAAGAGGATGCAGTGCTATTAATCTTTTGATTCTGATGACACAAACATTTATATGTCATCAGTAACAGTGTGGAAGAAGATACCACTAGCTGCCCTGATTTGTTTCTCAATTTGTTGCTATCACTGAAGAGCTGTTCAGCTGCATGGATCTAAACAGATCTCTTCCCAGTACCTATTCTATTTTAAATAAGTAGTGCTGGGTTTAAAGACTAATAGATGAAAATGATAATCATAACATGGGAAAAGATGTCAAGAATGCATGGCATTCTTACTTTTATCAGTTTGCAGAAAGCCCTCTGATTTGCCCTTATTCCGTTTCAGAACCTGAACATAAGTTTCTTGTGTTTGCATTTATTTCAAAAATTGCTCATCTACCCCTTGGAGTGCAAGAAGTCATGAATACCTTGAATCCACATCATTTAAGTTTCTCTTGCAAGTTGCAATCGTATGCTGCACTTTGTTGCTTCCTCTTCTACAAAGATTGACATATCTAACAAGTCAAGAAACACTAAAGATACCCACGCTTCCCTAGTCAAACATCCTTTTGATATCTAATCCTCAAGCAATAAATTTCCGATGTTTCATTTGTAAGAGTATGCTTGATTAAGATGAAAAAATCTGGTGTTCAGACCATCACCTAGTTCACCGGCAAGAGTGACTGCAGATTCCATTAAGTGGTTCTGTTCCCAAATAAGAAGTACCTCAAAGCAGCTAACTGAAGCAGACCTATTGTTCCTACCAACTGATTAGTCTCTGTATAACTGCTTGCTGCATGTCTTGCTCTTCTGTATGAATCTTGCTCCCTAATCAACCTTCAACATCTGCTGATATTTAACTAGTTTCATTTTGGATCGATAAAGCCATCTCCAAAGGTTTTTCTTGTTCAGGTGGACTTACATAAGACAATTTCACATTATTCCTAATAAAGTCATTTTAATATAGTGACAGGCTCTCTCTATTTGTTACTGTACCATTGCAATAATATTCCTTGTTATCAGCATATTTACTACATAAGAATTTGTTTCCTGTGCTATAAAATCCTTCTTAACCATTATTTTATGAATACACCTAACTTAGGTACATATATGACTTGGGACTGTTGTTTCACTATATTACATTGGATAGCTGTAATTGATCAATAATTCTTGATGTTGATTATGTTGTTATCTGGACATGGATTCTATTTATGTATGTCCCCCCACAACCCTCTTTTTTTTTTAAAATATTTTTATTTATGTAAGCATTTTATTTTCTTTGCTGATCCCTCTTGTTTTTGATATAGGTGGCACTGAAGGTTTATTTGCACAGAAAACTTTGGAAATTACAGATGATATCCTCTCCACATATAAAAACCAAGGCTTGTTATAGATTGTCTTCATTGTTTTTACTTATTCTTGTATTAACTTAAATTATCTTCCTAATTTCTGTGCATATGTTTTGTGCTTTTAAAGGTGGTTATGATTTGCTTGGCCGGACGAAAGATCAAATCAGGACAACTGAGCAGGTCAATGCTGCGATGACTGCATGCCAGGCACTGAAGTTGGATGGTCTTGTCATCCTTGGAGGTGTGTCCCATAACATACTTACTAATATATGTTATCAGGCTTTTGCATGACTTAATATGTTTTTGCTTCTGTTTCTTAAGGGGTTACTTCCAATATGGATGCTGCTCATCTTGCAGAAACTTTTTCCGAGTCAAAATGTCCAACAAAGGTACCTGACATGTGGTCTTGGTATTATTCCAGAGAATGAGTCAACTTTAACCATTTTTATGCATGCATTTGAATTTTATATGATATAATGTTTTGATTTTAGATAATAGCTCTCCAGAGAATCAGGCATTTTCCTGCAAAGAAATGCGGATTTTTGATTCTTCATGTTCTTTGCACCTTTGGTTAAACTGGATAAGTTCATTAAGTTTGAAAAAGTGTGACAGGTAGTGGGTGTTCCTGTAACTTTGAATGGGGATCTTAAGAATCAGTTTGTGGAGACAAATGTTGGATTTGATACAATTTGCAAGGTATGTTTTGGAAATAAAATGCTGTAATTGTATAGGCATGTTAAGGTAATTATGATTTCATTTTGTTGTCAACGAAATCTTGGTTTCTGATTTTACTTTCTTGTTTTTATTTGTCTAATTCATTCCTCATTACTTTTGAACATAGTACCCATTTTCTCAGATCTAAAGATTCTTGTAACACTATATCATGCATGTCAGATTCAATTAACAATCTGCTTTTGAAGCTGTGCAATGTCACTATGAGGCTTCTTTGTGTGCATTCTATTTGCAGGTTAATTCACAGCTCATCAGCAATGTCTGCACAGATGCCCTCTCAGCTGAAAAGGTACTGCATTAGTTCATTTCACGTAGATAAATAAATTTGCAAGACTTTACGTATCAAACTTGCTTCAACAACTTGTTTAGACCAAATAAGCTTATCATTCTGCAGTAGTGCTGGCCAAGGATTAATTTGTTATAATGGTTACCTTGGGCTACAACGCAAATGTTGAAGCTACCTGTTTTCAGTGTTTATGCAGCCAACCACATTCCCATATTCAGTCTTGTTTCAGTCAATAGTAGATTTTGTCGCCAGTTGCCAGATGACTTTTTTGCTTTCTAAACAAGCAGTTTCTTTTTTTCTTTTTTCTTTTGCTCAAACTTCAGCTCCCTCAATTTTCTGGTGAATTAATGTTTTGTATTTTCTTTTGCAGTATTATTATTTTATTCGGCTTATGGGCCGGAAGGCATCTCATGTGGCCTTGGAATGCGCTCTCCAGTCACAATCAAATATGGTTAGATTTCCCATTTGTTTTCACATTCCTATTCTTTTTCATCCATGTTATTTGTGCATTTATTTATTTATAACATCTTCTTCATCAACTGATTTATATTAACTTAAACTCTTTCTCAGGTCATCCTAGGCGAGGAGGTTGCTGCATCAAAACTCACTATTTTTGACATTACAAAACAGATCTGTGATGCAGTGCAAGGCCGAGCAGAGAAAGGTTAGAGGTTGTTGGTTTGGTCTCTCTTTTAATGATTATTTTGTCAACTTCTTATGTACTTTTTGGCTTTTTATTTCTCATGCAGACAAGTATCATGGTGTAATTCTTATTCCTGAGGGGCTTGTAGAAAGCGTACCTGAACTGTATGCCCTAATTCAGGTACTATTACACCTCCCTCTGCCCCCCCCCCCCAAAAAAAAAAAAGACTTGAGGATTTTTGACATGTTTTTGGATCAAATTTTGAAGCAAACATTTATGCACATTTTTTACCCCCTTAATGTAGTATGGTTTTATTTACGAATCTGTTATGCCTGGTTTAGGAAATCCATGGTCTCCATCTTCATGGGGCATCTGCTGAGAATATTCCTTCTCAACTTTCACCATGGGCATCTGCACTGTTTGAGTTCTTGCCACCATTTATAAGGAAACAGGTTGTTTTTGCTATTTCTACGGCAGCTGTAAACATATTCAATAAATTTGTATCCATATGGTGCTGCTTGACATGCCTGAGGTGTACTACAATCGTAACATTTTTTATCTATAATGCAGCTACTTCTCCATCCGGAATCTGATGACTCAGCACAGTTATCCCAGGTAAAATCTGGTACAACTATTCAGAAAGTGGAGTCCTTTAGAACAGCATTATTATGATTATTATTTTCTGAATTTTTCTTTATTCCTTTATGCTTAGATTGAGATAGAGAAACTTCTAGCTCAGTTGGTGGAGACAGAAATGAACAAGCGGCTGGTGAGTTTAAATTACACTTTATGTGATGATGACACCGAAGATCACATCTTCAATTTAGATTAACAATAAGACAACCTTCATTTATTGTGTATTTCTTGGAGTGATAGTACATAAATTCACATTTTTAATCATACATCATAACTTCGTAATGCTGCTTAAGTTTCTTTATTTGATGCTTGTTTATGTACTATCACGATATTGCTTAATGGACTGATAGCTGGTTGCTCTTTCCATCTGTCTTGCATTCTATATCAGTCCTTGCTGGATCATCCCTTGCTTCAAATTGTTCTAGTGCATAATATGTTTTATGTTTACCATCTTCACAGAAAGAGGGTACATATAAAGGAAAGAAATTCAATGCCATCTGCCACTTTTTTGGCTACCAAGCTCGGGGATCCTTACCATCTAAATTTGACTGTGACTATGCCTACGTGAGTTCCTACAAGGAGTAGCTTCCTTCTTTTGGTTTGTTAGTTTTGCTATGTGCAATGAGTTTATTTATGATACTCTTATCCGCTTAGGTTCTTGGACATGTTTCCTATCATACATTAGCAGCTGGTTTGAATGGTTACATGGCTACTATTACAAATCTGAAAAATCCTGTGAATAAATGGCGATGCGGTGCTGCTCCAATCACGGTGAATCTCTATCCTCTTTATTTTCTAATTAACCTGCACAAACAGACACACACACATGCATATCCTGTTTGAACACTTGGACCCAACATCACGATCAAAATAAACATGTAACAATTCTTTTGATTATTGCTAGGCAATGATGACTGTGAAGAGATGGTCACATGGTCCTGCAGCCTTCCTTGTTGGAAAACCTGCGGTGCATCCTGCCACTGTAGACTTGAGAGGAAAAGCATATGAGTATGTTATTGATACCACATTTTACTGATATTAAAGATATGCTCAGTTTATATAGAGTTGATTGATTTTTCTAAATATGCTCGGATGAGAATCATATGGTTGAAGTGGCCTAGTATGTAATTCACCATTTTGTAAATATTCTTGTGTGTTTCACTTGCCATTTTGTAAATATTCTTGTGTGTTTCACTTGCTGTTCTAATGTTTAATTCTGGATTCCAGGTTGTTGAGACAAAATGCTTCCAGCTTTTTGATGGACGATGTATACAGCAACCCTGGACCTCTTCAGTTTGATGGACCTGGCGCTAATGCTAAGGCCATTACATTGTGTGTTGAAGATCAAGATTACATGGGTCAGATAAAGCTGCTTCAAGAGTACCTGGACAAGGTTCTCATATTTCGTCGTTCTTGATATGATAATATCCTATTGTTCTCCCATTTTAGCCTTTAGTAAATTGTTTTCCACCTTAGAGGAGGAACCATCCCTGGAGGCACCTGACATCTACTCTTGAACTCTGGTCCTACCTCTTGCCACCACCAAGTGTGTTACCCCCGTGATAAATGTGAGCTACCTTGTTCGATATATTATGCTTGAACTTTCTACAAACTCCAACTTCTCAAATTTATCCAGTAAACTGTTTTGCTTCTGTTGCACACAATTCTGCTTTACTGTTTACCCTGATACAATCTACCATGATTTCCAACCCAATGCTTCATTGGTCTTAAGTTTCTGCTGCAATATATACCTCTCCTTCTATCACTTGGTCAAAAAAATAAGCCATTCAGATTCTTGGTAGTGGATCTTTCCTTGGTGATCTGAATCACAAAGCCTGATTGCCGACATGGTGCTTATCTCTAGCAATTTTCAATACCCTAAAACCTGGTCTGGATCTGCTTCTAAGTAAGATGACTAATTGCAATCCTTGTTTATGCGCTAAGGCGTTGGTTTATAAGTTACTACCTTTGCCCTTTGCATGGCTGTCATTATAACTGCAATTCTACCGTGTCCCTTGCTGCCAATATAGATCTAATTCTTGCACTCCTATATTTTGTTTTTATAGGTGAAAAGCATTGTGAAGCCTGGGTGTTCACAGGATGTTCTGAAAGCAGCTTTGAGTGCTATGGCTTCTGTGACCGATGTGTTGTCCATGATGGCTTCTCCATCTGGCGGCCAGCTACCCTTCTGAGTTGCACAAGTAACCTTGTGCAACTATCCTCAGTACCGGACCATTAGTAATGTCTGGGTTCCATTTATTATTATTATTATTATTATTATTATTATTATTTCTCAAATCTATCTTTTTGAAATTGTTGAAAGTTTGGTAGGGAGATAATATTTTTTCACATGATTAGATTTCTATTTTTGTGTCCATTTTTGGTTGGCATTGATTGTAGTTACCACCATGAGTCTATTGTACTTTGAAGCTGAATAATAAGTCAGATGTTATATATAAAATAATACTTCGGAGAGAAGTATTGTAGTATTGCTAACTCAATTTTTCAAATAACTTTTGTTGTGCCATATAAAATTCACCATCTCGGTGCATTAAATCTTCCATCCGTTTGGACTCTATGAAAAAAAAATTGCCCAATGCAAAACTCTAGCCATCATATAATAACACCCTCGTTCGTGCCGCTCTAAGCTTGCCATCCAATTTTTCAATGCTCCACGATCACATCTTTCCTGGTCCGCACCTTCGCGGGAGTACCAATCCACTGGTATCTTTTGATTGGTCGAACATCATCATATTCTGAAAGTCCGAGCCTGATGATCCTGGAGTTCGTGTCAGTTCGTATCAATGTCATAAGGAGTCAAGGAGAAAGAGTAGAAGATATAGGAGAAAATTTTAAAGCCCAAAGACAAATGCATGAAAAGAACATTATTAAAAATTAAAATTAATTTTTTAATAAGAAATTAACTATACATCATATCAATTCAGCTTTTCGAATAATTTTTGTTATGCCACTTAAAAAATATATTTATTATTAATAATACTCTCTAAAATCATATTCTTTTCTCGGCTCTCTCCTTCATTCTAATTCTAGTCCATTCTATTTCAAAGACCACCACTTATGCCAAAAAAAGCCATGTCCAAGCCTTGCAACACTATCCCCTTAGAATTTCTGGAACACCCCCTACTCCTATCACCACCCACAATTGCCAACATACTCTCCATCTCTCTTTTGTCATGGCCTGCAACCATCGAAAGAAAAATTGGACACTTCACAAGATCCTCATTTTAATGACCACCAAGCATCTCAACGTTGTGTACCGTGTTGGCAGTTTCTCATTCGATGGCATTGCCTTCTGCTCTGCGGAGCAGAGGTCAGCAACTATGAGGCCTGTGCCATGACTTCTGCCGCCGACAGCATCGTCAGAGATCGGCTATCCTATTGGGTCATGGAGCAGCATGAGCAGAATTCAAAATGCAAAAGCACATGAAGGGGGTCGGGCAAAGGAGAGATGGCCAGGACAGGAGATGTTGGCAGTGGTAGGAAGAGGACTGGGTAGGAGGCAAGGAAGGAGAAAGGAGAGGTAGTGATGGCGGTACGGATAGGGATGTTGGGAAGTTCGATCGGGATTGGCGTTTGCCGAGAGTGAAGGGGAATGGTGGTGGAGCGGTACCAACGGACGCGGAGAAGATATGAGAAGAAGAGAGGGGGCAGAGGTGCGATCAGGATTGGCCTTTGTCGAGAGAGAAGAATTGTGGTGGGGAGGCAGGGGGTCGGGTGGCGCCCGGTGGATGCAAAGAAGGGATAAGAACAAGAAGAAAGAAAAAAATAAAAAATATTATTTTATAAAATAATAAAAAATATAATATATATAATAAATAAATAATAAAATAAAATATTAAAAAAACTAAAAAATATTTATTATTAAAAATTTTTAATAGTTATAGGATGTAATTATCCGTCCTGCATAACGTGCTCTTCTTCGACTAGTTCTATTTTATGACAATTCTTTCTTGGATAAAATAACGGTAGTTTTGGCTATTTCTGAAATATTGAAGAATTATGTGAAAGTGGAACATGCTTATGCACCGGAAGAAAACATCAGTGCATAGATAAGGGATTACTGTAATTGTGAATCTTTGGTGTTGAATAGAGAACTTCGAGATTTAGTTTCAGCGATGTATAGGTTGGGTATTAATTTTTGGAGGAAGCTTGCCTGGAAACCTCTATAAAGATAAAAAATGGAAGAACTCACCATCCGCCTAATTTGGCTTGTCCTATGAAATTTCTTCTAGTCTACAGTCTATGGTACCAAAATTCATGGATGGTTCAGCTGCTAAATTATCGATGATTATGTTTTAGTTTGCTCATATTTGATAGTTGATGGGGATGGAAATTAGCCGACTTATTAGTCAAAACATTTGTTGGGTTCTACCATTAGGCCAGATTTATAAATATATTATATGGCATAGCTTATGATGGTATGAAATAATAATATTATTCAAATGCCAAACTTAGACGGTGCTCTAAATTCATCCCCACCAACCTCACTAGCAACCTCATCAGCTTGGTGTTGGAATTATCTTGATACAAACACACAAGGACCAGACCTCTATACAAGTAGGAAATTGATTCCATTTCTTGATTGAATTAATTTGGAGAAAGCATACCCATCTCCTTTATGTCAAACCTAGGTACAGTAGGAACACTACTACACTTTAATATATATATATATATAGAGGGAGTCGAGGACTTCAAACTCTCTTATTTCCTCTCCTCCATTCTCTCACAATGATACACCCATGACCTCCCATTTACATCATCATCTTCCTTGGAAAGAAGATCACTAGATGGATATCTGCCTCAAGTTGGAATCATCATCCTTCTCCAGTGTCGAGGGCCATCCTCATTCACATCATCCTAACATGAGTCGGGAGTCATGGCAACCACTGCATACTTACGAGAACTCTTCCAATAATCATGCAAGACATCTCATCACAGTATTGAAATAAAAATTTAAATCAATAATATTTAATTTTATTTCAAATAACTAAATCAAATATCTTACAAAATAAAATTTTATAGTTTTACACTAAAGTTTAATAAATCTTAATAAAATATCAAAATCTATTTTTAATTCGCTCTCTCATATTAAAATCCCGAGTCAAGCTCTTTCATTGAATTTATAAAAATAATAAAATATAAAGTAATGAGCTAGATAGCTCGATAAGCAATATTCACTTTAGCTAAATAAAATCAATAATATTAATATTCTAAAAATAAGTATGCAATGTGCATTAATTCAAAATATATACAATACTAATCAAATAAGATTCATTCAAATTCATTTTCATTCATAAATTAATTTTTTTTAAAACATCATGTTCATCTCGATAGCCATAAATTAAATAAAAGTGCCATTGCATAATCTCCAATGATAGGATATCAAAATAATAGCGCACAACTCCCATTGACATGATATCAAAGCACCAGCGTATAATCATCACTGATAAGATATTGAAATACCAACGTATAATCTCCATTGGTAGGATATAAAAAATAGTAGTGCACAACTCTCATTGGTAGGATATCAAAGCACTAGTGTATAATCCCTACTGACAAGATATTAAAATACCAATGTATAACCTCCACTGGTAGGGTATCAAAAATACCAACGTACAACCTCTACTAGTAGGATTTCAAAGCACTAGCATACAACCTCACTGGCAGAAAATCAAAATACCTGTGTTTAACTCTCATTGGTGGGGTTTGATATATAGTTAGATTGTGAGTCAAAATCTATATCAAATTAAAACTTTTTTATATTTGAATTCAAAGAGTCATAAATCAAGTGACATCAAAATTAATCGGACAATCCATATCAAATCTAATATATTCAATCATAAATCATTTAATATTTTAGAATAGTAAATATTTAGAAATTCAAAATACCATGCATCATATTCATAAATTATGCATAATTTAATATAAAAAATATTTTATAAATTATTGATAAATTTAGAAAAAGTAAAACATTACTTAACTCATACGTAATCTAACAAATCTATATAATTCCATAAATTTATTTTCAGAATCATCAATTCATATATCAAATTATAGTATCTCACCGTTGGATATCTTCTTATCGAGATTACTATACTCCTATACAGATTTAAGTCCAATAATTAGAAAAGACACGAATAATCAAGAAAGACATAATAGATGATAGTCACATCCTACGGTCTAAATCGATCAGGTCATAATAATTTTATTCGAACATGATCAAATTAAGTGATTTAAAGTCTCTCTACTGAATCAATTTGAACTCAAAACTATGGGGCACAGACTTTATACCATTTTTATAAATCAAGTAGAGAGAGAATATTGGATGAAAGATAAACTAATCAAAATGGAACAAAATCGATCCGACATCTCGGTTGATCCGATTAAGATGAATTAATCAAATTATGAATGAACTAATGTATATATGGTCCAATAGAAATCATAGATAATTGATTCTAAAAAAAATTAATCTAGCTAAGGTGGATGTTAGTACACTATCCGATGACTGCGGATCATGATCATTCACTAAGCTCGATCAAAATTATAAAAAAAAAATTTCATTGGACTAATCTTAGAGAGAGAAATAATTCAAGAGAGAGAAAGTTAGACTTTTTAGAGAGAGGAAGTGAAAAATTCGAACTAAAGAAGGGAGAGAGGGAAGAAAGAAGATCTCTATCTTCTTTTTCTTTTTTTTTTTTCTTCTTTGTTTTTCTTTCTTCTTCCTCTTTTCTTGTGGGTTTGGGAACTAAAATAGAGGATCGCATGGTCCCTCTGTGTTTCTTGGATTGAAGGCCATAGTTAGCACAGCTATAGTTGATGGCAACCAGAGCTGCTACAACATAGCCTAGGGAACCAAACCGATGGCCAACGGTGACCATCGATGCTGGAAAAATTAAAAAGAGGGGAGGAAACAAGGAAAAAAATAGAGGATCTAACTGAGCCCCCTTTTTGGTCAAAATCCGGTGATACACCGGCTAGAATCAAGCATTCGAGGGTTGAGAAATCTAGAAAAAAGATCAATCTCAAAGTTTTAGGTTCTCACCCGACTTTTTTGGCAATGCATGGCTACAATTTCTAGCAAATATGATGAAGTCCTCTGAAGAATTTTTTAATGATTCTCATTGATTTGGGCCTCGGACTTGATGGGAGGAAGATGGATGAAGCCCCCCCTCTAAAATAGGGCTGGAGGGGAGGAGTTCTACTCCTCCCTAGTGGTGGTTTTCGACTCATTGGGAGTCATTCAGGAAGAAGAAGACTCCTTCACGAAGTTTTCTTTCAAGTTCTCTTTTTCTCTTTTTTTAGTTGGGCTTGCTTTAAGATTCGTACAATTTTTTTTGGGGGATGGGTTGGGGTATTATAGTATGGAACCTACTTTATAATAGTGATTTTAAATTAGCTACCTATTAACACAAGCGAAGCTTTCTAGCTCTAAAACATAAACATTATAAACATCACATACTTAAAAATAAACATTGCAAATATGTCATAATGCTTCTTTTAAATAATTTATAAAGTTAAAAACAAAATCTAACCATCTTCATATAGAAAGAATACAATAAAGGGAGAACTCTAGTAGTAATGTGAGGGTCTCGAATTTCGATGGTGAAAACTCAACAAAAGGAAGAGAGGCACAAGGGGGTACCATCAGTGGAGAAGGTAGTTGAGGAAATGGTTTTAATTCCAGATGGGGGAGTGAAAGAGAAGGACTGAGAGAGATCAGAAAAGTTGTCAAATGAGCTAGAGGGATTAAGGTGATCTTGAGTGAAGAGAGTGATTGTATGGAAAAACATGAACATTTAATAGATTGGATAATTTTCATGGCCAAGTTTAACGGAACTCGATGTTTGGCTAATTTGGCTCACCTTACCAAGTTTCTTCTAGTTAGCAGTCCATGGTATCAAAATTCATGGATGGTTCAGTTGCTAAATTATTGATGATTGTATTTTAGTTTGCTCATTATTGATGGTTTGATGGGGATGGAAAGGGGCCAGCCCATTAGTCAAAACATTTATTAGATTAGGCCAAATTTATGAATATATTATATGACTTATATGAAATAATAATATTATTCATGATTAAGCATTATTTTCAAACTTGGCCGATGCTCTAAATTTAAAAAAAAAAATATTGATGTAACTCGAGCAGGTAACCACCACCATCCATATATCTTATAGCCTATGTAAAAAGTGCATGATCGAAAACATCGAATAGATCTTGCTTGATTTGGGTTCAATGATTGGATTTGATCTTAATTCAATGGTGCTATATAAGTTTGTCGATGTATTATTCATCCCACCAATGATGTCAGATCTATCTTGATATTTTTTTAAGGGATGAAATGAACAAGAAGTAGATGTAAAAAATAGCAAAAATGTGACGAGCTAAATTGATAAATTTTTTGTTAAAAATTAAATTGGTAATATAGTAAGCAACAGATTTACCGTAAAATTTTCTATGTAACTATGAAGTCGACCATCTCTTCAAGAGTTTCAAATGTGTAAAAATATTCTCCTCGTTGGGAAAGTATCATACTATTTATCATAAAAAAGGACCCCGGGTTCTGGTTGGACGTCACCTGTCCAAACTAAGTAATCGCACGGTCGATAGGTCATCTTTGTGACTCATCTCGTTTATCTCAAACGTTCGTACCGAAGGAACACCACCCCTTAATCTTGGCCTCTTCTACATATTTAGGCAAGTTCCCCTTGGATCTCTCGACTACCACCCCCAACTCTCTCATCCCCACTCCTTGGATCGGCATGGCCTCTAGCTCTCAGAATAACACACCCATGACCTCCCATTCACATCATCGTCTCCCTTGGAAAGATCGCGAGATGGAGATCTGCCTCAAGTCAGAATCATCATCCTTCTTCAGTGCCGAGGGCCGTCCCCACATGCTCGTCGTGGTCGCGCTGAACTTATTTGTCAAGCTCGCAATTCCCGCGGCAGTCAAAGGAGGCCGGATTCCACGACTTGGGCTCTTATGTCAAGCCAACTGCGTGCTACACTTCTCGACGCTCGATGCCTCCTGGAAGTCCATTGCACCGTTGCTCACGGCCAGAATCGTGCTGCATGGTGGAATTCTTAGAAGCCTGGGACCGGAAATAGCACGCTTCGCTCATGCCACGCTGAAGAGTGCAGAGGTTCAGGGGCATATGGTTATGAAGAAGATGCGTGCCAATGCCGTTTGCATCTTGAGAGCGGATTTGGACACGGCAGAGAAGATATCCAATTACTATAGGGCGGTTCAGCAAGGCGAGAAAGAGTCGCTGGGGACATGCGCGGTGTGCCTCGATGAAATGCAGAAAGAATGGATCTCGCCTGTTACACTGGCATGCTCTCGTATATATGTTCCACTTTGGATGCATGGCTCCCTGATTGCGGCAACAGAATTCTTGCCCCGTGTGTGGATCAAAGCAGCCCGCGGCTGCGCGTTTAGCTTTGGGTTTTTGAGCGCGGGTCCCAGCGCATGGATGAGAAAATAAAGAAAAAATTACCTATAGATCCTGGATTGATCTGAAATTATTTTTAAATCCTTGGACTTCTTGGCTAGAATAAACCCTTATTGACCTGCTCGGTGGGTTATTTTTGGATCCTGCCATCCACTGAGTCCACCTCCTATGGATAATTTTAGAGGAAGAGTTAAGTTATTATAAGAGTATGAATTTTAGTTTATTTATAAATGCAACCCCTCTATTATTTCTTTCTTTCTATCGGAACCATTTGGGCGCACGCCCCATCGTCATCCCTTTTTCCTTCATCTGTACCAATATTTGACGTGATTATCTCTCAGCATGCTCTCTTTTTTCTATCTTCTTCTTTTTTTTCTCTGATCTCTCCCTCGTTCCTAAGCCTCTTGAGCTGACATTGGTTCCAAAATCTGATTTAGTACTGAATTGATTATAGGACTTTAGTTACAGGACTTTTATGTTGGTAAATAATCCATTTTGTTATGGTTTTCATCTCTCTATTTATTTTATTAAATCTCTGATTGAAACATCTAGTTGGCATGGTATGGTCTCAACTGATCCATCTTTATCCTTATTTTGCGGGTCTCAAAATACTGCCACTCCTCTTTAAACCCACAAAAATAAATAGTCTTCGTTGTCTTATATATAGTATTATTCATTTATTATGTTTAAAAATATTTTTAAGTATTTATTTATTATGTTATTTAATAGCTTCATATGTAGATGGATTGCTGATATCTGTTTCATATTCTTATTATCAATATATTAGTGGATGGACTATCATATTATGGTGGCAAAATATGGACAAGAAGGAAACATATTGAGGGTCAACCAAGAGTGCACGTTGGATGAAATTATAGATGGGATATACAGTAGGTGGGGCATAAATAAAGATATTCTGATACTGAAATATTAGCTTCCCACCGAAGAAAAGTCTTTGTTTAAACTTAACAATGATGTGGATGTTCAACGCATGCTTGATTTTCACATCGTACTGAAGTCTCCGTCAATAGAGATCAATATGAAGACCGGCCTTAATAATGGATCAAAACTACTCGTCTAATTGATTCGAGATAATTTTTTTTTAAAAAATTATTTTGTTATTAATTGATCATAGCCCATTATAATTATTTTATTATTTTGATAGCACAATCGATCCATAAGACATTGGGAGTATGTCTCTCGCGGTTACAACTTCATCCCAAGGTTTTTCATCTGCTTTTGGGCTTCGATTAGCTAGATCATGGGTGAATGCAATAATAGGCATTGGTCAGATATTTAAAGATGCAACTCATTTTAAGAAGACATTAAGAAATTATTCAATTGCCCATAACAAAGATTATCAGTTTATCAAGAACGATAAATTAAGAGTTACTGTCAAATGCATCAATGAAAGTAGTTTATGGCGACTGCATGCATCAAGGGTTGGATAGTAGGAGACCTTCAAAATCAAAACCTTCAATAACATGTGTTGGGGATAAATCCTGCTTCCGTCGAAGTCCAGTTCGATGCTTAGCCAAATATAACTGTTAATCATGGAAGAGCTCCGATCGAAAATTCTTCCTTCAGTGGCCGAACTCCTTTCAGACTCCTCCAGCAACCGAACTCCTCTAGCGGTCGAACTCCTTTTGGATTCTTCCTCCAGCGGTCGAAGTCCTTTCGAACTCCTCCTCCAGCGGTCGAAGTCCTTTCGGACTTCTCTTTCAATGGCCAAACTCCTTCCGAACTCATCCAGAAAGGTCTCTGCACGAGTCCGATCTCATATGCGGCATGAACCAACCCACATTCGGACTATCTTAGAGGAGTTCGAACTCCTCTAAAATTGATACAGCTTAAAGATCATTACCAATCGACGTCTATTCTTCTGAACTTTGACTATCAAATCTCAAACCACTATTACAAAAAAGGGCTATGACAGTGGTTTGTAACCACTGTCGTAGCCCAAAAAACTACTGCCATAGATTATGGCAGCGATTTTCTAACCGTTGCCACTACGACCATCGTCGTAGCTCTATGATAGCGGTTGTTAGAACCGCTGCCATAGATTGCTTATTACAGCGGTTTATAAATCACTGTAATAAATCGACCTATTGCAGCGGTTATGTAACCGCTATCATAGGATATCTATAGCAGCGGTTACATAACTACTGCAATAGATCGACCTATCGCAGTAGTTATGTAACCGCTACCATAGGATATCTATAGCAGCGGTTATATAACCGCTGCCATATGTAATCTATAACAACGATTTTTTAACCGCTGCCATAGGTTTAGTGTAGCGGTTGGCATCGGACCTATGACAGCGGTTGGCATGGATATGACAGTGGTTATAAAATTACTACTGTAGATCTTAAATAATAAAAAAATAAAATTTTTATTTTTTTTACATATTTTACCTGATAAATATAGATATATAACATAAGAAAATATAATAAACATAAAAATTATTCTGAAATGCTAAAATTTTATTATCGAATAAAATTTATTATAATATTTTGTTTTAAAAAATAAAATACATCAAAAGTCTCTTAAATCTACATCATCGTCATCGTCATTGTCACCAAGAGCCGGAGCTGGAGACGGAGACAAAACTAGAGCTGGAGTTGGAATGCGGGCCAACATATCCTCGAAGCTCATGACTTCAAAATGCATACTGAGCGTCGACATCATATCTCTTACGATGCCCTCCAAATGAGATGCACGCTTCTCAGCCCGATTTGCCCACGTCGTAGCATGATCTGCCCGTGCCAGCGCCTCCTCAAGCTTCTCTCAGCTGACGACATCGAAAGTCTGTGAGGAGATGCTCGCCTTGGATCAGTAGCTCATCGGTGTGTGTTCAGACCTGCATTGGATCCTCTCAGAGTGCTCAAACCCTAAGACCTAAGACAGATGGTCATGGAGCCAGAGATATCCAGGCCCTCGCTCGCGAGCGCATCTAACTGATCCTATAATTATAAATTAAAATAAAATTTTATAAAAAAATACTATAATACTAATCATATATACTAATATATTTAATACTTATAAAAATACGTTCGATTGTGGCGTTTATCGGCCTGCCCGTCTTGTCCGTGAGGTTGGATCGAAAGATCTCGCTACGGTTGGACATCATTCCATCTCTCATCAGCTATAACAAAGAATAAATTTATTAGAAAGATGATAAAAAATATGAATTTAATTTATCTAGTAAGATTTATAATCAATTACCTCTCTATGCACATGACTGGCCATAGACTCGCGGTCTAGAGTGTGCATATACTCCTGGGCTGCACGATTCTTCCAATTCTAACAGAAGATAGCCTAACAAGTATTCAAATAAATAATAAATATTTAAAAAATATTTAAATAAAATTTTAAGCATATTAAAAAATTTAAAAATTAAAAATTAAAAATTTTACCTCGAACTTCTAGCTCCTCTAATGTGTAACCATCCTCTTCCACTGACTCGGCGGACAGTCCTATATCCAAAGAACAAGCTTCTTTGGAGTGTTTCGTCGGTGCTCGAGTCATTCTCTATGGAACTTGACCTTGTAACTTCGGTACAACTCTCCAATTTTCTTCAGTCGGGCATCTCGAGTCCTCTCATGATCGGAGAAATCGTACCTCCTCTACATAAATTTATCAAAAATTAGTTATAAAATTATTCTAATCAAACATATATAGTGTAAATATATAAAATGCATAAATATAACTAAGATGCGCGTACTTACTCATATTTTCTCCCATACCCGATCCCTGATGGCAGCATCCATCAAATGTCAGTCTCTGGGCTCTACGGGAATGATGTCCGACCGTCTTATAAGCACTCCAAAAAGAAAATGTATCTTCCGCATAGTCTTCCCTACCGGCCTCCTCTCCACATCGTAATAGACCATCATCTGATGCCGGCGATTCCACATGTGTGCCATACGTGTGGGACCATGAAATATCCGACTGGATGATGCACCTGCAATGTAAATATGTTATGAAAATATATAAGTGTACAAATACTATATAAAAAATAAAATTATACTAATATAATAAAAACGTACACTCAGATGCCTATATAGTAGCATGTGCCTCAGATATGGGCGATGGTAAAGGCTCAGCTATCGATAGAGTAGATGCCGATGGTGGAGGTCCCTGAGCAGCCGATGCCGAGGTGGATGGAGTATGCTCCGACTGCTTCTCGGATGCTGAACTATGCATAACCGATCGAGGGGTAGGAGTGAAAGCTAGATGGCATTTCGGTGCCATCATGACATACAATGTTAATAAACATTAATCAATATAACATCATGACATATCAAATTCTATTCATTCGAAAGTCGAGCCAGCTCCGTGCCTGAGACATCTGGCTAGGATCCTCCCCCAGCTCTCCTCGATCACTCCCTCTCTCTCTCTCTCTCTCTCTCGATCTCTCTTATCGACGATAGCAGCGAGGCCGAACCCCTTCTTTCCAGCTTTTTTATCTCTCGATCTTCCTCTCTCCCTCTCTCGATCTTCCTCGTTGGCGAGGTCGGATCCCATTCCTCCCTCTCTTACTCTCTCGATCTCCCTCGCTGGCAAGGCCGGACCCCATCCCTCCCAATGATGTCGATGAGGCTGGACCCCCTCCCTTCCTCTCTCGTTCTCTCGATCTCCCACTCTTCCTCTCTCGATCTTCCTCACCGACGAGGCCGGATCCCCTCCCTCCCAATGATGGCAATGAGGCTGGATCCCTCCCTTCCTTTCTCAAGTACAGATCCATCGGATATTCGGATTCGGATTCGGTATGAATAATTAAAATTAGGTCCAGATCTGAATATCCAGGTTTCGATCCAAACTTAATCCGTTAACAGATCTATTCTACAACCGCCGACATGGCACAGCCCAAGGCTACCGCCACAGCACGGTCCAAAAATTATGACATGTAGATAATTATAATATTTATAATATTATTATAAATATTCTATAAATTATTATAAATATATATGATTAATAAATAATACTAAAAAATTAAAAAAATTATACCTACAGCTATAGAAAGTAGGTCGCATCGAAAGCTTCGAGGGTTGCCGGCGATGATGCTAGAGGAGGATGACGATATTAGAGATAATCTGTGAAATAAAAGCAAGATAGTAATATAGAGAAGAGAGAAAAAGAGGAACGAAAGAGAGCAGAGGTGGCCTGAGATTGGAGGCTAGGGAGAGGGGCACAGTGATGAGGAGGTTGAAGGAGGCTTCGCACTCGGCTAAGGGAGGATCAGAATGGTTGGTGGTGGGGGGATGTGGTTTCACGGGGGCCGAATGAGGGTGGAGGGGGGCTCGTCGGAAGGGGGTTTGGTTTCGCACCACGGTAGGAGGATGCAGTGTGGTGGAGGGGTTTCATGGAGGTCGGCGGAGGGTCAAGGGTGGATGGGGGTTGTCGGAAGGAGATTTCATAAGGGGCCAAGGAAGGGTCGGATGGGGGTTCCCGAAGGGGGGTTCGCTGGGGACCAAGGGAGGATTGGATGGGGGGCAGGGGGTTGGGGTTTTGCTGGAGGTTGAGTGAGGGTGGAGGGGGTTCGCTGGAGGGGGTTTCACGAAGGGCCAAGGGAGGGTCAGATGGGGGTTCGTCAGAGGAAAATTTCGCTGGAGGTCGAGGGAGGGTCGGATGGAGGGGTGGGGGATGGCCGGTGGTGGGGAGGGGTGGTCGGAGATGGAGGGGTCAAAGAGGGAGGGGGAAGGAGGGGCGATGCCAATCGAGGGGAAAGAAAGGGCGATGCCGGTCAGGATGAGGAGGGGCGACGTCGGCTGGAGGGAAGGAGCCTCACCGATGACGAAGAGGAGGAGGAGAGAGAGCGAGAGAGATCAAGCGCGCACGAAAGAAAAAAAAATTTGAAGATTTTTAATCTAACCTACAGCAGCGGTTATCAAATTACTGTCATAGATCTATGGTAGCGATTATCGAACCGCTGCCATAAATCTATGATAGTGGTTATCCAAAATCGTTGCTATAGAGGACAATGGTTATCCAAAATAACTACTATAGATCTATAGCAGTGATTTTTGATAACCACTGCCATAAATGAAAAATAATTTTTTTTATTTTTTTAAATATTATATAATTTTAAAATTTAATGTCCATCTTCATCGTTCATTATCTAAATAATTATTATTAGAGTATCGTCATAAAAGATCACCTCGATTCAATGGCTCTAGCTTCATCGATTAGAAAATTTGATTTCGACGATCACGAACGATGATGCGATGATCTGATAGATGAAGATCTTCGATGGATTAAAAAATCTACAATGATGATCTCGATGATATTTGTAGCATACTATCAAAATTTTACTTCAATCGAATATCGTTATCATAATCAATTTAGTATGAAATGATTTTGACCATTAAATTAGAAACAAGCGATCAAAGAATTAAACGGTATTCGATTATGAGATAATTTTTTAGTTAAATAATTTTTATTATAATTTTAAATATTTTATACAATGATGATAGTAAAATTTAAATTATTTTTGTATAAACTATTCATGTTAAGCAGATATTGCAAAAGCATGAGCATAATAATTAGTGAAGTTTCAGAATGGTTATCAAGAGACGTATAGTTTTAGATCATTCTTCATTTTATGAATTAAATTTTATAATCACCGCCATAAAAAAATGATTAAAATAGTAGTCAAGATTATTTATAAAAAAAATTATCTTATAATCGGACACCGTTTGATCCTTTGATCATTCGTTTATCATTTAACGGTCGAAACTAATCTATACTAAATTGATCAAGATAACGATATTCGATTGAAGTAAAATTTTGATAGTACACTATAAGCATCATCAAGATCATCATTGTAGATTTTTGAATTTATCGGAGGTCTCCATCTATCAGATCATTGCATCGTCATTCGTGATCGTTGAAATCAAATTTTTTTGATCGATGAAGCTAGGGCTATCGGATTGAGGCGATCTTTTGCGACGATATTCTAATGATAATTATTTAGATAATAAATGGTAATCAGATTATAGCAGCGGTTTCTACTAACCGCTGCTATAGGCTCGACTTATGATAGCGGTTATAATGAACTGCTGCTATAGATCGATTTATGATAGTGATTTTTTTATAACCGCTGCTATAGGTCCGACCTACGACAATGATTTTCTATAACCGCTGCTATATGTTGGACCTATGGCAGCGGTTATAAAAATCGCTGCCATAGGTTCGACCTATCGCAGCGGTTAATGAAAATTACTGTCATAGGAGCTATGACAGCAGTTTCAAAAATCGCTGTCATAGTAAGCGCTGCTATAGGCCATTTTTGTAGTAGTGATATAATTTACCTATATTCTTTTATATATAAAAAAGTGGGTTCAAAATCTATTATTCATGTTATTTTGTATTACTATTTTCTTGGATAAGTTGATAAAATTTATCCATACTTTTCA
Organism: Cocos nucifera; assembly: GCA_006176705.1. Classification (NCBI taxonomy): domain Eukaryota; kingdom Viridiplantae; phylum Streptophyta; class Magnoliopsida; order Arecales; family Arecaceae; genus Cocos; species Cocos nucifera. The sequence continues at coordinate 441,957 of QRFJ01002290.1, forward strand.
TAATATTCTTTATACTATTTAGCTTTGAAGAAAATGGATGGCTGAATTTTTGGACATTAAATGATGAAGATATTAAAAATAAGGATTGAATATTTTAGGAATAAAATTAAATATCTATTTTACTAATTAATCAAAAAATGATTTAGCCATCCTTAGATGGATAAGAGTTTTTCTCCATTTTATCAAAAAATTCTATCCATGGAAGGTAACTTATCCATTTTCAAAAGTATGAGAACATGAGTAAGTTGGTTAATGAGAAAGTAGTCCAACTTTTTCATAAAATTTATCCATAAAAGAATGGAACCTAAAGTACATGATAAACTTGCTATTGCTTTACTCATGGATGAAAGAATGGCATCAATTTTTCTTTAGCAAAATTATCGAAGGATTTTAGAACCTTTCAAATACTAGCAACTTTTCTTAACATGGGCTCTTTAAACCACTTTTCGTTGGAGTTTGGATTTCCTAAACTAGGGAAAGATCTATCACATTGGTTTTAAATTAGTTATTTACTTGCACACATGAAGTTTTTCGGTTCTCAATAAACATTGCAAATATCACATACGTGGAAAAAAACATTGCAAATCTATAATAATGCTTTCTTTTAAATAATTTATAGAGCTAAAAGTAGGACCAAATCATCTATATGTAAAAAGAATATAATAAAGGGAGAACTCTAGTAGTAATGCGAGGGACTTGGATTTCAATTGCGAAAACTCAACAAAGAGAGGCAGAAGGGGTACCATCAATGGAGAAGGTAGTCGAGGGAATAGTTTTGATTCTAGATGGGGAAGCAAAAGAGAAGGATCAAGAGAGATCAAAAAATTTCTCTACTGAGATAGAGGGACTAGGAGGATCTTAAGCAGAAAAGAGCTATTGTATTGAAAATAGTGAAAGTTTAATAGATTGGATAAGTTTCCATCGAGTCCCATTAATTTATTAAGATAAAAAAGTAATTTCATAATATTAATTAATTTTTATTTTTATAAATATATTTTTAACTAATGAGATGAACTAAATAATTATATCAAATATTCATGCAAAAATAGTATTTTTTGAGAATATACATGTAAATATCGGGGGTACTCATGTAAATTCCAATATTTAAGAGGTATTCAAGCAATTTTTTTTAATATATAACCTCCTAAATACATGAAATTGTATGAATATCCTTATAAAATTATTATTTATATGTATATTCTTATAAATATTTATTTTTGTATATGTATTCATTAAGAGTATATCAATTATTTTAATTTTAAGCTACTAATTTATTAACAATATTAGAAGGAATGGATATGTTGACGTAGAATCTGATCGTCGCCGAAATCAGCTGGAGCGGAGGTGGATGAGGTCATCATCGGAACCTGCAAAATAAAATTTCGTCTGGAGTCGGTGGGGGGTGGCTCTGATAGGATCCTCCAACGATCAAGTCAGCTCTGGCCAATAAGAATGGAGTGCTAAAAAATGAGTTCCGTAGAGCTTAGAGAGGGAGAGGAGAGCTTAGAGATCAAAGATTAGAGTTAGCATATCAGGAGGGTCCTTTTTATAGACGGAGCTTGATGGTGACAGCTGTAGCCGCGTGTTGGCGGGCCGCTCGAGGTCCGACGGAGTCAATCCTAGGGAAAGGCGCCATCTGCAGCGGGTTGATGGTGACAGCCATCGTCGTCTGGTAGTGGATCGTTGTCGCTTACGGTGGACTGATGGTGATGGCAGTAGCTATCTTGATACTGAGCCGCTTGGAGTCGAATGAAGGGTTGAAGGACTTTGATGTGTACCCATTTTGGAGGAGTTCGGACTCCTGAAGAGGAAGCTCAGAAGGAGTTCGACTCCCGTAGGCGTCTGGCTGGAGGTGCGCGGCTAAGGCTCGATCGTTGGAAAGTTCGATAGGAGCTCGGCCGATCGAAGGGGGTGTCTGGGAGGAGTTCGGCTCCTGAAGAAGTTCGATCGAAGGATGTATGGGATGAGTCCAGCTTCCGAGGAAGTCCGACCGAAGGAGAAGCTTGGAGGGAGTTCGGCTCTTGCAGGCGTCTGGTTGAAAGAGCGCGGAGAGAGTTCGGCTCTCGTGGGAGTTCGACTGAAACTCGATCGCTGAGGAGTTCTGCTAAAGCTTCACCGCTGGGAGTCTAAGGAGCTCGACCGCTAAGCAGTTCGGCCGGCTGATGGGGTTCGAAGGAGCTCGACCGCTATGCAGTTCAGTCGGCTGAAGGGGTTCGAAGGATCTTGGCTGCTATGCAGTTTGACCGGCTGATGGAATTCGAAGGAGCTCGGTCGCTATGCAGTTTGGTCGACTGAAGGGGTTTGAAGGAGCTCGATCGCTGGGAGTCCAAGGAGCTCGACTGCTAAGCAGTTCGATCGACTGAAGGAGTTCGGTCCGACCGTTGAGAGTCTGAAGGAGTTCGATCGACTGAAGGAGTACGGCTAAGATCTATCTACTGAAGCTCTTCCATGGCTACTGATTGCATTAGGCTGAGGATCGAACTGGACTTCGATAGGAGTGAGGTTTATTCTCAACAATAGTCTTCCCACTTTCAAGTTCGAAACTCGAAGGAAGGAAGTGCAGAAAAGACGACTGTCGAAGTTCTCTTTTGGGCTCCGTGCTAATTCAGGTCGAAGCTCGGGGGAGATCTCATCTCCAGCTAAAGTTGATGTTGAAGTTGAAGCCCAGGGGAGATCTCATCTTCAGTCGAGGTTGAAGTAGATCTCATCTCATACGGTCGAGGTTGGAGGTTGAGCTCCTCCGGAGGGCGATATTGCCTTCAGTAGTCGAGGTTGACTCGGGAGAGATCTCCTCTCCTGCAGCCGTGATTAATACGAGCGCTCGAGAGATATCTTTCCTGGCCGAGGTTGTCTCCGATCTTCTCTCTGGCCGAGATTGGCTCCGATCTTCTCTCTGGCTAAGGTTGACTCAGTCGCTCGAAAAAGATCTTATCTCTAGTCGAGGTTGTCCATGGTCGCTCAGGCCGAGGTTGCTGGACCCTCGGGGGAGATCTTATTTTTTGTAGACTTCAGAGCTCGAACTTGGACTTTACTCGCGTTAGGATGAGGTTTTCCTCCTACTCCTAACGGGCTGTGGGGGCACCTTCGGACCGTCGTCCGTGCCTCTTTTCCCATCTCGTCGAGGCCTTCGACTTTGCTCGCATTAGGATGAGGTTCTCCTCCTATTCCTAACGGGCTGCGGGGGTACATTCAAACCGTCGTCCGTCTCCCTCCATCTCATCTAAGATGAACGAGGTCTTCAACTTTGCTCGCGTTAGGATGAGGTTCCTTCCTCCTGTTCCTAATGGACCGTGGGGGCACATACAGACTGTCGTCCGTGGCCTCTCCCCCATCTCGTCTAAGGTGAACGAGGCCTTCGATTTTGCTCGCGTTAGGATGAGATTTCTCCTCCTGTTCCTAACGAACTATGGGGGCACATAAGGACCGTCGTCCGTGCCTCTCCTCCCATCTCGTCTAAGGTGAACGAGGCCTTCAACGTTGCTCACATTAGGACGAGGTTCCTCTTCTTGTTCCTAACGGGCTATGAGGGTATATACGGACCGTCGTCTGTGTCTCTTCCCCCATCTCATCTAAGGTGAACGAGGCCTTCGACTTTGCTCACGTTAGGATGAGGTTCTCCTCCTATTCCTAACGGGCTGTAGGGGCACATACAGACCGTCGTCCGTGCCTCTCCCTCCATCTCGTCTAAGGTGAACGAGGCTTTCGACTTTGCTCGCATTAGGACGAGGTTCTCCTCCTGTTCCTAATGGGCTGTGGGGGTACATGCGGACCGTCGTCCGCACTTCTTCTTCCATCTCGTCGAAGGTGAACGAGGCTTTTGACTTTGCTCACGTTAGGACGAGGTTCTCCTCCTGTTTCTAATGGGCCACTTTCGCTCACTTTTTTTCTATCGTCACGTAATCCTTGCACTAGAAAATAATAATGCTGAGCGAAGAAGTTTTATTAAAGGGAGTCTACCGGTAATACATCCTCAGATTTTCTGAGTTCTAAGATTGGAAAAGCACTATTCCTCCAAGCTCCTTCAGGCGATAGATTTTGGGCTGGATGACCTCCACCACTTCGTACGGATCTTTTCAATTTGGGGCGAGCTTCCCTTGACTCTGAGGTTGAGAGATGGTGGCTCACTGAAGTACTAGGTCCCCCACTCTGAACGTCTTATCCCTAACTTTGGAGTTATAGTACTAGGCCATCTTCCATCTGTAGGCTGCCATCCGGATACGGGCCTCCTCCCTTTTTTCTTCCAGCAGGTCGAGGTTAACTCTGAGGTCCTGGGGGTTGAGCTGCTCGTCAAAGCCTGCGACTCGTGCTGATGGGAGTTGAAGTTCGATCGGGATAACTGCCTCCATGCCGAAGGTCAAGATGAAGGGTGTTTTTCCGGTCGGCGTTCTTTAAGTAGTTCGGTATGCCCAGAGAATGTGGTAGAGTTCGTCCACCCAAGCCCCCTTTGTCCTATCGAGCCTTGTCCTGATGCCTTGCAGCAGGGTCCGGTTGGTCACCTCAGCCTCCCCATTGGCCTATGGGTGAGCCACCGATGTGAAGTGGTGGGAGATGTTCAGTCCTCCGTAGATTCGATGAATCTTGTCCCAGCGAAATATCATCCATTATCGGTTATAAAGATTCGAGGCAGGCCAAACCGACAGACTAGTGATTTTCAGACGAAGTCTTGCACCTTGGCCTCAGTGATCTTCACTAGTGGTTCGGCTTTGACCCATTTAGTGAAATAATCGATCGCGACCAGGAGGAACTTCCATTGCCCGGACGCTATTGGAAAGGGGCCGAGTATATCCATTCCTCACTGCACAAATGGCCAAGGTGCGCTGAGCGGAGCAAGCTCGGATGCCGACTGCTTTTGCATGCTGGCGTTCTTCTGAAAGTGGTCGCACTTCTTCACATATTCCATGGAATCGTGAAACAAGGTCGGTCAGTAGTACCCCTACCGAAGTAGTTTTTGCGATAGGGATCTAGCTCCTGCATGGCTTCCGCAAAGTCCTTTGTGCACATCCCATAGTGCAAGGTTGGCCTCTGAAGGTCGAAGACATCTCAGCAACCGAAGGGAGTACGATCTCTTATACAACTTGCCTTCATATAAAACGTAGCGAGAGGCCTGATTCTTGAGCTTCCGAGCTTCTTTCCGATCGTGAGGAAGAACCCCCACTTTAAGGTAGGCGATCAATGGGTTGATCCAGCTGGGCTCGAATTTCATCTGCAGGATGGCCTGAGATTCCTCCATGGTTGGACACTTCAAAATTTTCAAAAATACTTCTTTGGGCAATTCGGTTGGAGCTGAAGTGGCCAACCTGGAGAAAAGATCGACTCTCGCATTTTTCACCCTTGGAATATGCTGAATGCCGAAACTATTGAAGGCTGGGATCAAATCCCTCACTTTTCTGAGGTATCTCGCCATGCCTTCCTCCCGTGCTTCGTAGCTGCCGTCAACTTGATCGATCACTAGTTGGGAATCACTGTAGACTTGAAGTCAATCTACTTTTAATTTTCTTGCTATCTTTAATCCGACGATCAGCGCTTCATATTCGGCCCCATTGTTGGTCGCGGAAAATTCAAAGCGTAGCGCATACTCGACGACGACTCCTTCGGGACTGACCAAGATCAGACCTGCACCAACTCCAAAAAAGTTGGACGAACCATCCACGTGCCGGCCTCGCTCTGTTCAAGTTCGTCTTCGATCGAAATAGTACATTCTACCACAAAATCCGCCAATATCTAGGCCTTGATCGATGGCTTGGGTTGGTAGTTGATGTCGAACTCTATGAGCTCGATTGCCCATTTTGCGATTCTTTCGGAGGCGTCCATTCGGTGAAGGACTACTTTTATTGGTTGGTCTGTGAGGACCGTTATGGTGTGCTCATGAAAGTAAGGTCGGAGCCTTCTGGCAGCAATTAGAAGAGAGTAAGTTAGTTTTTCTAACCTAGAGTACCTGATCTCTGCATCCCTTAGGACCCGACTCACGTAATAGATCGATCACTACGTCCTTGCTTCTTTCTTGACCAGGACTGTCGCCAAGACCACTGGGGAGACAGTTAGATACAAGAATAATTTTTCTCTGGGTTTGGGTTTTGCCAGCAGTGGGGGTGAGTCGAGGTAGTTTTTAAGCTCCTCGAATGCCCGTTAGTACTCCGCTGTCTAGCAGAAGTCCTTCAGTCATCTGAGAACTTGGAAGAAGGGCGTGCATCGTTCGACCGATCTTGAGATGAAGCGATTTAGGGATGCCACCTTTTCGGTCAGACACTGAACTTTCTTGATCATCTTCGGAGTAGTCATCTCTCGAATGGCTCGGATCTTCTCGAAGTTTACTTTGATTCCGCATCTCGACACCATGAACCCTAGAAACTTTTCGGAGGTCACACCAAAAGCGCACTTGGTCGGATTCAGCTTCATCTTGTGCTTCCTGAGTGCACCGAAGGTCTCTTTGAGATCAGCAAGATGGTCTGTCGAAGCTTGATTTTTGACGAGCATATCATCCACGTACACCTCCATGTTGCGGCCGATCTGCCCCTTGAAGATCTTATTAATCAAGTGCTGGTAAGTGGCCCCTACGTTTTTGAGTCCAAACGGTATGACCCTGTAACAATAGAGACCATGATCAATAATGAAGGTGGTCTTCTCTTCATCCTCGGACACCATCCGTATCTGGTTATAATCAGAAAAGGCATCCAAAAAGGTGAGGAGCTCATGGTCCGAGGTCGCATCCACCAACTGATCGATCCTGGGCAGGGGGTAGCTATCTTTCGGACAGGTCTTGTTCAGCTTCTTAAAGTCGACGCACATCCTTCACTTGTTATTCGTCTTCTTGACGAGGATCACGTTCGAGACCTAGGTCGGATAATTAACCTCCCGGATGAGTCCGGCTTGGAGGAGCTTGTCTACTTCTTTGGCGATCGCTTTCTGCCTCTCCGAGGCGTGGTGGCGCATCTTTTCTCTTATCGATCAATGCCTTGGATCGACGGCTAGCCGATGTTCCATGACCTCGGCGTCAATCTCCGGCATGTCTGCTGGGGTCCAGGCGAAGACGTCTGCATTTCTCCTGAGGAAGGTGACGAGCTGCTTTCGAACCTCGTCCGCTAAGTTGGAGCCGATCTACACAGCATGCTCCAGCTTTCCATCATTTAAGGTCACAGAGATGAGGTCCTCCATAGGCTCGCCTCACTCCTTAGTGAGGTCGTCGCAAACATCCAGGCCGTCAACAAGATAAGAATCGGACCGTTCTCCCTTATGTAGGGCGATTGAGTAGCAGTGCCTCGCCAGAGCCTAATCTTCTCTGACTTCACCGACCCCGCGATCCATCGGGAACTTCATCTTCAAATAATAGGTTGACACCACCGCCTAAAGTGTATTTAGGCCAGGTCGGCTGAGAATCGCATTATAGGCGGATGAAGTCCTCACGACCAGGAAGTCGACCTGTATTTTGGCCAATTTTGGGTGTTGCCATGTCGTCACAGCCAAAGTTATTATGCCTTCAATTGGTACGGTGTTGCCAGCGAATCCTACCAACGGAGAGTTCATAGGCCCCAAGCGGTCGTCGGGTAGAGACATTTTTGAGAAGGCATCGTAAAATAATATGTCGATCGAGCTTCCATTATCCGCCAAAATACGGCGTACATCATAGTCAGTAATGTTCAAAGAAATTACAACCGCATCATTATGCGAAAATTGGATCCCCTGGCCGTCCGCCTTGGTGAAGGTCATGGGATCCATGGTCCTCCATCTCTTTACCGATCCTTCGGATCCGCTGGCCTCTCCTTATTGAAGTCCCTCCGAGATAGTGTTGATGATGCCTAGAGGCGGTCGATCTTCTTACTGGTTTTTCCCACTTAGCGGTAACGCCCTCAGCCGATCTTTTCGATCTTTAGGTCATCTTCGTAGGAATCGACCAAGTCTACCTTGCTTGATGAGCTTTTCGATCTCGTCTCAGAGCTGGATACACTCCTCAGTGTCGTAACCGTGGTCATGATGGTAGAGGCAGAACTTGTTGGAATTGCATTTGCTGGGATGGGAATGCATTCTCTCCAGTCTCGAAAGTCGTTCCTTGATCTCCATCAGCACTTGGGTCTTTGGGGCATTGAGGGGGGCGTAGCTATGAAATCATCATCGGAGGGAACTTTGGCACTGGGGGGAACCTCAGCGTGCCCTTCCATCGGGGGTTCCCTACCTCCGAGCTCGAGGGGAAGTTCGGGCTCGCTCGCAACTAGGGGGAGTCCGAGAACGCGGTCAAGCTTCAGTCCACTTTTTTTCTTCGGTGGGCTTGCTTGGTCCGCTGATTCGCCGCTTACCGCTGGCTTCATCATCCTTAGCCTCGAAAGCCTCCTCTGCTCGGACATAACTTTCGGCCCGAGCTAGCATGTTAGCAAAATCTCGGGGATACTTCTTCTTCAGAAAGAACAGCAAGTCATTCTTCTGAAGGCCACCCTTGAGGGCGACCATGGCAACTGACTGATCCAGGTTCCGGACCTTCAATGCGGCAGTATTAAATCGAATGACATAAGCCCGGATAGGTTCCCCCTCCTTCTGCCTAATGGCCATTAAGAAATCCGAGCCTCGGCGCGGACATCGACTACTGATGAAATGGGCCATGAATTATTGGCTCATCTGGTCAAATGATAAGATGGTACTTGGCTTAAGCATTGAGTACTAATTTTTGGCGGCCCCCTTAAGGGTAGAGGGGAAAGCCCAGCATAAGATGGCGTCTCACGCGTCGTGGAGCAACATCGTTGTCCGAAAGACTTTCAGATGGTTGATCGGATCGGTGGTCCCATTGTAACTCTCGAGCTGCGGGAGCTTGAAGTTCGGTGGGATCGGCTCCTGCATAATTTTCTGCGAAAAAGGAGGGTCAGTGCAAATGTCATTACCACGTGAGGAGGGAGTGTGACGAAGTTCTTCGATTCGTCAGCTTATTTCTAAGAGCCTTTGATCTAAGAGATCTTCACGATCTCTGATCTCCAAGGTTTTCTTACAGAATGGGTGCGAAGCTTCACCCTGGGTCGAGCCACGGTCCGAGCATGGGCTCTCCCTACTTTGCCTTCCCCTTCCCCTTCTGGGGATCGGAGGTCGAGTAGCCCACGTTGGTCGCCCCTGGACTGGACCACATGGCTCTGGAGAATCCTGCACCGATTGAGGTGGTACTGGGGCCTGCTGGTGCATGGCCTGCACCGTCTGCACTGCCTTCGTAAGACCACGAACTTGCTGGACGAGCAAGTTGAACTGCTCGGCATCCACCACGGCTATAGAGAAAACTTGAGTCATCAGGGCCGGAGCGGGAGCGGATAGATCCGAGCAGGATCGGGCCACGAAGGCCATCGATCGTCGAGTCGAGGCTCTCTTGAGGGGCATTTTTTATGAAAAAGAGTTCTAGAGAGGAAGAAGAGAGATCTTCGGAGAGAGAGAGAAGTCGCCGCCGAGCACTCCTTTAAGAACAAGAGAACCTCAGTGATTCGGGCCCTCCTTCTAGCGTCAATCTGTTGACGCAGAATCTGATCGTCGTCGGAATCAGTTGGAGCGGAGGTGGACGAGGTCACCGTCGGGACTTGCAAAATAAAATTTCATCCAGAGTCGGTGGGGGGTGGCTCCGGCAAGAACTCCGACGATCAAGTCAGCTCTGGCCAACAGGAATAGAGTGCTCGAGAATGAGTTCCACAGAGCTTAGAGAGGAAGAGGAGAGCTTAGAGATCAGAGGTTAGAGTTAGCATATCAGGAGGATCCTTTTTATAGGCGGAGCTTGATGGTGACAGCTGTAGCCGCATGCTGGCGGACCGCTTGAGGTCCGATGGAGTCAGTCCCAGGGGAAGGCACCGTCTGCAGCAGATTGATGGTGACAACCACCGCTGTCTGGTAGCGAATCGCTGTCGCTTGCGACGGATTGATGGTGATGGCTGCAACTATTTTGATACTGAGCCGCTTGGGACCGAATGAAGGGTTGAAGAACTTTGACGTGTACCCATTTTGGAGGAGTTCGGACTCCTGAAGAGGAAGCTCGGAAGAAGTTTGGCTCCCGTAGGCGTCTGACTGGAGGTGCGTGGCTAAGGCTCGATCGCTGGGAAGTTCGATAGGAGCTCGGCCGATCGAAGGGGGTGTCTGAGAGGAGTCCGGCTCCTGAAGAAGTCTGGCCGAAGGATGTCTGGGATGAGTCCAGCTCCCGAGGAAGTCTGACCGAAAGGAAAGCTTGGAGGGAGTTTGGCTCTTGCAGGCATCTAGTTGGAACGGCGCGGAGAGAGTTCGGCTCTCGCGGGAGTCCGACTGAAGCTCAGCCGTTGAGGAGTTTCGCTAAAGCCCCGTCGCTGAGAGTCCAAGGAGCTCGGCCGCTAAGCAGTTCGGCCGGTTGATGGGGTTCGAGGGAGCTCGACCGCTAAGTAGTTCGGTCGGCTGATGGGGTTCGAAGGAGCTCGGCCGCTATGCAGTTCGACTGGCTGAAGGAGTTCGAAGGAGCTTGGCCGCTAAGCAGTTCGACCGGCTGAAGGGATTTATTTCGATCGTTGAGAGTCCGAAGGAGTTCGGCCGCAGAAGAGTTTGATCGGCTGAAGGGGTATGGCTAAGACCCGTCCGCTGAAGTTCTTCCGCGTCTACTGGTTGCATTAGGCTGAGGATCGAACTGGACTTCGACAGGAGCGGGGTTTATCCCCAACAGGATACATATGCTAAAAAAGAAAATAAAGAGGTGCACATGAATACATACATACATACATACATACATACATATATACATACATACATACATACATATATATATATATATCTTCTTTTTTTAAGTTATATTGGGGATAAACTCCGCTTCCATCGAAGTCCAGTTCGGTGCTCAGCCTGAAGCGGTCGGTAGCCACGGAAGAGCTTCAGCGGACGGACTTTAGCCAAACTCCTACAGTCGGATGAACTGCTTAGCGGCCGAGCTCCTTCAGACTCCGAGCGGTCAGGCTTTAGTCGAACTCCTACAGTCGGACGAACTGCTTAGCGGCCGAGCTCCTTCGAACTCCCAGCGGTCGGGCTTTAGCCGAACTCCTACAGTCGGACAAACTGCTTAGCGGCTGAGCTCCTTCGAACTCCCAGCGGCCAGGCTTTAGTCGAACTCCTATAGTCGGACGAACTGCTTAGCGGCCGAGCTTCTTCGGACTCCCAACGGCCGGACTTTAGCCGAACTCCTACAGCCGGTCGAACTGCTTAGTGGTCGAGCTCCTTTGGACTCCCAGCGGTCGGACTTTAGCCAAACTTTTCAACGGCCGAGCTTCAGTCGGACTCCCGTGAGAACCAAACTCTCTCCGCATCCTTCCAGCCAGACGTCTGTTGGTGCCGAACTCCCTCCAAGCTTTCTCTTCGACCGAATTCCCACAGGAGTCGAACTCCTTCCAAGCTCCCCCTTCGGTCGAACTCCTCAGCGGTTACGCCCCGATCGAGCTTCGCTCGGACTCCCACAGGAGTCGAACTCCTTTCGAGCTCCCCCTTCGACCAAACTCCTCTTGGAGTCCGAACTTCTTTGAAATTGATATATGCCCAAGTCCACCAACCAACGCCTGCTTCCTCGAGCTACGACTGTTGGACCTCGACGGTATGGCCGCCACTATCAGTCTGGCGATGCCACTCTCTCCGTAACCAGTCCCGTGCGGTCCGTAATTGGACGACATGGCCACCACTACTGACGATGCCACTCTCTCCGTAACCAGTCCCATGCGGCCCACAATCGGACGACATTGCCAACACTTCTGGCGACGCCACTCTTCCTGTAACCAGCCCCATGCAACCTATGATCTGCCAGTATGGTTGTCACTATCTACCTGACGATGCCGTACCGAACTCCATGCGACCCCGATGGCTTGCCACCAGGCGGTATGGCCGTCACCATCAATTAAGCTCCGCCTATAAAGGACCCTCCAAATATGCTAACTTTAATCTCTGATCTCTAAGCTCTCCTCTCCCTCTCTAAGCTCTGTGGAACTCATTTTCGAGCACTCTATTCCTGTTGGCCAGAGCTGACTTGATCGTCGGAGGATCCTACCGGAGCCACCCTCCCACCGGCTCCGAACGAAACTTTATTTTGTAGATCTCCGACGGCAACCTCGTCCACCTTCGCTCCAGCTGATTCCGACGACGACCAGATTCTGCGTCAACAGATTGGCGCTAGAGGAAGGGCTCGAACCTTCGAGATTTTCTTATTCTTAAAGGAGTGCTTGACGACGATTTTCCCCTTCCCTCTCCGAAGATCTCTCTTCTTAGAGTTCTTTTCTAAAGAGAAAATGCCTCCTAGGAGAGTCTCGACTCGGCGATCGATGGCCTCCGCATCTCGATCCTGTCCTGATCTGTCTGCTTCTACTTCAGCTCTGGCAACTCAGGTTCCACCTATACCCACGATAAATATGGAGCAGTTCAACCTGCTCGTCCGACAGGTCCGTGACCTCATGGATGCAATGTGGGCCATGCAGTAGCCTCCGGTGGTGACTCCATCAGAAAATCCGCCATTCGGATGTCGAAAATCGGCCCCAAGGAAGGGTACTCGGGCCGGTGTGCTCGCCGCCCCTTGGAAAGAGAAATAGAGAGTTGGGGATCCATGTTCGGATCATGATTTTTCTTTGGAGGAGATCTTTCCCATTTGTAGTCGGAAGTTTCCCAAGATCTGCGATCAGGACGACGCCCTTGATCACAGACTGCGAAAGATGGACCGACGGATTGAAGAGCTCGGCCACGTCGTTTCGGCTCATCTTGCCGACGTCCGCATCGATCCCCCTTTCTCCCTTCAGATTATGCAAGAGCCCATCCCACCGAACTTCAAGCTCCCTCAACTTGAAAGCTACGATGGAACCTTTGATCCGGTTGATCATCTGGAGGCCTTCCGGATCATGATGCTACTTTAGACGCTTCAGACACCATGCTGTGCCGAGCCTTCTCATCTACCTTAAAGGAAGCAGCGAGAAACTGATACTCGATGTTGAAGCCGAGTACGATCTTCTTTTTTGATCAGATGAGCAGTCAGTTCGCGGCCCACTTCATCAGCAGCCGACGTCTGCACCGAGGTTCGGATTTTCTGATGAACGTTAAGCAGAAGCAAGGAGAATCCATTCGGGCTTACATCATCTGGTTTAACACCGCGACATTGGAGGTCCGGGACTTGGACCAGTCTGTTGCGATGGCCGCACTTAAGGGCAGCCTTCAGAAAAATGATTTGCTGTTCTTTCTGAAAAAAAAGTATCCCAGGGACTTCGTCGATCTACTGGCTCGGACCGAGAGATATGTCCGTGCAGAAGAAGCCTTCAAGTTGAAGGATGAAGAAGCCTTAAGGGAGCGGCTGGCAGACGATGGAGAGCCGAACGAAGTTCGACCACGCTCACGGACTCCCTTCGAAAGCAGGCGGGCCCAAACTCCTCAAGCTCGCCACCTAAGAAGCTCCGATAGAGGGGCGTGAAGAAATCCTCCTCCCAAAAGATTCCACGACTACGCCCCCCTCAACTCTCCTCGAACTCAGATTCTCACCGAAGTTAAGAACCAACTGCCAAGACCAGAAGGGTTACGGTCTCCCCCAAACAAGCACGATCGAAGCAAGTACTACCTCTACAATCGCGACCACGGCCACGACACTGAGGAATGCATCCAGCTCCGAGACAAAATTGAGGAGCTCGTTAGAAAGGGACGGCTGGATAAATTTCTTCGACGCCAGCCTGAAGATCGGTCAAGGGCGCTGCCGTAACAAAAAACGACAAGGTCGGCCGCCTCACGGCGTCATCAACGTTACTCCAGGGAGGAGCTTGGTACATCAGTGACTCGTCACCTTCTAGCGTCAAAGCCAAGAGAAGCATGCTCCAAATTGAGGAAGCCAACATGAGATAGAAAAGATCGTCCGCATGAAGAAACGCGGAGGAACAATGCTACCACGACCCTGAAATAAAGAATTCGGGAATGCGTTGCCAGTAACTTCCTTTCAATAAAGTTCTTCTCCTTCAATAATATAATGTTTTTGGGCGCGAAAACTATGTGATGACAGAGAAAGAAACAGTTAATAGTCGCCGTGTTAGGAACAAAAGGAGAACCTCGTCCTAACATGGGCAGGTCAAAGACCTTCAACCTCGGTCAGAGATAAGATCTCTCCCGAGCGACAACCTCGGCCAGAGATAAGATCTCTCCCGAGCGACAACCTCCCGAGCGACCGCTGACAACCTCGGCCAGAGATAAGATCTCTCCGAGAAGCAACCTCGGTTAGAGATAAGATCTCTTCGAGCGACAACCTCGGCCAGAGATAAGATCTCTCCCGAGCGACCGCTGACAAACCTCGATCGGAGATAAGATCTCTCTTAAGAAGCAACCTCGGCCAGCGATAAAGATCTCTCCAAGCAACCATGGACAACCTCGGCTAGAGATTAGATCTCTCCCGAGCAACCGAGTCAACCTCGATCAGAGATAAGATCTCTCCCGAGCGTCAACCTCGACCAGAGATAAGATCTCTCCGAGCGATCGCTGACAACCTCGGCCAGAGATAAGATCTCTCCCGAGTGACAACCTCGGCCAGAGATAAGATCTCTCCCAAGAAGCAACCTCGGCCAGAGATAAGATCTCTAAGCAACCTCGGCCAAAGATAAGATCTCTCCGAGCAACCGTGGACAACCTCGGCTAGAGATTAGATCTCTTCCGAGCAACCGAGTCAACCTCGGCTAGAGATAAGATCTCTCCCGAGCGTCAACCTCGGCCAGAGATAAGATCTCTCCTGAGCGACCGCTGACAACCTCGCCCAGAGATAAGATCTCTCCCGAGAAGCAACCTCGGCCAGAGATAAGATCTCTCCCGAGCGACAACCTCGGCCAGAGATAAGATCTCTCCTGAGCGACTGCTGACAACCTCGGTCGGAGATAAGATCTCTCCTGAGAAGCAACCTCAGCCAGAGATAAGAATCTCTCTCGAGAAGCAATCTCAGCCAGAGATAAGATATCTCCCGAGCAACCGTGGACAACCTCAGTTAGAGATTAGATCTCTCTCAAGCAACCGAGTCAATCTTGGCTAGAGATAAGATCTCTCCCAAGCGTCAACCTCGGCTAAAGATAAGATCTCTCCCAAGCGACCGCTGATAACCTCGGCCAGAGATAAGATCTCTTCCGAGAGAGATCTCTCCCGAGCGACAACCTCGATCAGAGATAAGATCTCTTCCGAGCGAGATCTCTTTCGAGCGAACAACCTCGACTAGAGATAAGATCTCTCCCGAGCGACCGCTGACAACCTCGGTCAGAGATAAGATCTCTCTCGAGAAGCAACCTTCGGCCAGAGATAAGATCTTTTCTGAGCGATAACCTCGACCAGAGATAAGATCTCTCCCGAGCGACCGTTGACAACCTCGGTCAGAGATAAGATCTCTCCTGAGCAACCGTGGACAACCTCGGCTAGAGATAAGATCTCTCTCAAGCGACTGAGTCAACCTCGGCTAGAGATAAGATCTTTCCCGAGCAATCGTGGACAACCTCGACTAGAGATTAGATCTCTCTCGAGCAACCGTGTCAACCTCGGCTAGAGATAAGATCTCTCCCGGACGATCGTGGTCAACCCTGGGCACAGGAGATAAGATCTCCCCCGAGCGACCGTGTTAACCTCGGTTGGAGAGCTTCAACTTCAACCTCGACCAGAGATAATAAGATCAGAGACAACCTCATCCTGAGACTAGATCTCTCCCGGGCGACCGTGGTCAACCCCGGGCGCAGGAGATAAGATCTCCCTCGAGCGATTGTGTTAACCTCGGCTGGAGAGCTTTAACTTCAACCTCGGCCAGAGATAAGATCGGAGACAACCTCGTCCTGAGACCAGATCTCTCCCGAGCATCCGTATTAACCTCGATTGCAGGAGATAAGATCTCTCCGAGTGCCCACATCAACCTCGGCCGGAGATGAGATCTCCTCCGGGCCTCAACTTCGACATCAACTTTGGCTGGAGATGAAATCTCCCCTCCGAGCTTCGATCAGAACCAGCATGAAGCCCAGAAGAGGACTTTGACAGTCGCCTTTTTTGCACTCCCTTCCTTCGAGTTTCGAACTCGAGAGTGAGGGGGACAATTATTGGGGATAAACCCCACTCCCACCGAAGTCCAATTCGATGCTCAGCCTGAAGCGGCCAGTAGCCATGGAAGAGCTTCAGCGGACGGGCTTTAGCCGAACTCCTACAGTCGGACGAACTATTTAGCGGTCGAGCTCCTTCGGACTCCCAGCGGCCGAGCTTTAGCCAAACTCCTATAGCCGGACGAACTGCTTAGCGACCGAGCTCCTTCGGACTCCCAGCGGCTGGGTTTTAGCCAAACTGCTATAGCCGGATGAACTGCTTAGTGGCCGAGCTCCTTCGGACTCCCAACGGTCGGGCTTTAGCCGAACTCCTACAGCCGGACGAACTGCTTAGCGGCCGAGCTCCTTCAAACTCGCAGAGGTCGGGCTTTAGCCGAACTTCTATAGCCGGCCGAACTGCTTAGCGGTCGAGCTCCCAACGGTCGGACTTTAGCCGAACTCCTCAACGGTTGAGCTTCAGTTGGACTTCCGCGAGAGTCGAACTCTCTCCGCATCCTTCCAGCCAGACGTCTGCAGGAGCCAAACTCCCTCTGAGCTTCCTCTTCGATCGGATTCCCACAGGAGTCGAACTTCTTCCAAGCTCCCTCTTCGGCCGAACTCCTCAGCGGTTACGCCCCGATCGAGCTCCACTCGGACTCCCACAGGAGTTGAACTCCTTCCAAGCTCCCCCTTCGGCCGAACTTCTCTTGGAGTCCGAACTTCTTTGAAATTGATATATGCCCAAGTCCACCAACCAACGCCTGCTTTCTCGAGCTGCGGCTGTCGGACCTCGACTGTATGGCCGCCACTACTAGTCTGACGACGCCACTCTCCCCGTAACCAACCCCATGCGGCCTGCAACCGGACGACATTGCCACCACTACTAGTGACGCCACTCTCTCCGTAACCAGTCCCGTGCGGCCCGCAATCGGACGACATGACCACCACTACTGGCGACGCCACTCTTTCCGTAACCAGCCCCATGCGACCTACGACCTACCAGTATGGCTATCACTATCCACCTGACGACGCCATATCGAACTCCATGCGGCCCCGACGGCTCACCACCAGGCGGTATGGCCGTCACCATCAATTAAGCTCCGTCTATAAAGGATCCTCCAGATATGCTAACTCTAATATCTGATCTCTAAGCTCTCCTCTCCCTCTCTAAGCTCTGTGGAACTCATTCCCGAGCACTCTATTCCTGTTGGCCAGATCTAACTTGATCGTCGGAGGGTCCTGTCGGAGCCACCCCCATCGGCTTCGGACGAGACTTCGTTTTGTAGGTCTCCGACGGCGATCTCGTCCACCTTCGCTCCAGCTGATTCCGACGACGACCAGATTTTGCGCCAACAAGTTACAAAATTGTTAATAAGATGAATGTTATTTTGATTTAATTTATAATTTTCTTGTTAAAAATGGTATCTTATATTATCCAAGTAAATATTATTATATTAATTTAAAAAAGTTAATTTGTTTTATCCAAATGCTGATAGTTAAAATAAATTTTTTCCTTCAAAATTTTCAAATTAATTTTGGTTCCAGTATTTTATTTTAAATAATAAATAATATGATAATTTCTGGCTGGATGGTGCTGGAACGGTCGTAAACCATAATTTCTTTGCTAGCTTAACCGCCTTAAAACCTCCGCAGAGAGATTTCCCCACGATTCGTAGCTTTAAACCCTACTTCGAAGGGCGGAAGCTCGTCGCTTTCGACGCCCCAATCTCCCCCGCCCCCAACCCTCCATCCCCCAGCGACACCACCAGCACCACCCTCCCCCCTTCCGCCGCCCCGAGAAGAAGAGAGATGTTGTCCTCCATCACTTCGTCTTTCCTTCGCCGCACCCTCCGCCTCTCTCGAACCTCTTCTCTTTTCTGCTGCCATCGCCAGCCACGCTTCTACTCCTCTCTCTCCTCCACACCTCTGATACGGAGAGCGGTTCCCCAAAGCCTCAGGGAACTCCCTTCCCTCCTCTCCCTTCGGTTCGCCTCCTCCAAGGTGTCGGCGGATTCGAATCTCCAACGAGTTCTTGATTCCGAGATCGATTGTGTCGTGCAATCCGACCCTCGCGAACAGGTAATGCCTCCAGTACCTTATTGCCCTAATCGGTTGATCGTAGAGGTTTTTTTTTTTGATAGCTAAAAACTATGAGTCATATCAGAAAAAAAAATTTAAGTGTATTTGATAGCCAAAAACTATGAGTCATATCAGAAAATTTTTTTTCTTTTGTTAAAAAAAAAATTGTGGATATATTTTCCTTTTCTCCTGACTTGTTGATTTGGAAGAGGCGATGATCATTTTCGCATTAAATTCTTATTTTTGCTGTTAAATGAGTGTCAAGTTCAAATTTTGTTGTCATGGAGCATAAAATTGTTGTTTCTAACCCTTGTTTCCTTTCCTATCAATACAAGGAGGGTTTAATTGTGTTCTTTGTTTTGTTACAAAATTTACTATTTGTAGCATTGCGGCTTATGATATTGGGGTATACAATGGAATTCTCATCTCTTGTCTTGTCTTGAGTTGGTCGAGTGGAATGACAATATGTAGGAAATGAGACTTATGATGCTTGAATTGTTGTGTCCACTGTTATGGCCATTTGTGTGCCAGAAAAGCAAGGGCTTGCCAAAATGTTGATCAGGCTGTCAATGTTTTGTACACTTGATTCACTAATTTAGGCGGCATGCCTTGTCTAGATGGTCAAAGTAGCAACCTTGGTAGATTGCCGTGGAGCAGCTGGAGTAATTACTTGCATATCAGAATCACAATATAGGATGATAATAGATGGATGGTTCTATATAGTGTGAAAATTGCAAACTTTATGCTGACATGCCAATGTAGTCTAGGGAGAGTTATTTTTGGTATGCCAATGTAAGATTTAAAGTTCTGAACGCTGATTGCATATTCGACCTTCGTCTGAAAATATTTTGATTGGAATCATGATGTTGTAGGTTGTGATTGGTTGGACCTGTAGTCAGGAGCCTGAGTTTGGTAGGTGTCAGTTATTATATGGATCGGTGGCCAAAACATCTTGCAAGTTTCAATCTCAATTGAAACTAGGATATCGAAGGGCTTCATACTGATGCTGGGCATTCTACATTGGTTAGCATAGAATAAGGAACTTCTATATTTTTCATGCAAAGAAGTGAATATTTCCTTGATCATATGTTGATGCTAATGCTTATGACAATTAAAGAGTCTGTTGAGAGCAGATGAGACTTTTTAAAGTTTCTCATGGCATCATATGGTCAGTCTGATGGATGGAGAGTAGCCAGAAAGTTAGGCATTGAATAAGTATTGAGAGGCATAGGATCCAAAGATCCAAAACCAAGCTAAAATATCATTTCCATGTGATTGATCTTCATTATTTAATTTTGAACTAGTGAATAATGTAGAGCAATATTTGCATACCTGTAGGTAACTCGAGGTCAAGTTCTTCCAAATATGGGAGGCATTAAATTCCATATCTTTTGTTCATTCATGATAACACTTGGACAGTGTTCTTGATTTGAAGAAATGAAGGTTCTATTTTTTGTTTTTTTGCTCAATGTCTGTGCTTGCTGATAACAGAAACTAATTGATATGAATCGGTTGAAGACAAACAGTCAACTTCAAATTGTTGCTCAGTAATTGCTAACAACTTCAAGTTGGGTTATTCTTTTGTTTGGATTTATTCTTAATTCTTGGAGGTTATTTTTTTCTTTTCAGTATACTCTTTTTTTTTTTTAATGGTTTAATTAAATATTTTTGAGTTACATAGGTGATTGTAGTTTGTCTATCCTAACTTTCGTTATCACTCTTCCTTACAAATTTGGCTTCTTGCTTATTAGGGACATTCCATGATCTTTCTTGCTTACCATTGTGTGTTTTATTTCTAGAATCCTAGAGCTCTGTTGTATCTTTCACTAATTATTTTTGGCCTCAGTGTCCCCAACTCCTCATCTCTTTAGTTTTCAACTTGATTGCATCATTGTTCTCTGTTGTTACAGTCTTCATTTATATTTTATTTCGCGCTGTGAGAGTTATAGGATAACTGGTCGTGGTTATCTTCTGTTTGAGACTAAATAAGCAATTAAAAATTACATATTACAAATTATAAAATGCATAGAAGAATCATCAGCATGCTGTCTCAGTTGATGAAGAAACACATCATAACATTTTTGCAATTTTTTGTGCAATTAATTTGTTCAGATTAATAAAGCTTTTTGTGGGTAATTTGTTAGTAAAGCCTTTTATCAGTTTATGCACATTTATACATGCATAGTCACCGTGTTGAGGTAAGCTTATGATGTAATTTGCTAGAGTTTTTACAATATATTGAATGTGTGCATGCACTAGGATCATACATTGTTTGAAAATAGAACAAAATTTCTGCATCCTCTTATGAAGTCAAACTATATCGTGTGAGTGCATTACAGTGTGGTGGTGGCTAATGTTAACATTCCTAAATGTTTCATAGTTCTTTCGTAACTTGTGCTTCAATTGATTCTGTATATTGGAACCTAATTGATGATAACCATACTCACGTTAGCTTTTCAACTTAATTTGAGGATCTATGGTAGTAGAGGAGTGGGACAAATTCACTAGTTGCTGGGTCCTACAATTGCCCATGATATTACATTGAGAGTAAAATTAAAAATGTCAAAGTAATCCATTCAGTTTCTCTTTGCAGGAAATTGATTTGCCAGATGGGTTTCCCTTTGAGATCATTGATAATCCTGGGGACCAGACAGTCGTCCTTAAAAGAGCATTTGCAGGTGAGAACATCCAAGTCACTGTTTTCATGAATTTAGATGCAGAGGGAGGTTTTAATGAGAATGATGAAGATGGGAGTGAGGATGACAACAATGAGAGCTCTTTCCAGCCAACCATCTCTCTGGTTGTATCTATTGAAAAAGGAGAGGGTCCATTTTTGGAATTTTGCTGCAACCTCAATGATAATGAGCTTGAAATCGAAAGCATGGTCATGAAGAAATGTGATGCTCTTGATGATCAGGGTGCTTATCAAGGGCCTCAGTTTTCGTAAGTTCCTCTATCTATTCTCTTTTGAACTATTTAGTTCTTGGGGTGTATTAATAGGAATTCAATGTGAATTTGCATGCCGTTAACCAACAGTTAGTAGACAAGGTTTCAGGTGGATGCTCTTTGGTCCTGAAATGTGATTCAGAAACTCTGTTGAAACTTGATTTCAAGGGATCATTTATGTTGTGGAACAAGAAAGGTGGTTTTGGAAATTGAGCAGATCCTCAGGATAATAAGAATTGCTTTTGCAGGCTGATAAGAATAGGCAGGGCCCCGAACTATGGGTATCTTACCACTGGAATATCCAACTGGTTACCCTAGTTAGGCAACAATTGGAAGAATATTGGAGAAATATTGAAAATAAACAACCAGTGAGGAAAATGGTTGGAATGAGGAATTTCATAAAATTTAAGGGCGTTTTGTTTGTTATGGACACCAAATTATGAATTATAGGCAATATTTGCCAGACATTTTTAGAAGTATATTATATTCATTTTGGGTTATGAAACGATGGGGCCAGAAGCTTTTGGATAAGTGAAATCAGGATAATTGTTGTTCCTTGAATATTCATAAATATATGTATCAAAAGTCCTGATCTAATGTAGTAAAGGAAAAGCGTACTCTGGAATAAAAAAAAAGAAAAAGGAAAAGTTTAAACTCTCTGTTCTCATGGCTAATCTTTGGTTGCAGGGATTTGGATGAGAACTTGCAGAAGGCCTTGCACAAGTATCTTGAAGAGAGAGGTATCAAGGGCTACCTGTTTGGTTTCTTGCATTCATACATGATGAACAAGGATGAGAAGGAGTACTTAGTATGGTTGAAGAACATGAAGGAATTCATTGAGAATTGAGCATTTCATCAATTTTATGTTTAGATGAGTTTGACGAAAGTTTTGAGACATACTTCTCCAAAGATGTCTGATTCTTAACTATTTGATTCTCGGAAAATTTTACTCTTTATTTAGAAAATGTGGTTCTCATCAGGGTTTAACTTAATTGATATAGTTTTATCTGAGTTTATCATGATTCACCAAGACATTGATTATTTTTCTTTTTGTTGGTAAATAATTCCTATACTTTTCTGAACTGTTTATTAGAGCTTTGTTATAAGGCTAGTCTAGTTTGTTGAAGTACCTCGTACCTTTGCCTATCAAATAAGTTTATGATATGATTTCTTATTTATCTTGATCTAAATGAGAAATTTCCTAGCAGTAAAGTTTACTGATGAATATTATTAATGTCAGCCCCCACCCTTGAGGAATGATGTATAATTCCATCTTTTGTACATAAAAAAGATTATATATACTGATATAAGCTTCATAATATAATATGGATTGTCATTTTAAACCACTGTATTTTGCTACCAGGAGTATGAGTGTATGACCCACGAACTCAAAGCCCCCAAATTCGGACTATTCTATGCATATGGCATCAATTGATGCATTGAATTTAACTGATCCTGATCTCTTTTTAAACAATTATTGAGTAATAGCAAGTTCAATTTCCCCAAAAAAAAGAAAAAAAATGCAAGATCGACTTTTTTTCCTTGGCATATCCTATGTTTGTGGTAAAAATTCTAGTCAGAAAGTGTTCTGATCCGTCTGGGGGTGACTAGGCGTTGCTTTTTTTGTGATTCAATTATAACGGTCACTAAATATCTAAGAAAAATTGCTCTCGTGTTCTGTCCTATAAATCTTATTTATCAAATGGTTTAGATGACAGCATGATGAGGATGGATGGTTGGAATTCAGAAATCACAATGGAACCTGATTAATAGTCATTCGATGCACATTGGAGACTTAATGTTAAAGGCTGTGATGTTCCAGCAAACAATGCTGTACATGGTGTTGGGATTGAAATTAATATTGTTATTCATCATTCTAATGGTTATCCATCATGAATACCTGTTAAAAGTCGATGAATGGCTATGATGTTGAGCAGAAGAACATGGCCTATTTCATGGTCTGCTTCCACATCATTCCGTTTGTTGCATTGCAACTTCGTCATCACTATGACCTTCCATCAACTCACGTTGTTTCATCATCATCGCGTGCACGAGAAGCATGATGCCGCACATTCTAATGTCATCGTAAGTTATTCGCCAACCTTGCCGCTCTTTCCGTGGAAACGCAACCGTATCCATCAAAGGATGGGAAAATATGACCAAGCCTATCGATCCAACCACACATTCTAATGTCATCATAAATTATTTGCCAATCTTGCCGCTCTCCTCGTAGAAAGGCAACCGTATCCTTCAACCCAACCACATATTTAATGTATAAATAGATTTAGATTTAGGTTAGATATGTTCGATCAGATCAATCAATTTAATCTATTTAATATTTATATCGAATTTAGATATTAGATACGAGGATCCATCTGTTAAATATTTGGATCGGAATCAGATATTAGATATCTGTTGTCAAAATATTGTCTGCTCTAGCCCATCAATCTCATGGGTCTTTTTTGACCCACAATCAATATGGAATAAAGGATACCCTTCCTAAACTATAATAATATCTGAGCCGATCTAGCTGATAGCTTATGTAAAATATGGGATACTGCAGCACGAGTTTATTGCAGCTGATCATGGTGTTTATGAATGGATACATGGATTTGAACCTTGAGCCTAAATGAAGGGAGTATATAAAGATGTGTATGGGCATGTATTTAGTGTCACATCAATTATTTGCTAGGAAAAGTGAAGTCTTGGATTGTTATACGAGGAGTTTGATCTATTCCCATTTAATTTATTTAATATCTTGGTTGAATTGGGATAGATGGTATACAATTTATATGGGCTAGGTTGAGAGTTGGACTACCTTTTTTTCCTAGTGTAATTTTTTGTGCACCGGATGCGATGCAATAGTAACGTTCCGTTCCATAACATTTGGGCACGTAGCACATTCAGATGGAATGGACATTTAATGTTGCCCAACTATTTCCTTTATCTAATTTTCAATAACAAAAATGCCCTTGTATGACTTCTTAATATAGTATATTATTTTCTGTGAGTATATATAAGACATTAAAAAGTCATATATATTCATAAAAAATCATATATATTATTTAGGATGTTATATACACTCTTAGAAAGTCATATAAGCCATCAGGAAGTTATATGACTTTCTGTGAATATAGTATATATAAGATGTTAGAAAGTTATATATATTCACTGAAAGTCATATATATTTACTGAAAGTCATACGTATTCATAAAAAATTAAATATATTCATAGAAAGTCATATATTATTCAAAAAATTATATATATATATATATATATATATATATATATATATATATATATATATATATATATATATATATATATATATATATATTCACAGAAAGCTATGTATATTCACAATAAGTCATATAGTTTCGTAACACCTTATATTTCTTTTTATAAGCATATATATGACATTCTGAACAATATATATATATATATATATATATATATATGATTTATTATGAATATATATAATTTTTAAAAATCTTATTTATACTCATAGAAAATTATATATTTTATTAAAAAAATTATAAAAAATATTTTTATTATTAAAAATTAAAAAAAAAAAGTTGGTATTAAATATTTATTTCATTTAAATGCGCTGCGCGCTCCAATGTTATTAAGCGATGCACTACGCTACTGTTGCACTGCATTCAGTAATTTCCCTTTTTTCCTATTCCTAAGTTCCCCCGACCCTAATACCCATAACATATAGGGTTTCCCCTCCCTTCCATTTCCTTTCTCAACCTCCCCCTCTTCCTCTTGTGCTGCCACCATCCTCGGGACGATGTCGAGGGCCGTTGAGCCCAACGAGAGGATGTCCTCGGCAAGCTTGCTGCCGGTGCTCGTGCAGCCGAAGGGGTTCTAGGGGAGACATTGCCGTGGCCATCCCCATGGAAACCTCAGATGAGTCAGATCCGTTCTGTCTCTAAGTCAGTGGCCTTTCTCCCATTCTCACAATGGCCATTTCTTCA
The DNA here is from genome assembly GCA_006176705.1 of Cocos nucifera. Lineage (NCBI taxonomy): Eukaryota > Viridiplantae > Streptophyta > Magnoliopsida > Arecales > Arecaceae > Cocos > Cocos nucifera. The sequence goes on from QRFJ01002290.1 coordinate 466,963, forward strand.
CCCTTTCCGCCGTCGTTGATCTCGACTTCATGGCCCTCTCCGTCATCATCCACCTCCACCTCACACTCTTTCTATCTTTATCTCCCTCACTCCTCTTTCCCCTTGTCCGCTTCAAGTCCCGTCACGAAATCCTCCAGTGCCACCACCAACAGTCCATCCCTCTCAAGCTGTAAGCCTAAAGGTTTAATCACTAACTGTGGTGATCGAAAATTGAAAAAATTCCCTTTGAAAAAAATATATTTTTTTTCTAAAAAATTTTTATGGATTTTTTCTTTTTCTTAACTACGCCGTTAAATTTCTTTGAAATTATCTTTTTGCCATTTGCTATTTTTTGTTTATTTTTTTTTGGTAGAAGCCATTTTCTATTTATTGTTTGTTGTTTAAATTATATATTGTTTGCTGTTTAGCCGATGCTAAATAGGTGGGTGATCTGATTTGTTTATTAAGGTTAAACCAATAAGTTAAACTAATAGATTGATTTGACCTGATTTCATTTGTTATTGAATAGGTTAAGCAAGTTGGATCGAATAATTTGGATAACTTGTTTATTAAATAGCATCGGTTCAACTTCCAAATGTTATCTTATTTAATAATCAAATCAGATTCAGATTTTGCCCTTTTTTTTTTTTTAATCTAATCCGCATGGATCCTAACTGTTTATGATCCGCCCCGATTGCCACCCCCAATCAAGATTGGAGGAATTAACGAACATAAAGGGTAATGAAGTTTAGCCATCTTTCCTCTAGGGTCGAGCCTGGAATTAATCAGATCAACCCATGCAACACGCGCATGGCGATAACCTTTATCCATGCATTACACACGGCTTCTCCTTGCTCGGATGCGACACTTGGCCGTCTTCTATGGTGGACTCGTACACCAACATCTCCGAACCATTCCAACTTCTTCCATGATGTGTACTTCCCTTCCCAAGCTTTCATAGAAGTTCTCAGCGTCCACCCTCTATATATTAAGGCCCCACAAGCATCAAAGCCAAGCCACTCAACCAAATCATTCATAAGTTGACCTGCGTACCGACTCCTCGAAGCTCTGAGATGGTCTGCCTGTACGCAGTGGAAGAGAGATTTCCTGGAATTCCAACTTGTGTTTCAGCGCTTTAATTGATGAGGATGGGGATGGAAAGATCATATCGCCAGATGAGCTGAGGAGATGCCTCAGGACGGTCGGCGAGGACTCGGCGGAACAATTGGAGTTGCTCGAGGGGAATGGGGTGAGGTTGATTGGGTTTGATGAGTTCATGAGGTTGGTAGGGATGGTGGGGGGAGGAGGAAGGCGAGAGTAGGGAGCTGAGGAAAGCCTTTGGGGTACGTGTTTGTAACGGTGGGGGAAGGGAGCATCACTCCTAAGGTATGTCACCAGATAATTTTAAAAAATGGCGTGGATTATTATTAAATTATTAATAATATTAATTATTATATTTGATATATATAAATAATATTATAATAAAATTATTAAAAATCTTGATTGATATGATAATTAGATAATCGATAATATGAAATCAAAATTTTCAAATATTTTTAATAAAATCTTTTTATAAAAAATAAATAAATATATATATATATTATAAATATATTTATATATAAAAATAGTAAAAATATATATAAATACATATAGAGGAGTCATAGATGGAACTTGCACGTGAAGGCGCCATGAGTGGTGCCAACAGAGGGTTGAATTGAATTTTTTATAATTTTTTAATAATTATTACAGTGAATTCTCTATTGCATCTGTCCGAGAAGATTATCTGAAAGTTTGAAATATTTTTATGATTCTTATGCTTTCTTCACATTAAAGAATTAGTTTAAATTTCTTTAAGATTTTTATCCATGATAAACTGTTGGTGCAGAAATCCGTCGCCGCCGGAGGTCGCCGCAATCGAGGCCGCTGGGCGCCGCCGGGGACCTGCAAAACGAAGTCCCGTCCGGAACCGGTGGGGTGGTGGCTCCGGCAGGACCCTCCGACGGTCAAGTTAGTTTCCGACCAACAGTAATGGAGTGCTCCGGAATGAGTTCCCGAGCTTAGAGATGTGGAGGAGGAGCTTAGAGAGTCGAGAGTTCAGAGAGCTTAGCCTTAGTATGTCGGGAGGGGTCCTTTTATAGCGGAGCTTAGTTGATGGTGACGGCTGTGCCGTCTGGCAGAGAGTCGTCGGGCAGCATGGAGCTTGATGGTGACAACTGCAGCCGCGTGCTGGCGGACCGCTCGAGGTTCGGCGGAGTCAGTCCCACTGGTGCCGTGTGCGGCGGATTGAGGGTGACAGCCATCGCCGCCTGGCAGTGGGTCGCTATCGCCCGCGGCGGACTGACCGATGGTACGGCGGACTGACTGATAGTAATGGTTGCAGAGCTTGCCGAATGAAGGGTTGAAGGCCTTCGTCGTGTGCCCATTTCGGGGGAGTTCGGGCTCCCGAAGAGGAAGATGGGAGGGAGTTCGGCTCCCACAGGCGTCTGGCAAGAGGTATGCAGCTAAGGCTCGTCCGCAGAAGAGTTCGGCTGCTGAGAAGTCGAAGCTCGGCCGTCTGGGGTTCGGCCGGCTGTTGGGGCTTGGGCTGAGGCTTGGACACTCGAGAGTTCGGTAGGAGCTCGGTCGGCCGAAGTTTGATGAGGGCGACCGCTGAGGAGTTCGGCCCAGTGACGACTGCTGAGTTCGGTCGCCTAGTGACGACTGCTGAGGAGTTCGGTCGCTAAGTGACGACTGCTGAGGAGTTCGGGCTCCTAAGTGACGACTGCTGAGGAGTTCGGCCGCTGAGAGGACTTCATTGAAGCTCGGCCGCTTGGAGTCGGCCCGAAGGAGTTCGGCCGCTGAGAGGTTCGAAGGAGCTCGGCTGGCCAGTTGAAGGACTTCGGTTGCTAGTTGGTTCGGCCAGGGCTCGCTGAGGAGTTCGGTCGCCTAAGGTCGGTCCGAAGGAGTTCGGCTCCCGAAGAAGTTCGCCGCTTGGAGTCCAAGGAGCTCGGCCCTCAGGAAGTTCGGCTGGCGGTGGGAGTTCGGCCCGGACCTTGGCGCAGGGGAGTTCGGCCGAGGGAGTTCGGCAGCACGGGCTCGCCTGGGGTCGGTCCGAAGGAGTTCGTCTCCCGAAGAAGTTCAGCCGCTTGGAGTCCAAGGAGCTCGGCCCTCAGGAAGTTCGGCTGGCGGTGGGAGTTCGGCCCGGACCTTGGCGCAGGGGAGTTCGGCCTCCAGGCAGTTCGGCCGTGGTAGGGGCTCGGCCTGGCGCCTGGCGCTAAGCTCTTCAGCGGCTACTGGTTACATTGGGCTGAGCGTCGGGCCGGGCTTCGGCAGGAGCGGGATTTATCCCCAACAGTAGCCCCCCCACTCCCGAGTTCAAAAATTGAAGGAAGGGAGTACCAAAACAGGCGACTGCCGAAGTCTTCTTCCAGGCTCCGCATTTGTTGCATCTGAAGCTCGGGGAGGTCTCATCTCCAGCCAAGATTGACGCTGAAGTTGAGGCTGAGGCTTGGGGGAGACCTCATCTTCAGTCGATGTTTGGAGTTGAAATGGAACTCGTTTCCGGCTAAAGTCGATGAAGCTGATGTTGCAGCCGAAGTAAGACTCGCCTTCCTTCGGTCGAGGTCGGAATTTGAGCTCCTCGGGAGGCGACATTATCTTCGTCAGTTGAAGTCGACTCGAGGGAGACCTCCTATCTTGCAGCCGAGGTTAAAGTGCGCGCTCGGGGGAGATCTTATCTCCTGCAGCCGAGGTTGTTAGGACGAGGTTCTCCTCCTGTTCCTAACCGAGGTTGTTCACGGTCGCTCGGGAGAGATCTTATCTCTAGCCGAGGTTGTGCTCGTGTTAGGACGAGGTTCTCCTCCTGTTCCTAACCGAGGTTGTTCACGGTCGCTCGGGAGAGATCTTATCTCTAGCCGAGGTTGTCAACGGTCGCTCGGGAGAGATCTTATCTCTAGCCGAGGTTGGCTCGTGTTAGGACGAGGTTCTCCTCCTGTTCCTAACCGAGGTTGTTCACGGTCGCTCGGGAGAGATCTTATCTCTAGCCGAGGTTGTCAACGGTCGCTCGGGAGAGATCTTATCTCTTGCCGAGGTTGACACTCGTGTTAGGACGAGGTTCTCCTCCTGTTCCTAACCGAGGTTGTTCACGGTCGCTCGGGAGAGATCTTATCTCTAGCCGAGGTTGTCAACGGTCGCTCGGGAGAGATCTTATCTCTTGCCGAGGTTGACACTCGTGTTAGGACGAGGTTCTCCTCCTGTTCCTAACCGAGGTTGTTCACGGTCGCTCGGGAGAGATCTTATCTCTAGCCGAGGTTGTCAACGGTCGCTCGGGAGAGATCTTATCTCTAGCCGAGGTTGACACTCGTGTTAGGACGAGGTTCTCCTCCTGTTCCTAACCGAGGTTGTTCACGGTCGCTCGGGAGAGATCTTATCTCTAGCCGAGGTTGTCAACGGTCGCTCGGGAGAGATCTTATCTCTTGCCGAGGTTGACACTCGTGTTAGGACGAGGTTCTCCTCCTGTTCCTAACCGAGGTTGTTCACGGTCGCTCGGGAGAGATCTTATCTCTAGCCGAGGTTGTCAACGGTCGCTCGGGAGAGATCTTATCTCTTGCCGAGGTTGACACTCGTGTTAGGACGAGGTTCTCCTCCTGTTCCTAACCGAGGTTGTTCACGGTCGCTCGGGAGAGATCTTATCTCTAGCCGAGGTTGTCAACGGTCGCTCGGGAGAGATCTTATCTCTAGCCGAGGTTGGCACTCGTGTTAGGACGAGGTTCTCCTCCTGTTCCTAACCGAGGTTGTTCACGGTCGCTCGGGAGAGATCTTATCTCTAGCCGAGGTTGTCAACGGTCGCTCGGGAGAGATCTTATCTCTTGCCGAGGTTGACACTCGTGTTAGGACGAGGTTCTCCTCCTGTTCCTAACCGAGGTTGTTCACGGTCGCTCGGGAGAGATCTTATCTCTAGCCGAGGTTGTCAACGGTCGCTCGGGAGAGATCTTATCTCTAGCCGAGGTTGACACTCGTGTTAGGACGAGGTTCTCCTCCTGTTCCTAACCGAGGTTGTTCACGGTCGCTCGGGAGAGATCTTATCTCTAGCCGAGGTTGTCAACGGTCGCTCGGGAGAGATCTTATCTCTTGCCGAGGTTGACACTCGTGTTAGGACGAGGTTCTCCTCCTGTTCCTAACCGAGGTTGTTCACGGTCGCTCGGGAGAGATCTTATCTCTAGCCGAGGTTGTCAACGGTCGCTCGGGAGAGATCTTATCTCTTGCCGAGGTTAGGATCTTATCTCGCCGAGGTTGTCGTGTTAGGACGAGGTTCTCCTCCTGTTCCTAACCGAGGTTGTTCACGGTCGCTCGGGAGAGATCTTATCTCTAGCCGAGGTTGTCAACGGTCGCTCGGGAGAGATCTTATCTCTAGCCGAGGTTGACACTCGTGTTAGGACGAGGTTCTCCTCCTGTTCCTAACCGAGGTTGTTCACGGTCGCTCGGGAGAGATCTTATCTCTAGCCGAGGTTGTCAACGGTCGCTCGGGAGAGATCTTATCTCTAGCCGAGGTTGATCGGCGAGGTCTCCTCCTGCCTCCGAGCTTCTCTCGGGGGAGATCTTATCTCCTGCAGCCGAGGTGCGCGCTCGGGGGAGATCTTATCTCCTGCGGCCGAGCTTGTTGCTCGCGTTAGGACGAGGTTCTCCTCCTGTTCCTAACGCGGCGATTATCGACTGCTGCTCTCCTGTCATCGCATAGTTTTCGCATCCAGAAATAATATTTGCAGAGGGGAGAATTTTACCGAAGGGAAATCGTGGACAACGCGCTCTCGTTTGAGGGTCGACGGGGTGTTGTTCCTCGGAGCTTCCTCGAGCAGCAAGTCCCGTCCAGACGACCTCCTCTATCTCCTGCCGGCCTTCATAATTTGGACCATGCTTCTCTTGACTTTGTCGCTGGGGATGACAATCACCGATGTGGCTAGCTCCTAGCTCCTCCCTGGGGTGGCATTGATGACGCCGCGGGACGGCCAACCTTCTTGTCTTTTCCGGTTTCGGCAGTGCCTATAGCCGATCTTCTCCTTGATCGCGCATGTTTGGAGAGGCCGTAGTCCTTCAGGTCTCGGCGGTTGGCTCTTAACTTTGCCGAAGATTCGAGTTAGAGGAGCGGGTCGTAGTTGCGGAACCTTCTGGGAGGGGGGCTTCGTTCCGTCCTTGCCGGCGCCGAACTTTATTTTGGAGGTTGAGTTGAGGAGTTCGGCTTTCCACCGAGCTTCATTTTACCTTGATGCCGAGCTTTGGGGTGAGCCCGGCTTTTCTCGCCCGAACTTCATTCCGCCTCCAGTGAACACTTTGTAGGCGGTTCCTTTGGGGGACATTCTGGAGCGTGAGTTCGGCCTTACTTGCGCCGAACTTCGTTCCACTTTCCCGCGGAAGCTTCCGCGGGAGGACTTCATACTTCTTTGTCGGAGCTTCCTCGCTGACGGGCTCATAGGTGGGTTCGGCCTTCCTCGCGCCGAACTTCATTCCGCTTCAGCGGGGGAACTTCTGCTCTCCGTTTCTCTCTTAGGGGCGATTGGGCTCCTCCCTAAGGCTGATTCCTCCGCATTTCTTCGGCAATAAGTTCCGGGGTGGACGACCTCCTCATGCTGAACTCCTCAATTTGGTGCAAGCTCTTGTTGCTGGGAGATGGCGAATCGCTGATGCACCGAGATCTTTCCAGGGGCCATGTGAATGACGCCGTAAGGTGGCCGACCTTCTTGTAGTCTGGCTACGGCAGCGCCCTTAGCCGATCTTTTTCTGCTTCAGGCCGGTACCGGAGGAATTTACCCAGCCGACCCGTTCTGACGAGCTCCTCAATTTCGTCTCGGAGCTGGATGCATCCCTCCGTGTCGTGGCCGTGGTCGTGATGGTAGAGGCAGTACTTATTTCGATCGCGCTTGTTTGGGGGAGATCGTAATCCTTCCGGTCTTGGCAGCTGGTGTTTTACTTCGGTGAGAATCTGGGTTCGAGGAGCGTTGAGGGGGGCATAACGGCGGAACCTTCCGGGAAGTGGACTCCTTCGCGCCTCCTTATCAGGGCGAGTTCGAGGAGTTCGGGCCCGCCTGCTTTCGTAGGAGGTCTGCGAGTGCAGCCGAGCTTCACCCAGCTCTTCCTCGTCCGCCAGCCGGTCCTTTCTGACGAGCTCCTCATCTTTCAATTTGAAGGCTTCTTCCGCACGGGCATATCTCTCGGCTCGAGCCAGCAGGTCGGCGAAGTCCCTGGGATACCTTTTTTCCAGAGAGAACAGCAAGCTATTTTTCTGAAGGCCGCCCTTAAGTGCGGCCATCGCGACAGACTGGTCCAGGTCCCGGACTTCCAATGCCGCGGCGTTGAATCGAGTGACGTAAGTCCGGATGGATTCCCCTTGCTTCTGCTTGACGCTCATCAGGGAATCTGAACCTCGGCTCGGTCGTCGGCTGCTGATGAAGTGGGCCGCGAACCGACTGCTCATCTGGTCGAAAGAGAAGATCGTGTTGGGCTTCAACGCCGAGTACCAGTTCCTCGCTGCTCCCTTTAAGGTAGACGGGAAGGCTCGGCACAGCACGGCATCTGAAGCGCCGTGAAGCAGCATCATGGCCCGGAAGGCCCCCAGGTGATCAACCGGATCAGAAGTTCCATCGTAGCTTTCCAGTTGAGGGAGCTCGAAGGTCGGTGGAACAGGTTCTTGCATGATTTTCTGCGAGAAAGGAGGGTCTGCACAAACGTCACCACCACGCGAGGGGGGACGAAGTTCTTCAATTCGCCGGTCCATTTCCGAGAGCCTTTGGCCCAGCAGGTCCTCCCGGTCTCTGATCTCCAAGGCTTTCTCGGTGAGATGGGCGCGAGGCTTCACCCTTGGTCGATCCATGATCCGAACAAGGGCTCTCCCTCCTCCGCCTCTCCAATCCGGGTATCGGAGGTCGGGCTGCCCAGGCCGGTCGCTCTTGGACTGGATCATCCGACTTCGGAGAGTCCCGCGCCGGTCGGGCTGGCACTGGGACTTGTCGGTGCAGCACCGCCTGCACCGCCTCCGTGAGACCGCGAACGTGCTGGATGAGCTGGTTGAACTGCTCCGTATCCACCGCGGTATAGACGGGGGCTGAGTCACCGGGGCCGGAGCAGGGATGGACGGACTCGGAGGGGATCGAACCGCGGAAGCCGTCGAGCGCCGCGTCGAAGCCCTTCTGGGGGGCATTTCCTCTTTCCAGAGAAGGAATTCTGAAGAGGGAGAAGAGAGATCCGGAGCAGGGGAGGAAAATCGTCGCCGAGCACTCCTTTAAGAACAAGGGAACCTCGAAGGTTCAGTCCCTTGTTCCCACAGACGGCGCCAATCTGTTGGTGCAGAAATCCGTCGCCGCCGGAGGTCGCCGCAATCGAGGCCGCTGGGCGCCGCCGGGGACCTGCAAAACGAAGTCCCGTCCGGAACCGGTGGGGTGGTGGCTCCGGCAGGACCCTCCGACGGTCAAGTTAGTTTCCGACCAACAGTAATGGAGTGCTCGGAATGAGTTCCCGGAGCTTAGAGATGTGGAGGAGAGCTTAGAGAGTCGAGAGTTCAGAGAGCTTAGCCTTAGTATGTCGGGAGGGGTCCTTTTATAGCGGAGCTTAGTTGATGGTGACGGCTGTGCCGTCTGGCAGAGAGTCGTCGGGCAGCATGGAGCTTGATGGTGACAACTGCAGCCGCGTGCTGGCGGACCGCTCGAGGTTCGGCGGAGTCAGTCCCACTGGTGCCGTGTGCGGCGGATTGAGGGTGACAGCCATCGCCGCCTGGCAGTGGGTCGCTATCGCCCGCGGCGGACTGACCGATGGTACGGCGGACTGACTGATAGTGATGGTTGCAGAGCTTGCCGAATGAAGGGTTGAAGGCCTTCGTCGTGTGCCCATTTCGGGGGAGTTCGGGCTCCTGAAGAGGAAGATGGGAGGGAGTTCGGCTCCCATAGGCGTCTGGCAAGAGGTATGCAGCTAAGGCTCGTCCGCAGAAGAGTTCGGCTGCTGAGAAGTCGAAGCTCGGCCGTCTGGGGTTCGGCCGGCTGTTGGGCTTGGGCTGAGGCTTGGACACTCGAGAGTTCGGTAGGAGCTCGGTCGGCCGAAGTTTGATGAGGGCGACCGCTGAGGAGTTCGGCCCAGTGACGACTGCTGAGGAGTTCGGCCGCGACTGCTGAGAGTTCGACTTCATTGAAGCGGCCGCTGAGAGGACTTCATTGAAGCTCGGCCGCTTGGAGTCGGCCCGAAGGAGTTCGGCCGCTGAGAGGTTCGAAGGAGCTCGGCTGGCCAGTTGAAGGACTTCGGTTGCTAGTTGGTTCGGCCAGGGCTCGCTGAGGAGTTCGGTCGCCTAAGGTCGGTCCGAAGGAGTTCGGCTCCCGAAGAAGTTCAGCCGCTTGGAGTCCAAGGAGCTCGGCCCTCAGGAAGTTCGGCTGGCGGTGGGAGTTCGGCCTTGGCGCAGGGGAGTTCGGCCCGAGGGAGTTCGGCAGCACGGGCTCGCCTGGGGTCGGTCCGAAGGAGTTCGTCTCCCGAAGAAGTTCAGCCGCTTGGAGTCCAAGGAGCTCGGCCCTCAGGAAGTTCGGCTGGCGGTGGGAGTTCGGCCCGGACCTTGGCGCAGGGGAGTTCGGCCTCCAGGCCGTTCGGCCGTGGTAGGGGCTCGGCCTGGCGCCTGGCGCTATAGCTCTTCAGTGGCCTCTGGTCACATTGGGTTGAGCGTCGGGCCGGACTTCGGCAGGAGCGGGATTTATCCCCAACAGTAACCATCTGTAATGATTATAAATCATGAGGTCCCGCATATTTCGGCATCAAAAAATAGTTAATACCCATTAACTGATCGTGCAGGAACTGTTATGCGTGTTCTCCACCGGAGATATAGCTTTTATCGACGATATATTGGTTACACCGAATATATATTGATAGTTAGTTAGTTTTTCGTTCATAAAGCCATTTCGTTTAAAGAATTGATCGGAAGTCAGCCGACTAATGGTTGGTTGATTGTCGAGAGTCGGTAAACTGATCGGTATTTGATTAAGAAAAAATGACTGTCAAGAGAATCTAGTCGATTTATCATTCGTTATAAGTCGGTCGATGAGTTTAATTAGTTTGTAATCAATCGATCATCAAATCGAGGTGTTTGAATTTATGAACCTAACAAGAATAATTTTATCTAAAATTTTTATTATAATATTATTAAAAAATGATAATTTGGATAGTCATCATTCTTCAAAGCAATATAAATTATCTTCTTAAAGATAATGTAGATTACAAAGATAATCTATATTGCTATACAAAAAGTATATTATATACAGTAATTTGATAAATTTATTTAAAATTATCGGTAATTTGAATAGTTTGTTAGTTATCAAAAACAATCTGGTCCAGGCCTCGTAGGGATGTCCAGGTCCACCGAGGACTGAATGGTAATGATCCAGAGGTTTAATATATATTGGTGGAGATGGAATGCTTAGCTTTGAAGAGTTTAGGAACGTGATGCTATGATATCATGCGGGCATCGCGCGCGCGTGTGATGGCATCGCATGATGCCGTAAAGTTGGTTGATTCATAAAGGCACATAGGCTCAAAAAAACTGTACCCTTTCCATGATGATATATATTATAAAAAGACCGACAACTTCCACGTGACGTGCGCTCCGGACACCCGCACCATACATTAAATAAATTCATCCCCTTCCAACGCTCCATCCCTCCGACGGGGATTCCAGATCCCACCCTACCTAACCATCGCTGTATTTAGAGAGAAAAAAAATAAATAAAAAAAGACAGAGTTGTACTCCACGTTCGTTGTGATTCGTGAACCAGAAACCTGGATCGTCCGATCGGTGGACCCCGTCACCAACCGGTACCATCCCTAAATAATCAAATCGCACGGTCCAGATCCACTTTCTGGACTCCCCTCGCCGCTCGGCGAAGAGCTCTGTCACCTTCGATCCAGCCGACGTCAGAAAGTGCCACGTGTCACCTCATCTGGCGATATATAGTCCGCGGCCCATCGAAGCATCCGAAGATCTCTCTCTCTCTCACACGAGGCGTCTAGACGAATGGACCAAGCTAACGGAGACCGTCAACCCGCCGTCCTCGACAACCCCACCGGCGCCGGGGAGGCGGCGGTGTATCGGGGGACGGAATATTCCGTCGTCCGAACCATCGTCGCCCTCGCCCTCTGGCTCGGTCTCATCCACTTCAACGTCGCCCTCGTCCTGACGGCACTTCTCCTCCTCCCCGCCCGCCTCGCCGCCGCGTCCGTACATCTCCCTTACCTTTTTTTCCTCCCCTCCATCTTCCCGTTTTGCCCCTGCACTTCTTTGGTAATTACCTCTCTCGCACTCCGTTGCAGTGTCTTTGGGTTTCTGCTGGTTTTTATGGCGATTCCTCTCGATGAAACGAACGGATGGGGTCGCAAGTTATCAAGGTACGATTTTTATCCATTATTTTGAAATAAATACATTAAAATTTACTTTAACAATTTTTTTTGTTTTTTCTTAATGGAATAAATAGGTGGATTTGCAAGTATGCAGTTGGGTACTTCCCCGTGACCCTTTATGTGGAGGATATAAAGGTTTTTGATCCTAACCAATCTTATGGTGAGCTGTTTTTCTATTTGAACTTGTTAAATTTCATTTTTTTTAATTTTAGACTTCGGTGTAGTTTTTTTTTTTTTTTAATTTTATTTTTTTTTTTTTTTTAATTTTAAATTGTTCGCTTATTACAAATACTTACTGTTTTTTGTTCAGAAGAAGATATATTGATCCAAACCAGGCTTGTAGTGATCTGTAATTAACTTTTTCTTTTGAAAATTTAATTTGGTTGACATTTTTTGAATAATTTTTTTAAAAAAAACTACAAAAGCTCCCTTCTTTTTCATTCGATTATTACATATATTGTCTGCCTTTTGTTCCTAAGAAGGATGGTATCCATTGATGTTAAGACTCCATGGCAAAGTGATCTTGAGTAATTGAGAGAGTGATTCGTATGCAGTGTTTGCTTTTGAGCCACATTCCGTGTTACCGATTGGCGTTGTTGCTCTCGCCGACCTCACCGGTTTCATGCCTCTGACTAAGGTCAAGGTCCTCGCAAGCAGCGCGGTAGGTTCCCTGCTCCATGATTTGTGCTTTCTTAAGAGTTGGGTGATTGGAATTATTGATATCTTCTTGTATCCTTCTATTACTGAATTTTCTTGCATTGGCTATGATAATTTGGTCAGGTGTTCTATACACCATTTCTGAGGCACTTGTGGACATGGCTGGGACTGGTCTCTGCCTCAAGAAAGAACTTCTATGTGTACTTGGAAGCCGGATATAGTTGCATCGTAGTCCCTGGTGGTGTGCAGGAGATGCTTCATATGGACCATGATTCGGAGGTTAGCCTTTGCACTTGCTCATAATATTACACTACATTGATGCAGTCTTTGCACCTTGCCCATAATATTGCACTATGTTGATGCCTTATGATTTGCCATTGCTTTACTGTTTTGTTTCCTGTGGGTGAAGATATGGCTCATCTTCAGGCTACAAGAGCTATATGGCTCTGGTGTTTTTCAGATGGAAGAGAAATATGTATTGGTTCATGGTTATGTCAGTTTGATATTGATCCAGATCTGTTCATGGTTATGTCAGTTTGATATTGATCCAGATCTGTTAAGATGAAATGCTAGAGTTGTCATATGGTTGGTGAGCGCACAAGAAGTTGCATCTCCTGGCTTTGTTGGCAGTTGATCAAGAAAGATACAATTTTCTTGTTTGGTTGGTGCTGTCTGTTTAATATATCTGGTAACTCAGAAGTGACTCATAGCACTGGAAATGCATTATCTGCTAAGTAGTAAATCCTTGCATAGTTTAACCTTTAAGTCATGCAATAGAAAGTTTTACCTAGTAGATCCCTTTGAGCACTGAATCTTTGGTTAAAAAAGGAAAGAAGCTTCAGATTGTCAGTTGGTGATGAAAGAAGTGAAACATGGCAGGATTTAATATGGCTCGAATAGTTAACTAGTAAGTCAGGAAAAGTTCATACAAAAATCGAGGCGGCATGGAGAAACCCAAACTTAACTCAAATGCACATCAAAGATTTGGAAAACTACTATGAATTGACCTTTATGTTGATATTGTTGCATCATATCAAAGTTTTATTTGTCTGATTTTAAAATCTAAGATATTCACATCAATGTTTCAAATCCATGTTCTTCCCTTGCAGCTTATGTCTTCACCATGGCTACTGTAATGTTATATAGGTTTGTCCAAGTATTTCCTTAGTCTTAGCACAGGCATTGTAATGTTTCCTTTTACAGTGGATAGGAAAAAAGTATGTAGAATACCGAGAACAGAAAGAGGCTTCAGAAACAAATTGTTGTTAGGAGCATTGGGTCTGGTTGATTCCGCCTGAAATAAACTAATACCTAAGAGGCTCTTTTATCAGGGAAGACTTGAGATTGCAGTTAAAGAAATATTGTTCACCCAATCTTAAGCTGAAATAATCAGAGAAAAAAAATATGTTCAATAAATTAAATGTAGGACGAGATATAAAAGATACAATATATATTTGAAAAGGAAATAAAAATGTAACATTTGTTTAATTTGATATTGTACCACATTTACATATCAGGTCCACTGTTCAAACAATTGTTTCAGCTATTTTATGTATTGAGTTCCATCAGGTATGCATATCATTATGATTTCTTAAAATATTTAGAATATGAAGTGCTTGGGGAGCTGGTTGAGGAGCGAGTTTCTTGGAGAGATTCGAAAGTGGGTTTGGTGCTCTAGATAGAAGTTCCATGCTACCAAGCATGAAACATATTGAAGGATTTCTCACCTTTTCATCTGTATAGTATCGGGTTTGGTTGAACCATGCATTCCTTGTCCCTCTTGGAGTTGTAGTTTTTTCCAGAATGTTTTCTGTTAAAATTTATATAGAAAAATTTGTCTGTTAGCTTATCAATGCTTGCATGTTTAAGACAACATTTGGCAGTATGTTTACAAGCGATTTCTGTCTGGTTAATAGGTTGCTTTCCTTAAAGCAAGAAAGGGATTTGTACGGATAGCCATGGAGACTGGCCGACCCATAGTTCCCGTTTTCTGCTTTGGTCAGGTAGTCTGTTTTCTTCTTTTCAATATATACATATCAAGAATTAGTGGTAACTATGTATGTCTACTAGTCTTCTGTCTTTTTTGTAGTTCAAGCCAATCAGTTTTCAGTCTTAATTGCCAAATCCACTGGATCACTGCCTGCATTTTGAGTTTGAAAATGTTAAATAATCAAATGTGTTAAGAATTATGAATAGCTTTAGAATGTATCCTCTGTTCATTAAGTTCAAAGAACCGACCAGTTCATGTATGCATATTGTTTATTTTAACGTGAACGCATCTCTCCATTTTCTTCTAGCATGCTCCGTGATTATGATCATAGGAATTTGTGGACAACTCCATGTCCTTGTAACAAAGTTCATATTTGGCTTATTGCTTCATCCTTTAATTGCTGGCAGAGTTATGTTTACAAGTGGTGGAAACCCCCTGGAAAATTATTTGTTTGGATTGCTAGAGCAATCAAGTTTACTCCAATAGTCTTCTGGGGAAGATTCGGGTAATCAAATACATCTTAGCTTAGACTTATCAATTTTGTGCGATTAACCACAACAAGAGGGAAAGTTTCAGCATGTGCATGAATTCTTGTTATTAAGATTGCTGCATGTTCCATAATATTCAGTTCTCTTCTTTATTGCAGATCACCTATACCATTTCGACATCCAATGCATGTAGTGGTGGGAAAACCCATCGAGCTCAAGAGGAATCCTAAGCCGACCATTGAAGAGGTTGAAAGAAGAACCCCTGATGCATTTTTTAATTTGTCGAAACATTCAAAATGACCTTATATCACTCCTGAAGGTCTTTGTGACCATGTGACTATAAGCAAGGAACTCCATCGGCCACCAGAGAAGATAGTTGTACAATTGTAGTCACATAGTGCATGTTGGTATCTATGATCACTGCAAATGCCCTGACATTTATTTGTTTCTCGGTGTGGGCAGATAAATGAAGTTCATGCGCGGTTTGTTGCGGCCTTCCAAGAGCTCTTTGAGAAGCACAAAGCCAGAGCTGGTTATCCTGATCTTCGTTTGAGAGTTCTATAAATATTGAGACCCAGCTTTGTATCTTTTCCTCCTGGTCCTGAGCTTGATTCGGTTCAGTCCTCCAGAGAAATGGAAGAGCCAAGAAGACCCTGTCTTGAGTTATGCATGTTCTCATCAAATCAGTGGCAGTCATGGTGGTCCAATGATCTATTCTGATAGCTCCTGTTAGAAGCTCAAGATCAGTTTCTTGTACTAAGTGGTGTATCATAGAGAATGAGGAAGTGCACTTTCTTAATTCTTGAATGAAAATAGGATGAACACCTTGTACCGTGCAGAGAAGATCTGTTTATATGTTTCTTGTTCAAATTTTCAATATTGTTGGGGTTATAAATTTCAGTAAAATATGTACTTGATGCTCTCTAAGGTATCAGAACGGGATGCCATTGGAGAGATCCGAATCTACTTGGAATTCATGCAATTTCGCATGAAACTTGTATCTTGAGACTGCCATTGGATTAGGGATTTGAAACCGAGTGCCTATGACCCAAGACTCTCAACCAATTACAAATGAAATGGAGCGGAGAACTCACCATTTTATAAAGAAGAATTTTACTTCACATTATGGCAATCAATCCTCAAATTCACCATCTTGCAGGTAAGCGGAGTTTTGGGGAAAGAAAAAAAAAAAAAAACTGTTTGGTTGCGGGTCAGAGACAGGCAATCTGGCTGACCACCCAGCCAACGCGTCCTTTTCTGCAGGTTTCCATTAGTCGGTCAAGAAACAACAAAATAATCCAAGTTAAATAATATTTCATCAGAGGGTTGAAATAATCCAGGAATAAATCTTGAAGCATTTGATGCAGATCGGAATGGTTGACCCAAGGTTTGCTATCGTGCTACGAAACATGACCTTAACATGCAAAAGTATGAATGGTATTGGAGGCTGATCGATACTTCCCGTCGCTTGCGGCATCAAAACAGGAGAACTAAGAGACAAGAAAGATGCTGCCAATGATTAGGATGGATGCAGGTTGACTCTAATGTTGCATCTATTTTGATATTTACCGTCCAAGTTTTTTTTATAAAACAAGAAGTTATTATAAGAATTTATTATAAAAAATAGTCAGATCAAATTTACATGCCTCCTTCAAATTGAACACTGAAATTTTAATGGAGACAACAGCATTTGCCAGGAAACGTGGAGTTTCTTACATCAGCTGTGTGCAGAACTCCATTTTCTTCAAAATGGCATGGCATAAGAACAACTGAGGTTTGCCTAAAACGAGAACAGAGGGATCTCGACCCCAACGACACAACCACTTATCCTACCTCATCATTTATATCATCTCACTTGAATTCCAAAAGGGCAAGGTTTAAATCTGCAGTTGGAGATCATTAATACCTCGCTATTCTTCTCACATTTTGGTTGTTATCTGATCCATGAATACGTTCAATTGCACCAGTCCA
The DNA here is from genome assembly GCA_006176705.1 of Cocos nucifera. Lineage (NCBI taxonomy): Eukaryota > Viridiplantae > Streptophyta > Magnoliopsida > Arecales > Arecaceae > Cocos > Cocos nucifera. The sequence continues at coordinate 483,442 of QRFJ01002290.1, forward strand.
ATAGACTACAGCCTCCCCCAAATACTTGCAATTGAGATTGTGCAGAATGCCAGCAGCCTAGGATCAGTCTTTTGCTCCGACTTCGCGGTGATCAAGCATGGAAGAACTATTTGGATTTCCAGTCGCTCAATCTCACTTGGAAACAGCTCGAGATGACTCCTGCCTGCATGGGCACCAATTTGGTCAGGAACTGCAGTAGCTTCTGTGAACGTACACAAACTTACAGTGAGTCTACTTTATCGAACCCATCCAACATTTCATGGCAAACCCAAACACTGGTAGATATAACATTGCACAGCATCCCCAGATCACAACAGCACAACTGCACAAATTTAGATTGGGAGGAAAGGCGAAGCAGACTCGAAAGTTCCAAGCATATAACCAATGAGCCAGCATCAAGTTTTTGAGGCCCTTCATTTGATTACGGGTCTGTCTAGAAAAACTAGCCAATGTTAGTCCAATGACAACCACTGATATGCATCTGCAAGATCATGGTTTACCACACCGAACGACCAATCTACCCAGGAACCACAACAAACATGACTCTGTACAATGAGATGCAAGCTTTGGAATTCCAAAGAATCGTTTTGATTCCTTGGTGAGCTTACACTATACTCCATATGGATTATCGGACTCCAATTCCGGCATCCATAATGTATTCTATCAAGTTGTTGGATCCAATTTTGGGATCCATCGGTCCATGCTCCACCGGTCATCACAAACTCCAGCAGGGCATGAAATTTTACAGACATTTGACAGCAGCGTGATGAGCAATCCAAGCTCTCATGAGTTAACTCCATCCATCGGAGCAACTAGATGACTGGTGTCTCTCCGGTGACCATGACTAGGGAAAACCTGCAACATGTTGATAACCGGTCATTATTCCTGTGAATGGCATGGTCACAAACAGCATACACCAAAGCCATGAGTATATAATGCATCTACTAATCTCTTGGAAATTAAGGTAGGTGTAGGAGGAAGCCCGTTTAATTAGTCAATTTACATTATGGTTTGTGCAGGAGTTTGGTAGATGCATATAAGAGGAAAAGTTTGACAGTGAGTGTAAAATACAGTAGAAGGCTATGCATGAAGATACAATTGATACAAAAATATAGTTATTATCTGGTCGTAACATACTTTGAGAAACTATTAAAAGAAAAAAAAAAAAACTTCATTTTTATTATTTTCTTGAAAATAACTTCATTTTAATTATGTGCACTACTTTTATGACTTAAGTGTGTGAGAAACAGACATAAAAAGAGTGCATCCAATAGCAATCAATGAGCAGAGCCTCAGATTACTGCAAAAACGAAAAAAAAAAGGGTAAAATGATAGATTTTTAGTTCCTAGGGAACCAGCCTAGTTGTTTTGTGTATAATGATGGATTTTGCCTCTGAAAGCAAGTACATGGGCATTTTTGGAACTTTAAAAATTAAGAAATAACAATGAGCCCTTTTAAAAGGTAACTTTATAGAAGGTAACTTTTTTCAAAATCACATAGATGAAAGATAACTCCTTCCCTCTTTTATTCCTCTGTCCTCTCTCCAACTAGCCATTCCCTTTCCCTATCTCTGTTTCCCTCCCATGTCTTTCCAATTCCTCTTCCTCACATCTTGCTCCTATACAATCCCCCTCCAGATCCTCCTGACTTCACACTTATAATATTGGACCATCAGACAGAAGCCAAAATCTAGCTGTAATGACAATCAAATAATGTTGCTCTTTCTTTGTTATTAGCTGTTATGACCTTTAGTTCAAGTGGGTTAAACTTGTTTGTTAACAGCAGTACTCTGGATTTCGTTTGATGTAACAAATTTTAGTGCATACCATGAATGAATTCTGAAGAAAAAGGTTCAGTTCTAGTTTCATCGATCACAACATGTCTGGAGTCTGATCCAAGTTTCAGTGTACAAGGTGGATCACATTTTGTTTGTACAGAAAAAATATTGATAAGCATGTATGTTTATAGGGTATTTAGACATCAAGATGCGCCAGTTACAGCAAGTTTGTGTATAAAGCCTAAGGATAGCAGCTAGCATGATCTGGCCAGAAATGAGACCCTTTTTTCCAGCAACATCGAGTAACAAAAAGTTCTTATGAATGTCGAACCATAATCATCAGCAAGAAGTCAAAAGTGAAGCTGGTAAGGTATGCGAGTAGAGGTAAAATTATAGGAAATGCCCGACCCCTCCAGCCAGTCTGTTCATAAATTTCCTTCTCGATACATATGGGATGATTGGAAGTCCTTGAGGTCTCTGATCTCCTTAATCTTCTTGCTTATTTCCTGTTTTTATAGATTGAGATGACACTGTAGCCAAATTATCTTTCCTTTGGCATACTCTGCTTTATTTATTTCAGTAGCATTGTCAATACTCTAACCTCTACAAGATAGTATCTTTCACCCCAACAAGCGACATACCTATCCAAGGTTTCATTGTTTAATTGAAAGTATGTTCTCAGAAGCACATGAATAACAATAGTGGGAAATTCTGCATGTCAAATATAAAGCTCTGAAGCTTATAAACAAAGACATTTAATACCCACAAAGCCAAATCTTAGAAGCATTGACTCAGCGGTTGTAAAAAATGGGGAAAAATGTGAAATCTAAGCACAGGGTTCGTCATCAAAATATCAATAAATGAGAAGAAGAGAAAACAACTCTATTTATCAAAAACAGAACAAGAACCCAAGGGACACGAGCATAGATCTGCAGCAGTGCTCAATGTACATAGGAGTAACTGTTGATGGATTTGTTAACAAATAAGAAGTGCATAATGGGTTTGACACATCATTTGCCAAAGGTAGCGAAGGGCTGTTGAAGCAAGTGTGGGTTTGGCATTTGCTCAACAGGGTGAAGCGTCTAGAGTGATAATCAAGAGAAATGGGGATGGAGAGTGAACCCGGCTGGGGATGGATGACTCTTGATGGATACGATAGATGGTCGAGAAGGAAAACTGGATATGATCTGAGAAGGAAGCTCATCTAACGCTTTAGGGACAGGAAAGAAAGGAAGAAAAAAGGGATGTGCTCAGTTAAATTTGAAAATCTTTCAGCTTCCCTGCACCTAGCATCCTTTATGTTATATACTGTCACACAGGAGAGCACTTTGTAGCATTGATCACGAGGGTCAAAAGTCACCAAGATATTGATCAAACTCCTAAAGATCAGCTAGAAAAAATGACCATAAGCACCCATGGTGAAACTACTTTCTTGGGGTACTTTTAGTCATTCTGTAGAGGGAACGTTTAACTCAGCTTTAGGATAAAGCTACTGGGTTAGTTTTAGGATCCAATCTTGCTTATTTTCTCAGAAGCATTGGGCTAGCGGCTTATCAGCCTCTATTGCCACCCCTACTTAAGGGAATTTGCCATGATATTGATGCAGAAAATATAAAAAGAAACAATAAAATCAACTGAGATAACCTTTAATATGTAAAAATCCTGCTTCTAACTGCAACCGAAGAAATGACACTCCAAGACAGTGCTGCTTCAATAGTCTCTCTTTTTCCCTAAGCATTAAGTTTCAAAGAAAGTGCAGTACACCTTAATCTCTGACAGCAGCTATTAAGTAAAAGATCAGATTTTCACATTATCATTCACATGCTAAACCCAAAAAATTAACATGCTCACAAAGTTATGCCAGTTATGAGTAATAAACAATTTATATCACATCAACTGTTTTCACTACAAGTAGAAGTTTCTGTGAGGATTATTTGGACTACCGACAATTTTAAATTGTATAACAGAAAAACACAAAGGTGGCAAAGGTGAATTAGTAAAATGCTTCCATCTAATGATAGTCATAATTTTACAAGATTATATGTCACAAATGCAAGTTTGCATGAACATTAAAAGAAAATATAAACCTAGTTTCATTATTTCGAGATTGGTTATATGGATCTCACCTTTTATCATTAGTTCCTATATAAGGCTAAGATCATTGAAACAAGAGGATCATTTACATGCATAAATGGATATGGAGTCCAACTGACCTCTAGAATGCAAAGATGATAGCTTGCAAGGCAAGAATGCATGCGACTGACATAGCAGTTCTGCTGTTCTTAGTCCTGCTGCAATCTAAGGATACCTCCTATAAATAGTAAATGCACATGACAGTCAGCTCGAATAACCATCAAGCTAGCATGGATTAGGAATGGTGTTATACCTCAAGATGTTATCACCCTGATGCACATTTCAACCTGCTGTTTGGTCTGAACTACTGCCCTGTGTAAACTGTGGAGAATGAGCAGTAACTAAGTAGTGAGGTGGTGGGATTGGTGCTGCTACGCCTGTAACATGAAAATTTTGTTCATTGAGGATATCCTTGCAAAAAAAAAAAAAGCAGGCCTGGAATTGATCACAGACAAGATTTTGAAAGCCAGGAAGTATGCAGTAATCAATGCATATGTTTTTTTTATTATTTTAATTTTAATTTTTTAATCTTTTGGTGTTTGATATGATATATGGGAGCAAAATCCAATGACTTGAGAAAAGGAATTATTTGTAAAATGTAAATGACTAGCATATATTGGCCAATATCTTTGTTTTCTGGTTTTATATGTCAGTAGATACGGATCTTAGGCACCTATGAATAACCTAATCCTAAGCCAGTCAAGTAAGGTCTTAGTAATAGCTACAGAAATCTAGGATCCCATAGCTAATCATTTTAATCTACAAGCTTGCCCCAGCTGTCCCCAGCTACCCACCTATATCAACCTGTCAAGAGACACAGATCTTACACACGTACTGATAACCTAACACTTGGCCAGTCAAGTAAGACCTGAGTGATAACTACAAACACCTATCCTTAAATAACCAGTTTAATCTACAAGCCTTGCTCACACTGTCCCCAGCTTCCTATGTATATCAACCTCACACCCATGCTAACAAAGATACTGTTTCTACCATCTGACTTGCCAACAAATTACAAACCTGCACTATTTGCCATGCCTTCCACACACACACATGTCGAGAAACTACAAAAGACAAAGCAACAGCTATATATGTAGAAAGTCTATCTGCTATACTTATGTCCTTTTACACTAATGAAACTTAATCCGCAAAACAGAGGGAAAAAAGGATTTTCCAAGAGAATATTTGCCTGCTGGATATGGTGCTTGAATTGTGGGTCGAGGTGCAGTGGTCACTCCATTGACATTTGGCCCACTGAACTGCACCAAATTATGGCCTGGTATTGTGTAGCCTTGAACTGTCGCATAACCATGCCCACCAGGGATAGGCTGGCCTAGTTGGCCAAATGGGTAGATAGCAGTGTTAACAGTTCCAGGAATGCCATAAAGTTGAAAGTATTGTTGCCCCATATAAGGACTGTAGACACTCTGCAAGTGAAAAATGCATTGTAACAGTGGAAGCAGCTGGTTGTAAATTTTTGTTCCAAAAGAAATGTTCACTAGAATAAGGATAAAAATGATTTTGCTTCTCAACCTGTGGATAGACGTATTCGGATCCATATGTGGTGTAACTGCAAAAGGAAGCCAATAAACATTTGAATGTTTTACCTATGGCACTTTCTTGAATACAGCGCATATGATCGACTACATTTATCATGAATCAACACAAAGTGCAGGAAGTATAGACTCTCTCCATGATGCAAAAAAAGAAAGAAAGAAAGAAAGAAAATACAAGCAATTGATTTAGAAAAAAAAACTACTTTATTGTCCTTTCTCATCCTTTTCCTGAAGCATGTCCTATCCTACTGATTTTAACCTCATACAAACTCTACAGCCTAACCCTACTGACTGCTTCTCATTTTTCTTTTGTTTTCTGTCTTTTTTCCCCCTAAGGGAAGTATCATTAAGAAAAAATAGGGATTTTCTATTTTATTCACAAATCGCTTGTCCAAGTTTTGGATTTCAATCCTGCATATCATGCTAATTCCAAAACCACATTAAAATCAAAGTTGGTAGTATGCTACCAAAGTTTTTTTTCTTCCTCCTCAAATTGCATATTTCTAATGGTTTTAATCAATTCTTCAGAGTAACTAGTTCTTCAAAACCGAGTCATCTATTATCAAGATTGGTTCTAAAAACTCTAATATTTGGAAGATGAGCATTTAAACCAAGTTCTGAACACCAATCCAGAAATCAACTTACCCGTACGGTGGATATGAAAACCCTTGTTGGTAGCCAAATGGAATCGGTTGGTGATGTGCAGAACCTCCGACGTAAGTCCCTCTTGGAACTGGAACTCCTCCAAAGTAGGGGCCAGCTGACCTTGGGCGTGCTACAAAAAGAAATTAGGGCCACAAGGAACAACGTTTGCATCATGGCAATCTAAATCAACATTTCATATGGCTAATTGGGGGCAAACATAAACATCTATTTTGTTTTCTTCAGTTTCTTCATGTTGTAATATTTTTTATTTTTCTTTTGAAGAAAAAACCTCCCTCACCCAGGAGGAGGTTGTCATAGACTCACAGCCCAAAAGCTTAAGCCATTGAAAGGACGACCAACCCAAGCAAATAAATCTATGTGGCACCTCTTTTATTAGTCAATGTGAGACCGACAATGTTCCCCGCCTAATCTCGTGATGCCCTCGTCATGCCTGGCTCCTACTCAGAGGGTGTGGGCAGCCATGGCTTGGGTCCTACTTGACTACTAAATCCACCTCGATCCTAGTATTCCTAGTGAGGGGCATACATGACTAATAAAGGTTGTGACACATGATCGGCCTGGCTTTAATACAAATTGTCCCAGACTCAACCCAAAAGCTTCATGACAAGTGGTACTAGTATTTCATAACCACAAGGCTATCCTACTTGGACTAGGCATAACCATGGAGAGGGGGGAAACACCAGCATCCTACAATCAGGTGTGCATTAATGAGTTTTGACGTAAAATGTGACCAAGCAAGGCTTAGAGTAGCTACACTGAAGGCTTTGTTCTTCATATCAATTTGATCTTTATATCAAGCATAAAAAGCATAAAAATCATGTCCATATGGACAATAGTTTAACAAGACTAAGGAAAAAACACAGGTAGAAATAGAAATAATGTCAAACAAATTCTCTTACTGCATAACTCTTAAAACCAAGGGAAAAAATGCATTGATTTCTCAAAGACATAATTCCCTCATAGATCTCAAAAGCAAGAGATTGCTGAGCTCCTAAACAGACCATAGTGTGCTTATAGCAATTTAATCCTACTAACTGAACTACAATTTAGAAGCTAATCTCTCTTATCCTCCAATGAACTAGAGCATGGATCGTATCATGCCTTTTTCCATGAAATCTATTGCATTTTGCAAAATCTAGCACAGATGATGGAACTCTGAAGGCTTAACAAGTTTACATAATGAGGCACAAGAAGAATCTACAGCCTTAGTTGCTGAGGCTCGATGATGGGAGTACCTTCAATCGGACCGGAGTCTGATGGTGTCACAATGAAATCCCAAGTTGAGTCTTTTACTTCTTCTCGTGTCTTTCTTTCAAGTCACCAAGGGCCTTATCATAATGTTATTTGGTAGGGTTTTAGCAGATTCAACACATTACCATATGACCAAGTCTTTTATTTTTTTTGGGTACAATATGGCCAAGTATTGATTGTTTTAAGGGATAGAGTTATGACAGCTGATGGAGAAAGGGATGGCTATTTAAGAAAGGTGATCTGAAAACAAGGATGACCTCCAACAAGATCTAACCAAAAATCTTCATATAAGGATGATATCTCAGGTCTCTAATAAAAAAATTTCATGATATTTTTCTGAAAAAAAATAAAGAGTCTTATATTCCCATAAGGGTTTCATCCATCAACTTTTTTCCCCATCTCCCATCAGCTTTTCTAACAGTACTACAGAACAAGATATATCAGCTGTATTAAAATAGCATGTTTTGTATGTACAAAAAGGAATCAACCTACTATGTGTGAGCCACCAATTCCAACAGCATGCCATGTTAACCTCCTACCTGCTTCAAAACAGCGGCCAGTATCTCATTTTCCTGCTTTATCTCTGAGTGAATTTTTCAAATTATCTCTCTCTAAAAAAAAAAAAAAATGCAGAACCAAATATTCTCTCCATTGCATTCTTGAATCTCCTATTCGCCTGCCAATATCCTCTAAAACCCCAATCCCATTGAAGTTGTCTTACCAATATAAATAGTATCTATTTGGTGATTCAAGTCATTTACTTAATATTCATGGAATGAAATAATGGATATTATAGTGGCCATTATACTAGGAAATAATGCACAATAATAGCATAATAACAGTGTCATATAATTAAACCACAATTCGTGGAATAAAATTTATATTCTAAGTCAGAAACAAAAATAGCATTTTGCAAGCTGCCAGGCATGCAACCACATGAAGGCAAAGCCTATGTCCATGCAGCTTTTGGACCACAAACAGTCCTCTCTTAATGTCGGCCCCCCATTTGATTCATGCAAGGCTGATGATTTAAGAGGGTAAAGTTGATTTAGGCCATGTATAAGTGGTGCTCTTCGTATACATGTACAAATAGCTTTTTTAACCATTTCTTTTTTAACAGGATAATGAAAATACAAACAAAAGAAACAGCAACATGTCTAAATAACTTTGTTGTTTAAATGCCCTTTATGAACAACAACATATTGATAGGACTCTTAGCAGTATGATGTCATTATTACATTTTAATGGCTGTTATTTCAAGCAATTATTAATGCAACACTCCTTTTCTTCATAACTCTGCATGTAGTTAAGCGCATCTCAGATTCACAATCATCCATTTGATGTTAAATAATGTGCCAAAACTCAGAGTCAAATCTGATGAACCTATCACTAAGCATAAAGAGTAAGTCATTCACTGTTGCTTAAATAATTGCTTACCATTTAGCAAGTAATTTGAATTTGATGTAGGAGATGTCATTAATAACCGATCTAATGACACTGTTGATAACTTGATATAGCATTTCAGTAACAAAAATCCATGTTGAGCTGTTAAGTTCCCTTTAGAAGTTAATAACTGTACTATTTAGTTAAATTGATCAACGATCTAAAAACACATAGACTTATCATTCTAGATAAAACCAGTTTATATAATTATGTTTCTTTCATGTAAATTTTGAATACAGTTTATTAATGCAAGTAACTTATAAATAGAATATAGAATATTTCTTGATGCATGAGTGTCGTTACCTTTTAAGTTTCAGGAAGATGAAAAGTGGTTTAGTCATTTTGTTTTCAATTTCATTGTAATTTATGGATATATCTTAAGCAACACCTTTGGTAAGTTTTCTAGTCTCTATTTTGAGTACAATTTATGTCTACGAGTCCTATTATAGGTATATATTAGGTGGCAAATCTCTTCAAATCACAGTGCTTGCATTTTAAGGTAGTATGATATTGCAAACAAGGACTTGCCCCCATGATCACACCCCCTTGTATAACAAGCAGAGATTCTAGGTTTACGTCCCTAGTGATGAATCTCCAAGCATTCGGGCATGGGCAATTATCATGCAGGCATTCCTCCTCGCCTTTCTCTCACCAACAAAAAAAAAAAAAATTTCAATACCTTTCTGTATGGGCTTTGATGGGAATCCAAATTTTGCACTCTTCGGAATTTTTTTCTATCTTTTAACAAAAGTCTAACTTAGGGAAAAAGATTAGGAATAGGATACCCAAAAGAGAGGATGCTCATCTCTTTACACAAATATATCGGAGAAAGAAACTAATGGAGTCATTGATATTTTTCTCTGTAGGTGATTCCACAATGGAGGTGTGAGGCCTTCAAAACTAGGTGTGAGGCCTAGATTTTTGCTAGTGGTGTGAGGACACTAGGTATTATCAGCTCCTTTTCTCCTTCCATTGTCTTTTTTCCTTTTTCCTAAGTACTAATCTAGCTCTCTTCTAGCCATTTTTCCCATGTGGTTTTTTGTATGATATAAATATCAGGATTTTCACAGATAAATTCCAGCTGGTGCTTGCTTTTGACTATTCAATCACATAAACCACAAAAACCTGATTTAGGCCTAGAATCCTAAACCCTAGGTCAGATAATGGTCATCCATTACCTGCACCCTGAAACTCTATTATCATTAACTCTTCCTTTTTCCTAGCTCTCCTAAATGACTATGCCAGTTTCTACCACTTAACCCATGAAGGAATGCGTGTGTTGGTATACTAGTTTAATCAAATATGGATGATACTGTCATATCTTCTACCAGGGATGCTAAGTGACAAATATGGAATATTTTAATGAGAGTTAAATTTGATGATGCTCCAGACCAATTCAATATTTCCTTTTCCATTTCTTTTTGATTTTCTTCTCAATTTTGCTGCATTTTCTCTTTTCAGATGGTAGCAAGTTGGTTTGAGTGCTGATAAGAAATTGGTGATAAAAAGCTTCATTGACATTAGTAACTTTTAAGCATTATATCTTTAACTTTTAAGCATTCTGAAGCTGCTGATTTTCTCCTAGAATAAGTCCAAAGGACTTGGAAGGATTTCAAGTTTTCCATTTTCGTTCCAACATCACCTCTCAGCTCAAAGGCATCCTCTATCCCTCACCCATTACTTCAAAGCACAAAATCCACCTGGACCATATCTTAGCCATCTGTCCAACCTAAAATAACCTTCAACCTTGTTACAGTGTGCCTTGAATTCCTTGATCCACCCTGCTCCATGATTCCATTCAGGAAATTTGAAGCAACATTGGTAACAATCATGCAAGGCATGGCACTGGCCATAGCCCTTGTTGGTCAAGCATCCGAGCTGCATGGGTCAAGGCTAGAATGCACATGTCGGGCGCACAAGTCATGGACCCATGCGCACAAGTCTCCAGACCCAAGCCAGTTTTTGATGTGTATATATTTTTTTGTCTTGTTTGGAAAGTTTAAGACTCGGGTGTACAGAGATTTAGGTTTTGTTGAGAGACGGTTTTAATCTTGTACTCCATCCTTGCCCGTGGGTGTAGGCCTGTGGCTGATCAATGGAAATCTGTGCATGCTGTGCTTTTTTTCTTCTCTCTTTTGGTTTTATCAAGATCTGTTATAACAAACTGGTATCAAGGCTATAGGTTGTTCGATTGGATCCTGAGATGTCGATAAAATTTGAGATTGAGAAGTTGGAACCCTCCAACAACTTTAGTTTATGGCAGATTAAGATGCATGCTATCTTGACGCAATAAGGGTTGCAAAAGACACTGCTGGAGAAGGAGAAGATGCTCGATACTTCGATGGATGAGCAAGATGGTATGGATGAAAGAGCCCATATTGCAATTCAGTTGTGCTCGTTTGATGACGTTTTGTGGCAAGACTCTGATAAGAAAATGACTAATGGGTTGTGGCTCATCTGGGAGTCCTTGTATATGACAAAATCTCTTACTAACAACTTGAATTTGAAATAGCATTTGTTATACTGTGTATGGCAAAATGTACATCCATTAAATCTCATCTTGCTGACTTTAACTCCATTATTATGGATTTGAATAATATTGATGTCCAAATCAACGATGAAGATCAAGCTTTCCTATTATTATATTCTCTACCTACTTCATATAAGCACTTTAGAGATACCTTCCTCTATGGTAGAGATTCTAAAGCATCCTTACTTTCTAAAGAATTAATTGAAAAGTACACAACTGCAATTGTGGGTGAAGGTCAAGCAAAAGGCTTGATTGCTAGAGTGAGGTCTAATGAAAAGGGATCGAACAATAGTAGATGTAACCCTAGATTCAAGTCTAAAAACAGGAGTTTGACTTGTCATTACCATCACAAGCAAGGGCAATATTAAGACTGATTGTTATAAGTTGAAAACAAGCAAAAGAAGGATCAAAAAAAGAAGGAAAAATCCGCAGAATCTGGTGTAGCAGAGGGTGACGCTGAAGGTGCCGAAGATGTTCTCTCAATGACCAAGAGAATTAGATACAAGAATAAATGGATTCTGGATTCTGATTTTTCCTACCACATGTCCAAGTGGGGATTGGTTCTCCAGATATGAATCAGTTAATGATGGAGTTGTGTTGATGGGCAACAATGCCCCTTGTAAAATAGTTGGAAAAAGGGACAGTCTGAATTAAAATGAATGATGGTGTGGTGAGAACCTTGATTGATATTTGGCATGTTCCAGATTTGAGGAAGAATCTTATCTCTTTAGCCACCCTTGATGATAATGGGTGCAAGTGCACAGCTGAAGTTGGAGTTATAAAAGTTGGTAAAGGTGCCCTTATTGTAACGAAAGGCAAGAGGTGTGGAAACTTGTATGAACTTCAAGGTATTATTATTATAGGTGCAGCAGTTGTTTCTTCATCTTCAATGATAGATTTCGATATCATGAGAATATGGCATATGAGGTTGAAATATGAGTGAAAGAAGGTTGACTGTGTTGAGTAAAAGAGGTCTTCTTTGTGGCCAAAGTACAGGAAAGATGGAGTTTTGAAAGCATTGTGTATTTTGGCAAGCATAAAAAAAGTTAGTTTCAATACTATAGTTCACAGGACCAAGGGTATCTTGGATTATATTCATTTGGACCTTTAGAGACCTTCACGTGTTCTTTCTAAGGGTGGTGTCTGGTATATGCTTACCTTTATCGATGATCATACTTTTATTGATGATCATTTTAGAAAGGTTTGGGTGTTTATGTTAAAATACAAAGATAAAGTGTTTAAGCACTTTAATCATTGGAAAGCTATGATTAAAAGGAGATCAAGAGGCTTGGAAAGCTATGATTAAAAGGAGATCAAGAGGCTTGGAACAAATAATGGATTGGAGCTTTGCCCTTCTGAGTTTGATGAGTTCTACAAAAATGAGGAAATCGTCAAACATAGGACAAACATACACCACAATAGCATGGAGTGGCTGACCGCATGAACAGAACCCTCTTCGGTAGAGCTCGTATGCTCTCAAATGCTAGCTTGTCAAAGGATTTTTGGGTAGAGGCAGTCCTTATAGCATATTACTTGGTGTTGGTGAATCGTTTTCCATCCATAGTTATCGAGTGAGATACTTCAGATGCGGTATGGTCTGATAACCCAGCTAACTACTCTATTCTGAGAGTATTTGGATGCCTTGCATATGTCCGTATTGATGATAGAAAGTTACAGCCTAGAGCTAAAATGTGCACATTTCTCAGCTATGCATTCAGAGTGAAAGGATATAAATTGTGGTGTCAAGATCTCAAGTTACTTAATTAATGATTAGTAGGGATGTTATCTTTGATGAGTCTACGATGCTTCACCTAAGAAAGGAGTCTTCTATTTCATGTGATTCAGGTAAGATTAAAAATAACATCGAGCAAGTGGAGTTAGAGCGATTATTCAGTTTCACTACAACATATTCTTGTTCTTAGCCTGGTCCAGGTGCCTGGTATTACTAAGATAAAAAGACACCATAGGATGATGAGTACACTATTGCTAGAAGCGGATAGAGAAGAGAGATTAAACCACCTCAGAGATATGGCTATGCAAATTTAATTGCTTATGCTTTGTCAGTGGCAAAAGAGAGATTTGATGTTGGTGAGCCTTCCTCATATGCACAAAGTCGTTTCTCGTATTGAAGCCTGTTCCAATGGCTAAGTTCAAGCATTGCTTGGACTTGATTGGTGTATGCAACACTTGTGATTTGCCCTTGAGGCTTTATGTGGAGAAGGAGAGACATTCAACTATTGTATGGTGTGGCTTGATCGAATTTAAGTCAGGGTGGAGATTTGTTAAGGGTGCCTTAAATCCCTTGATCCACCCACTTCATGATTCTAGTTGAAAAATTTGAAGTAGCATCGATAACAAGTTTGCAAGGCAATACATAATTTCTAATGTTACTAAATCAAAATACTTCACATCCCCAAAAACCTCCAAGAAAAGCTGTAACTCAATAGTTTTCTCCAAATGACTAAACGATCAAGGGCAAAGTTGGCATTTTGGACCAATCTAACAACTGAACCCCAATTTATTGCACACCAAAAACCAGGTTTACACTCTTTCTTCAGAACTTCTTGGCAAAATATAGCAGCAATCTATTGAAACAAGCCCACTCATTATGCCTTCTTTATTAGTAAAATCAATGAATTTATAATAATGCAAGCAAAATCACTACAATTGGTATACAGTAATCATGAATAAAACCGGAAGTGTTGGATGTGATCCAACTATGCAACAAAAAAAAAAAATCAAAAAAAGCAGGGGAGGGTGGTCATTTTATGTACACCAATGGGTCATAATGGAGTCTAAGTGATATGGTTTTACATGTAAAAGCATACTATCATGAGATAGAATCACAGTCCCCTCCCTTCCAAACTCTAGGTGAATCTTAAGTATGGATTTGACAAATAGCTAAGCAGATAACATATGAAATTATGAATCTTTGACAAGTTTGCAAGTTTCCTAATTAGCTAATATAGGAGAATGAAAGAGAAACTTTAGGCTAAAGAAGTCTGATGTCATGGCAATTGGTCCTTGAAGACATCCTCTGCTCCTGAAAGACCAAAAAACTAGCAACCATAATATAATTACAGTCATTACAACCAAGCTGGAGAAGTCAAATAACCTTTCTAGTAATATGACCAATGGAAAAGCAGACGCTTGTCTTTTCTTGTCCTCCTAAAAAAGTAAAACTCTAGCACAGACACAAAAGACAAAACCAAAATCTAAATCAGAAGTATCAAAAGCTCAATCAACATTAATGAAGCCCAAAGCTCCGAAAGCTACGTTAACTACCCATCCAAAACTTTCTGACCAACACAATGTAACACTCCATGCAATTTAAAAACATCCTGCAAACTCAATCAAATTGGCAACCCCTGGCACAGAATCATGCAGTGTCCTATTATTGGAAACATCAAGAAAAATGTTGGCGCGAATGCAGAATACGATTGATCTATTGTATATGGGAGATTTTTATAAAAGTTCAACAAGGTCATTCTCTATTTAATCATTTAATAATAAAATAAAAACAAGTGTTTTCAGAGTATAGTGCTTTCAAGAAGCCAACTCCATAAATATGCACATATGCATATGTATACATAATATATGTATACATACATGTTACCATAGATTAGATATTAAATCTTTGGTGAAAAATTGATACCACTTAAAATCAATGTTAACCCATCCCAATTGGAGATCTACGGCTTATTATGATTTACATCACAAAATTCCTAAGAACCAAACATCATAAGTTTTGGAGGTTATCAACCTATTCATCAAGTGGGAGTTGAAGCAGATACCTCTGATGGCATCATAAATTATTTTACTATGACCTACTCATCAAAACCTATCAATATTGATAAGGCCATTTTTTAAGATGAGTACATCTTATCAGTAGTGTGAATTTTCAAATGGAATGCCCTACCATGTATTTTATCACAATAGCATGACCGTTATCCATTTTTGAATCCTTAGCAGCCAAAATCTTCTACCTAGGATAACACAGCCACTTCAAAATCTTCCCCAAATCTCAAACCAGCACCCCTACCTACTCCCATTACTGGCAACTAAGTATCGATCCACCAGATGCATAACAAGGAGCCTACAAAAATATATTGTTTTTGTTGTATAGGCATTTTTAATGGGGTAGATTATGACCAATGATGTGAACTTCTAATATGGACAGCCTATTATTGACTCAAACCATTAAATCTCTTATCAAAGATTTTTTTCTTTTTCTTTTCTTTTCTGTATGTAATCTCTCTCTATGTGATTGATATACACATACATATGAAAGTACACACTGATGTTCAATGAAAATGTCCACAAGTCAAGATTTGTGAAGGTTGAAATGTATAACATTTCAAGACTCCTTGATGTTCTATTGTTCTTTCCTTCTTGATGCCAACTATCTAGGTAACATTGCGAATGAGGTGACAAACAAGAGGACAAGAATGAGGCACCATGGGTATAAAGCAATGCAAGAGAACCATATGATCGAGAGGGTGCAATGCGCTAATAAACTGAATGAGAACACGAATTTAATTTTGATACCTACATGAGATGGTGAAAAATTGAGGACCATCTACTCTACAATACTATTAAATGATAAACAAAAGTTGTGGTGGCAAGTCAATTCATAAAATATTAGCTTAATACGCATGTAACAATACCCATATTTCCATTTAATGATCAAAAATGTTTTTTCTTTTCTTTTTTTTAAATTCCTCTCCTGATTAATATTGAACAGTTACACTAAGCACTAACCTAAAGCAAATGGTCAGAGGGTCAACAAGAAATTTACCACTTGATAAGTGTTTATTAGGGCACACATCCATTGTGGCTTATGTTTTCAAAATTCTGAGGATTATATCAAACTTACTCCAACTTTAAAAACTAGAAAGCTATGAATAGGGTTCTGACGACATCTTCTAGTGGTGGTGTGCAGTGATGAATTTAAAGTGCAGAATTATGTTGATAATTCATATCCCGTCTACAGAAGCATTACTTCTATTCTTCTTTCCTTCTTTAGATACAAAAATCAAAACACTTTTGAATTGCCTATTCTGCTTCTACTGTTATCAGTCTCCCTAATAAACATGTTTGATTCAGTCCAGAGACAGTATTATATACATAAAGGAAAGGCATTAGATCTTGTATACTAAACTTGACAAGAACAAACATAATACACATCGCTATACATCCACCAAAGTTCTTCAGGAAATCATGTATCAGAATTGAATCAACAAGAAAATGTTGATGCAGCCAAAGAAAGACAAGACTTATGATCAATCAAAGAGGTCATTCAGAAATAGAATCAAAGAGTTGCAAATGAAAAAGGAGATGCTAGAGTTCCCTCATCCAGCAAAGTGCAGACATTAACCAACATGATGCCTGCCATCATCCAATTACACACTGCCAATGTGATGAATCATTTCATTGTGCAAACACAATGTATGAAATTATAAGCCCTAAATTGGGGAATAATGCATAGTTAATGGCATAAAACAAACAGCTCATATAAAGGCAACAGAACCAAAAACACAACACCAAAGGCCACCAGAGCACAAAAGTTAAACTCGTAGTACCATCAGTGACTTAGTACAACTATAAAATGGAGTCCAATCAAATATTATTACAAACAATGCTGAATAAATGAACAAGAAAGAACAATTCAGCATCTTGAGACAAAATTCCTATAAAAAAGGACAATCATCCATAAAAGCAGAACATTACCAAAAGCTGGAACAGACCGAGGCCGCCCCAGTGCAGCCAAGTTACAATTTGCCTGTCTGCCATCTATAACAGGGCTCGGGTTTGCGCATGCTCTTCTTGCAGATTCTGGGTCCCGAAAAGTCACCTAGATCCTCCACGCCAATCCACACGCCATTTAAGAAAATCAGCAGCAATCCCCCCACAAAATATATATGAAGGGAGGTAATTAAACAAAAAGAAAATCGAATCTTTTCCACATTACTCCATTAAAAGAGCAATCTTTCTCTCGAATTATCAAGAAACCGTGACGACCAAGGCAAGAAACACTCACAAAACCGTAGCCCTTCGACCTCCCGGTGTTCTTGTCAGTTATCACGACGGCCTCGAGGATCTCGCCGAACTGCTCGAAGTAGCGGCGCATCGTCTCGCTCTTCGTCTCCCACGCCAGCCCTCCAACGAAGACCTTCGTGTAGGTCGTATCCCCGAAGGGGGAATTCAAGAAGTGGTGCCCGGAGCTCGAGCTCGACGCGGAGCCCGGGCCCGGGTGGTGAAAAGCCATGGAATCCAAACCAGAAGAGGCCTCACGGAGAACCCGGAAGGCGAATCTGGCTCCAAAACAGGGATAATTAAGAAGGATAAAGTGATCCTGTGATCGACCACGAAAACCCTAGGTTGGGCATAGAAAAACCTTAGCTTTGATGAATTGGATCGAAGATTCGGTCAAAGGGCACGTAAATTTCGTGTCGATCACTCATAAACCACATGGATTGATTCCAATTAGAAGATTGGTGAGAGAATTCAAGGACTCCCTCAGCTCTCCAAATACCAGAGAGAGAGGGAGAGAGAGTGATCTCTGAAGGGGAAGAAGAGGGAATTGTGGAGAGCATTCTAAAAACAAAGCAGATGGGGGGTGGGACTACATATGGGCCCCTTTTTTTCTTCAAATCCCTGAAGGCCTAATGTTTAATGCGTGGACTTAGTTTTACTTGAATAATTGTGTTTGGCTATGAGGTGATCTCTATGCTTGTCTTTTTCAACCTTTATTTAATTTTTTATTATTAATAATAAATAAAATAATTGTTGGGTCTTTCCTTGGCCAAACAGGCCCTCATAGCCAAATATACTGATTTATTTAATTTTTAGATGTAACCTTATCTTTGTTTGCTACAAATATACTGAAGAACCAAAGAGGTTCTCCTGAATTAAGAACCTCAACACATTTAAGTCTCAGCTGATAGTATCAGAATCATCTAATTAGTCTGACAGTTGACACAATCTTAATTTTTTAAATGCATCGCTGTATAGGCTAAATATGATTGCTGGCTTCCAAAGTCTTGTTTAAGGTGAGATTGACCATGCAATGGATGCAATATATAGCCATTCTCTAGGAAAAATATTCGGCCTACTTCTGTTTTCACACAAAAGTAGGTCAGCATGGAAATCTTGTTAGTAGATAAAGTTCTGGGAAGCTGTTGAATCCCCAAAAGCTTCAAAATTCTATGAAGAAAGAGACTGCCACCTTGGATGAAGGGAGTTGTGGTAGAGAAGAACGGTATTTTTCTTTTTTCTTTTTTGTCAAATGATTAGCTACCTTGACGCTGGAAGCTTTTTTTGATAGGAAAATACAAAGAAGTCGCCCTCAGAACCTGATAGGGACCCATCTTAACTGGTATGAAATTTTTATGGTCCTTCTGACATCTTTCCTGGCCACATATTTATCAACAAGTTGCAGCGAAAATGGTAAACCCTCGCTGCCTGAACTTGTGAACAACATTTGAGTTTGATTTTGGCTGATAGCTTTCTTGAAAGATCACACCCAACAATATATGTATGTATGTATGTATAAAATCTAATTATAATAATATCAAGTAATTTTACATTGTATAATTACTATAGTAATTACTGTCGTACCATTTCAATGGTAATTTAATAGCAATATCATTTTTCATTATAACTATAAAAGTAACATGATAAAAATTCTACTAAAATAGAAGATACAAAACAAATTGCTATTTTTCCAGGAGGTAAAATCACCACTTCAATTACAGGATAATCATCTCTTTTTACATTAAATAACCAAATAATTGTAATTATGCTAGCAGGTTACGATTACAGACAAACAAACAAAACCCCTTTTGATGACTACAATTCTAATTGCTGCAATGGAATTACAAGCAAATAAACAATCCTTAATATGCATAGAAATTGGTCTGCGTGCAGCTGCATCTTCAGGAAGTAACTTCATGGTTTTATATGCACATAAATTGGCCATACAGAACTAAATCCACACAAGACTACCTAGCACAAACAAGCACTTAACATAAGCTGAGGCAAGTCTTCTACATACCTAGCTCTTTCCAATTCCACCAACATTTGATTCTTTTAGTCTCATTTGATTAATCTTTTGGTCTCAGAGATCTTGAACTCCCCCATCATCATTGCCGGAGGAGTTAGCGGTGGCCGTCGAAGGGAAAATAACAAAGCGGAAGCAGGGAAGTATTGACCATTTGCATTCTAAACCAGGCAACCAACTTTTAATTTGGTTCTATTTGCCTAAGAATTTCATTGGCAGATTTCACCCAAACAAGGCAAAGAAATTAATGCCATCCGTCACCAATCAGCCAATCTCAAATCAAGTTCTCAATTGCAACATTTATTACATGGACATGTGGAGATAATAGGATCTCCAACTTTAGTCCAAGAGCAAGCTAGAAGTAAAAGACTAGTTTCTTTTACAACTTAGAACGAGAGCATCTGCAATCAAGAGACCAGGTGAGATGATGAACGCCTGTTTCGCTTGTCTCCACATATAAGAAAGAAAGGGAGTAGCATTTTATTGATAGGTTACATCTTAAAAGGTTGCCAAGTTTATGGATAAGAATTATTCCGCAGATACCTGGGTTCCAGTCTTGCCTGTAAAATCGAAGAGAGGAGGAAGATTGAAAGTACGGCCCGCTAGTTCATCCAAAAGACCCGCCTCTCTATAGCATTCAACAGCATCATGGAGAGTTTCTTCTAGAGGCCTGCATTTCCAACCCAACTTCTTTAGTTTCTCTGAGGTCAGTGGAGGGTTTGGTGGTACCTCAATGATGCTGCAATTCGAAAGAAAATGAAGTTAAAATTGAAGTAGAAATAATATTCATGGTACTCCTCAAATAAAAAGGTTGGGAATAGAACGAACTTCTTTTGGTAACCATAGTTAGGATGCATGCCCTCTAGCAAGTCTACCAAATCTCGAGTGCTGATTGGATGAGGTGCACAAAGGTATCTTCCGGATGCCACTGGCGTCTCATATGCTAGAAGCAATGCATCAGCAACATCTCGAACATCGACAACGTTCCAGAGGGAGTTCTTCATGGGTTCCGGACCTCCTGTTATAAAAACACGGAAAAAACGCTGAAAGGAGGTTTGTAATAATTATTAATTACATACCATGAAAGGATTCTTCAGCCGACATGGTGTCAGACTTTCTTAAGATATCGGTGCAAGTGTAGCTCAGTTACTGCTCCAAACAGGCTTACCACATGAAACAAAGATTTTTGCAACTTGCCTGGCATACAGAAAGTCAATGGATGAAGTCGACTTCCCCAATAATACCGATAAGGCGATGTGAAACAAAAATTTAAATAAAAAATTTTATTAAAAAATATATTCTAAAGTTAACCATCTAAATTATAAATGTATCATATTTCGATCCAATAACTCAAATCAGACACCCGACAGAATGGCCTATTACGATTTAATACTTTCAAGGATGCAAGGCATATCTTTTACTAAACAATTAATTATCATAGTTTAATTTAGAAAGTGGTAAAAGCAAATTTTTCTAACATCAGATGAAAATAAAATTAATAATGTCTCCAACATTGTTAACAAATCAAATAAAAATTTAAATAATAACTATAAAGTAATTCAATCTGAAAGAAAATAAACTAAAAATCTGTCTAAGTCCTAACTCCTCACTGATCGATTCCCGGCCCAACAACTGGATCTTCTGGATCTAAAAAAAGATAAAAAAAGAAAGTGAGATTTACGGCTCAATAAGTTATCAATCATCTCTGAGGAATCAAGCATAAGTACTTTTAAAATATAATAGTTAATCAATAAATAATGATAATTTTCTTTCAAATACATATCATGCACAATAATAAAATCAAAAATTTTCTCTCAATCTTTATTGACTACGGCTACGATTAGCCCCATGATAAGATCCAAGAGAGACTAATCCCTGAACAAAGAACATCCGAATCGTCGACATGTTATCAATGATCAACCCCATTGGCTAGGCCCATAAGAAAAACTAGCTCTAATTCATACGTCCACAATTTACTCCATGACAAGGCAAAGGAATTAGTCCTGAACGAAGAACATCCGATTCATCGGCATGCTACCAATTATCAACCCCACTGATTAGGCCCACAAGGACTAACTCTGCTAGCGATCAGCCCCGACTAGCTAGGCCCAAGAGAAATATATTTCTGACATGTGGCCAATGGTCAGTCCTGTTGGCTAGACCCAAATCATAATCTAATTAGAGAGTTTTTCTTATACTTTATCAAAATTATTTTTCTATGAAAGACTTGCTTCATAACAATATCAATTTATTTTTTTTACATATTTCAAAAGAGCAATAAAATAATATCCATTCAAAATTCTTTTCATCAATGGATAAACATAATTCTCTTTTCAAATACCATGCAATTTTAAGAAAAGACGATACAATTTTTAAGAAAATCTTCTCTTTCAAAATTATAACATGCAATAGTGACATTAATCCAATTTTTTTCAAACACTTTTCATAAATAAATTCATAATTTTTAAAATTTAATAATTTTTAAATATTTTATATACCAGAATCTAATTTTTAAATATATAAATATACATAAAAATAAACTTAGAGATAAAAGAAAACTTACCTATTGATTAGATCCAAAATTTCTACGATCATCTCGGACTGATCTCTAGATCCAATGTTCTTTCGGTATTGAAGGCTCTAGTAAATTAAATAATTTAATTAATTTTTAATTTTAAAAGAATTTAATGACTAGAAATTTTTTTTTAATTTAACTCCAATCCAATCTAGATCGATCCCTAAATTGGATTCATATGATCTGGTTTGATCTAGATCTAAATCAATTGGGTCCAAACCAAATCAAACCATCCAAAACTAATTAAACCCATTCTTTCTCTCTCTTTCTCTCTCTCTCTCTTTCTTTCTCTTTCTCTTTCCTTTTCCCGTTGTTTTCTTTTCTTCGTTTCGTTCTTTTCTTCCCTCTATTTCTTCTCAAGACCGAACTATGGTCTTCTTCTTAGACGTCACCAAGCGACCGAGCAGCCAGAGAAGGAAAGGACCGATGGGGGAACGGCATGACGAAGGTCGGAGGTGCGATTGGCCGAGGATCCCACCGAGTAAGGGAGAAAAAATTATGCTTGGCTGGAAAGAAAAAGAAGAGGAAGGGAAAGGAATTACCGATGATGGTGGCGGCGGTGGCGACAATCGGTGGCCAAAATCCACTTTCTTCCATCCGAAATCCCATGCCATGGGTTAGTTAGAGTTTTGAATTGAGGCTTTAAGGCTTCTAAGAAACGATCTAGGGTTCTTCATGAGGGTATTAGCGAGGGATTTAGGATTTTTAATAGAGGAGGGATGGGGCCTTGCCGGCGTATTACCCTCAAATACTTCTCCTTATGGCATGGATCGACTTGAAATAGGATTCCCTATTCTGGTCGATCTCGACTCTTTTTTTTTTCAAATAAAGTCAGCATTAGATGCCAGCTTCAATATTGATTTTCACAAAATGATTGTAATTTATATATAAATTATTAATTAATAATAGTTATTTGGCTTATTTATCATAAAAGTTCTATCTTTCTTAAATAAACTCCTAAGTTATGATGAAGTCCTTAGAATTATACTTAATTGATAAAGAAGGATTTATCAGATGGTTCTTAAATTTGTTTACAATCAAATGATAAGTAATTAATTAGGATGATAACTTATCGAGTGTAGATTGCTGTATGTCATATATATTGATTGTTCTCATAACCAAGTGGTGTAGAGATATTGGTATGACATACCGATAAGATATAGGAGTATATTTGCACTGAATATGACCAATATAGCACTCTGCTATCAAAAGTAGCTAGCAAAGGCCAATGGATATAAGTGTTTCTTCGATCTGAGATTACCATGGTGACTTACAAGCAACTTACTATACCTTGGTATCGGACTACTTGTATTTCTAATATAGTGATAGAAGATTTTTGGATGCAATCAAGTACTTATATAGTTGGTGTGTGAGTCAAGATAGGATTGACCACTTCTGATTAACTTCAGAAGCGAATGCTTTTCTGTGTTTCAATTTAACAAAATCTAGGTCTGGATAATCCTTGTGAGGAGTCATGGGATTTGCAAATTTTGAAATATAATATGGATGAACTATTTGAGTATTGACAGCTAACTCATAATCATCCTGAGCATTAAGGATCAAAGGGATAAATTATACAATAATCATAGGTCGGGATTCTAAGAATGTTGCTTTGCATACATTCAACCTATCCGGATGTGGGATACCTTTGCTAGATGGTCATTTTGATTGGTATAGAAATTGATTTCTATGCTACTGGCTTAGATTTGAACCTATGGAATCATACATAAAAATTTTTTTATTTGATTGAATGATTGATCAATGATTAAGAATCGTTCAATGATCGAATCATCAGTATGATTGATGATCAATTAAGTGCAAGTATTGCAGGAGGATCTATTAGTAATTGGATTGCTAATTAGCTCAATTTGATTGAGCAATTAGGTTAAGATGAAGTCTAATTAAATTAGATTCAATTAAAATTAGTTTGAACTTGATTAGGTCAAGTTCAATTGATTTATGAGATAAGCTAATTGTAAGAGAAAATAATTTCTTGTTGGATTAGAACTTGAGTGCACCTAATTTCTAATTGACTTAAAATTTAATTTAGATTTAAATATAATTTAATCTGATTTAATTAGACTCCTAGTTAGACTAGAATCATCCTTAATTAGGTTGCATTAATCCTAGTTCAATGAATTTTATAAATTAGATTTGACCTAGTCTAAATTGGAGAGTCCTAATTGGACTAGGACTTCTCCTCTTTCTTTACGCCATGCCCTCAACACCCCATGCCATATTTCCTCATTATTGGTGTGAGATTTCTCATGCCAATAAGAAGTCCCACGCCCCTTCCCTTAGTGGTTTTAGAAATAGGTTTGAATTGTTCAAACTTGGAAAGAGGTTTGACCTAGGACTCTATTTGATAGAGTCTCAAGATTCTAAAACTCTCCTCTCTTTTGGAAATTAGTTCCAACGCCCACCTATTTTGTGTCTTTTTTTCTAAATATTTGTGTGCCTCCTAATCTTTTCTAGCATAGAAAATTTGTTGCCAAAAGAATCTTGGAGGCATCCAAGAGTTGGATGCCATCAAGAGTCCTTCTTAGTCTAGGATTTGACCTAGTCTTCCTATCTTTGAGGGCGCCTCCTATTTAAATTGTTTTGGGCATGAGAAGAGGATGTACTCCATGCAAATTTTAAAGAGAAAAGGGGAGAGGGGCGTTGGTGGTTGGGTGCTCCAACATTATAGGCATGAAGGGCTTTATTAGGACATCAATGGTTGATATCCTGTTAAGACAAGAAGAAGAGAAGAAGGTCTTTTCTTAAGTTTTTTTGAGAGCTTTTTCTTGTCCATGTTTTGTGAGATTATTTCTTGAGAAAAATCAGAAAGAGAGGAAGGATATGAAAAAATACTTGAAAAGAGGGTCTCCCCTTGTCAAGACGTTTAGATCTATTTAGGACATCAATAGTTGATGTCCTGAAAGAGAAGATGGGTCTTCTCTTAATGATCTTTCTTCAAGCTTTTTCTTTTCTTCTTTTTGAGAGATCCAAGAGTTGGTCTTCTCCCTCAATCCTCCATCCATTTTTCATCTCTTGGGGGTCCAAGAGATCCAAAGAATATTTAGATCGACTATTAGGAGGAATTCATAAGAAGCTAGTACTTCGAGTGGATCTTCATTCAACGAACCTCCGATCTACATAGCGATCTTATATGAATAACTTGTAGAGATCGGACATATTATGCAGCTCCAAGTAATAAGGATAAAAATGAATTTCAACAACAGTATTCTTTATCCATGCAAAGATAAGAGATTCGATCTTTTCTTGATCTAGGTATGATTTAGATTTTTCTAGATATGATATAGGATATTGATATGATCAATACCATCTTAATTTTATTTCAAATTTATTCATGCATCTTGACATGTCATAGATCCTAGATGTAAGATTTAATGATTAGATCACATGCATATAATAGATTAATTAGATTAATCTATTTCTTTTATGATATGATCATGTTAGCATTAAAATAAATTTAAAAATTATTTTTAAAGATCGTACATACTAATCATAAGGTTGTCATGTTATAAGGTTAATTTCTTACAATGAAAAGGTTGTACTAGTATGTGCAGATCTAAAAAACTAAATTATGAATAAGTTAGATAAGATCTAAGTAGATTTATAATTCATTTTTTTAATTTTAAACCTAAAATAAATAGATATTTGATCTATTTTAGATTATTTAGATAAAATCTAAATAATATTAGAATTGCATATATTAATTATAAGATTGTCTTACTGTAAGGTCTATCCCTTACAGTGCAGAGGTTGTCCTAGTATGTGCTGAATAACCTAAATTATAAATAAGTTAGATGAGATCTAAGAAGATTTATGATTTACTTTTAGATTTTTAAATATAAAATTTAATGATTTATGATATGATTTTTGATTATTTAGATAAGATCTAAATAATGTGTTTCATGTCTAGATCTAAATCCTTTTATTATATATGCTTGATATGTAGTTTTTAAGTTTGAATCTAGAATATATATGTATGACATATATGCTTTGTAGAATTTAAATTAAAAACTTATTTTCTACAAAATCCTAGATTCAAAATTCTAGGACATGATCTAAACATTGAAACAATTTAGATTTAAAATCATAAATTAAATTTGATTCAATTTAAATTATTTATAATTTAAAAATATTTCAAATGATCAAATCATAATGTAGTTCTGAGGTCCTGAAACCAAATCCATCAGCTTTGAATTTAATTAAGAATTAAATGATTTTTTAAAATCTAGGTTAATGATTTAAAGATCTTAATATAATTTCATAAAACATGGGTTAAAGGATTAATGGATTAGCTTTGATTAGGTCATTAACTGAGTTAGACCTAGGATTAGATCAAATATGGACTAAGTTAAGAAATTAATCAAACCTAATTAATAGTTAATTAGAATTAGATCATTCTTTTTTATAGATTAATTTAATAGTTGTAGTTGATCATAGTTCATACATCTAACAAATGGATCTGGTCGTGGCTTAGTAGTCGAGCCCGAGTCTTTAGGCAGGCCAAATCAAAACTAATAAATCGATTGGTGTCTAAGATAAGTCTGATATTTTTAGATTGATGGTCTTTAATTGGTAGCCCACTTATCTGGCCATTTCTGATGATGTTTAAGGCAAGCTTTGGCAGACCCTCCCACTGATCTCACTTGTCTGGCCAATGTGGTTAATCAGCTTTTGATTAGGTTGCTTATTAATTCATGCTAATCCATGTCACATAGGTATATCAGTAAGATTGATTTTATTCAATGAGAGTGATCTAGGTGTCTATGGACTGAAATTGATCCTAGTCCTCATTAATGACTTGAGAAGTCAGTAAAAAATTTGACTCGATAAAGTCAGTGGAAGCAATTTGGTCCATGTCTTCTCTATCCTTAAATTATAAAGTTTTAGAGATAACTAAGTCATAGCCTGCCATTAAGGTGGATGGTAATGGGTCCAATAGTCTAGATGGATATTGAAGATACCTTACGTCTGATGTTTATCGATATATTGAAATTATCATTCATCATATGATGATTAAGTCGCACTCTCTAAATAGCAATCATATTAGCCAAAGCTTCTCTCGGATCTGGTTATCATTCGTTTGATGTACCAAACTCTATCATATTAATGATTGGACCTAACCAGACCTTTTCAGTGAAAGCATAACCTACTGATTAGGAGCCTGGAGCAAAACCTAATTACTAAAAATTATTTGAAAAAATAGTTGGTTGGGAACCTACGTATAGATTCACACAAGTTAGCCAGAGCTTTTCTCGAGCCCGTATGTAGTGTATATGAATTCTAGTACCTATTAGAAAATTAAAGTAATTTTTTGAATTGGAGGAAGAGGCTACCAATTTGTATAAAATAGTAAAAGAATCTTTAGACTAAAGTCCAAGTCTTTAAGCTTAAAATAATTCATATATAATAGGTCTTTATTCTCTTTTCTTTCTAGATTAAGGCTAAACCCTAATTGCTCCGTTCACTATTAGATAATGATGTACTTATGGGACATAACTTCGATAATGAGTAGAGAAAGTTGAATTTAGTTCAACAGTACGAAGGTGTTCGTGTTGGAGCTTATAGGCTAAATCAAAAAATAAGTCTAAGACTGACCCAAATCAAACAAAATACTTCTACCATTAGAAGCAGGGTCATAGGAAGAAGAATTATCCTCAATATCTTGCTTCCATTGATCCCAACAAGCTGACTAAGAGAAATGAGCAATGAGTTACTTATCAAAGATATTATATGATAATATCTTGAAATTTCTCTATTTAAGATTCTACCATTTGGGTATTAGATACTGATAGTCTTATGTAATTTATTGCAAGAACTTTAGATAAATAAAAAGTTTGAAAATAGTGAGAGATTCTTGGACGTTGGGAATGAAAATCTTATTCTAGTCCTAGTTTTAGAAATTATCGAGCTAATTTTTAAAATAAATATTGTTATTTAGAGTGACTGTCACTATTATCCATCGTTTATAATAAATATGATCTCTCTTGGCCTTTTAGCCAAAGATGATCATCATTTATCAATAAAGAAAGATTATTATGATATTGTTAGGGATAAACTCCACTCCTGCCGAAATCCAGTTCGATGCCCAGCCTAACGCAACCAATAGCCACGGAAGAGCCTCAGCGGTCGAGCTCCTTCAGACTTCCAACGGCCGGGCCTTAGCCGAACTCCTTCAACTGGTCGAACTCCTCAGCGATCGAGCTCCAGTCGAACTCCCACGAGTCGAACTCCTTCCGAGCTCCCCCTTCGGCCAAACTCCTCAGCAGTTGCGCCCCGACCGAGCTCCTCAGTGGCCGAGCTCCAGTCGAACTTCCACAGGAGTCGAACTCCTTCTGAGCCCCCCTTCGGTCGAACTCCTCAGCGGTTGCGTCCTGGCCGAACTCCTCAGCGGTCGAGCTCCAGTCGGACTCCCACAGGAGCCGAACACCTTTCGAGCTCCTCCTTCGGCCGAACTCCTCAGCGATTGCGCTCCGATCGAGCTCCTCAGTGGCCGAGCTCCAGTCGGACTCCCACAGGAGTTCGAACTCCTTTGAAATTGGTATATGCCTGAGTCCACCAACCAACGCCTGCTTCCTCAAGCTACGACTGTCGGACCTCAGTGGTATGGCCGCCACTACCAGTCTGGCGGCACCTTTCCCTCCGTAACAAGCTCCATGCGGTCTGCGATCGGACGACATGGCCACCACTATTGACGATGCCACTCTCTCCGTTACCAGCCTCATGCGACCCACAACCTGCCAGCATGACTGTCACTATTCACCTGACGACGCCTTTCTCTCCGTACCGAACTCCATGCGGCCTCGATAGCTCGCAACCAGGCGGTACGGCCATCACCATCAATCAAGCTCCGCCTATAAACAGAATCCTCCAGATATGCTATCTCTAAGCTCCCCTCTTCTTCTCTAAACTCTGCCAAACCCAT
Organism: Cocos nucifera; assembly: GCA_006176705.1. Lineage (NCBI taxonomy): Eukaryota > Viridiplantae > Streptophyta > Magnoliopsida > Arecales > Arecaceae > Cocos > Cocos nucifera. The sequence goes on from QRFJ01002290.1 coordinate 512,376, forward strand.
TCCAGAGCACTCCATATCTGTTGGCCCAAGCTGACTTGATCGTTGGAGGATCCTGCCGGAGCCACCCCCACCGGCTCCGGACGGAACTTCGTTTTGCAGGTCCCCGACGTCGACCTCGTCGACCTCTACTCTAGCTGATTTCGATGACGACCAGATTCCGCATCAACAGATTTGGCGCTGGAGGATGAACACGCCTCGGTTCTTGAGGTGTTCTTGAGGCCCCCTTGTTCTTAAAGGAGTGCTCGACAACGGTCTCCCTCTAGAGATCTCCCTTCTTCTCTAGAGTCCTTTCTCGAGAAAAAATGACCCCCAGGAAAGCTTCGACCCGACGATCGGCGACCTCCATGGCCCGATCCCGTTCAGATCTTTCCGCTCCCGTTCCAGCTCGGGTGGCCCAGGTTTCATCTGTGACTGCGGTGGATGTGGAGCAGTTCAACCTGCTCGTCCAATAGGTTCGTGGCCTCACGGAGGCGGTGCAGGCCATGCACCGACAGGCCCCGACACCAGCTCAACCGGCACGGAACTCTCCAGAGCCGTGTGGTCCGATCCAGGAATGGCCGACTTAGGCTATCCGACCTCCGATCCCCGAAAGGGAGAGGCAAAGGAGGGAGAGCCCCTGCTCGGACCATGGCTCGACCCCGGGGGAAATCTCACACCTATTCTACCAGAAAACTTTGGAGATCAAAGACTGTGAAGATCTCTTAGATCAAAGGCTCTTAGAAATGAGCCGACGAATCAAAAAACTTCGTCACACTCCCTCCTCACGTGGTAATGACATTTGCACTGATCCTTCCTTTTCGTAGAAAATTATGTAGGAATTGGTCCCGCCGAACTTCAAGCTCCCGCAACTCGAGAGTTACGATGGGATCACCAATCCGATCGACAATCTGAAAGTCTTCTGGATGATGATGTTGCTCCACGACGCGCCAGACGCCATTTTATGCCGGGCTTTCCCCTCTACCCTTAAGGGAGCTGCCAGGAATTGGTACTCGGCGCTTAAGCCGAGTACCATCTTATCGTTTGACCAGATGAGCCAACAGTTCGTGGCCCACTTCATCAGTAGTCGGCGTCTGCACCAAGGTTCGGATTTCTTAATGGCCGTTAGGTAGAAAGAAGGGGAACCCATCCGGGCTTATGTCACCCAGTTTAATACTGCCGCATTGAAGGTCCGAAATCTGGACCAATCAGTCGCCATGGCCGCCCTCAAGAGCGGCCTTCAGAAGAATAACTTACTGTTCTCCCTGGAAAAGAAGTATCCCAGGGATTTTGCTGACATACTAGCTCGGGCCGAAAGTTATGCCCGGATAGAGGAGGCCTTCAAGGCTAAGGACGATGAAGCCAGCGGCAAGCGGCGAATCGGTGGGCCAGGCAGGCCCACCGAAGAAAGAAAGCAAAATGAAGCTCGATCACGTTCCCGGACTCCTGGTCGCAGGCGAGTCCGAACTCCCCCTCGAGCTCGGAGGCAGGGAAGCCCCGACGGAAGAGCACGCCGAGGTTCTCCCCAGCGCCGAAGTTTTCTCCGACGATGATTTCACAACTATACCCCCTTTAATGGCCCAAAGACCCAAGTGCTGATGGAGATCAGGAAACAACTTTCAAGATCGGAGAGAATGCGTTCCCATCCCAGCAAGCGCAATCCCAATAAGTTCTGCCTTTACCATCATGACCACGGTCATGATACTGAGTGCATCCAACTCCAGGACAAGATCGAAGAGCTCGTCAGACGAGGTAGACTTGGCCGATTCCTGCGGAGATGACCTAAAGAGCGGGAAGATCGGCTGAGGGCGTTACCGCCAAGTGGAGGAGGCCAGCAAGAAAATCGGCCGCCTCTCGGTGTCATCAACACTATCTCTAGAGGACTTCAACAAGGAGAGGCCAGCGGATCTGAGGGATCGGTGAAGAGGCGGAGGACCATGGAACCCGTGACCTTTACCGAGGCAGACGGCCATGGGATCCAATTTTCGCACAATGACGTGGTTGTAATCTCTTTGAACATTGCTGACTACGATGTATGCCGCATTTTAATGGATAATGGAAGCTCGGCCGACGTATTATTTTACGATGCCTTCTCGAAAATGTCCCTATCTGATGACCGCTTGGGGCCTATGAATTCCCCACTGGTAGAATTCGCTGGCAACGCCGTACCGATCGAAGGCATAATAACTTTGGCTATGACGGCAGGGCAACATCCGAAACGGGCCAAAGCGCAGGTCGATTTCCTAGTCGTGAGGACTCCATCCGCCTATAATGCGATTCTTGGCCAACCTGGTCTGAATGCACTTCGGACGGTGGTGTCAAACTATTATTTGAAGATGAAGTTTCCGACGAGTCGTGGGATCGAAGAGGTCAGGGGAGATCTGGCTCTGGCGAGGTACTGCTACTCAATCGCCCTGCATAAGGAAGAACGGCCCGACTTTTATCTTGTTGACGGACTGGATGTCTGCGACGACCTCACTGAGGAGCGGAGCGAGCCTATGGAGGACCTCATCTCTGTGCCCTTAAATGATGGAAACTCGGAGCACGCGGTGCAGATTGGCTCCAACTTGGCAGACAAAGTTTGGGAGCAGCTCGTCGCCTTCCTCAAAAGAAACGCGGACGTCTTCGCCTGGACCCCAATGGACATGCTGGGGATTGACGCCGAGGTCATGAAACATCGGCTGGCCATTAATCCAAGGCACTGGCCGATAAGAGAAAAGATGCGCCACCACACTTCGGAGAGGCAGAAAGCAATCATCGAAGAAGTAGACAAGCTCCTCAAAGCCGGAGTCATCTGGGAGGTTAATTATCCGACCTGGATCTCGAACGTGGTCCTCGTTAAGAAGGCGAATAACAAGTGGAGGATGTGCGTTGACTTCAAGAAGTTGAACAAGGCCTGCCCGAAAGATAGCTACCCCTGCCCAGGATCGATCAGCTGGTGGACGCGACCTCGGGCCATGAGCTCCTCACCTTCATGGACGCTTTTTCTGGTTATAACTAGATACGGATGGCGCCCGAGGACGAAGAGAAGACCACCTTCGTTACTGACCGTGGTCTTTATTGTTACAGGATCATGCCATTTGGACTCAAAAATACAGGGGCAACATACCAGCATTTGGTTAATAAGATCTTCAAGGAGCAGATCGACCGCAACATGGAGGTGTACGTGGATGATATGCTCGTCAAAAGCCAAACTTCGACAGACCACCTCGTCGACCTTAAAGAGACCTTCGGTGCACTTAGGAAGCACAAGATGAAGCTGAATCCGACCAAGTGCGCCTTTGGTGTGACCTCCGAAAAATTTCTGAGGTTCATGGTGTCGAGACGTAGAATCAAAGCAAATTTCGAGAAAATTCGAGCCATTCGAAAGATGACTGCTTTGAAGACGATCAAAGAAGTTCAGTGCCTGACCAAGAAGGTGGCGTCTCTAAATCATTTCATCTCAAGGTCGGCCGAACGATGCATGCCCTTCTTCCAAGATCTCAGGCGACCAAAGGACTTCTACTAGATGGCGGAGTGCCAACAGGCATTCAAGGAGCTTAAAAACTACCTCGGCTCACCCCCACTGTTGGCAAAGCTCGAATCCGGAGAAGAATTGCTCCTGTATCTAGCTGTCTCCTCAGTGGCCCTGGCGGTAGTCCCGGTCAAGGAAGAAGCAAAGACACAGCGACCGATCTACTACGTGAGCCGGATCCTGAGGGATGCGGAGATCAGGTACTCTAAGTTAGAAAAACTAACTCTCTTCTAATTGCTGCCAGAAGGCTCCAACCTTACTTTCAGGAGCACACTGTAATGATCCTCATGGACCAATCAATAAAAGCAGTCCTTCACTGAGCGGACGCTTCCGGAAGAATCACGAAATAGGCAATCGAGTTCACAGAGTTCAACATCAACTACCGGCTCAGGCCATCGATCAAGATCCAGATACTGGCAGATTTTGTGCTAGAATGCACCATTCCAGTCGAAGCCGAGCTTGAACAGAGCAAGACCGGCACCAAAGCGAGACTGAGCTTGGACAAAGCCAAACTATCGTAGTTGAACCTCCCCGAGGAAAGCGCCGACCTCCTCGAAGGCTCTTGGGCTTTGCACGTGGATGGTTCGTCCAACTTTACCAGAGCTAGTGTGGGGTTGGTCTTGGTCAGCCCCGAAGGAGTCGTCGCCGAGTACGCGTTACGCTTCGAATTCCCTACGACCAATAATGGGGCCGAATATGAAGCGCTAATCGTCAGATTAAAGATGAAAAGAGAATTAAAAGTAGATTGACTTCAAGTCTACAACGATTCCCAGCTGGTGGTCGGTCAAGTTAGCGGTAGCTACGAAGCGTGGGAGGAAAGCATGGTGAGATACCTTGGAAAAGTGAGGAATTTGACCCCGATCTTCGATAGTTTCGGCATTCAGCATATTCCGAGGGCAGAAAATACAAGAGCCGATCTTCTCTCCAAGTTGGCCACTTCAGCCCCGATCGAACTACCCAAAGAAGTATTTTTGGAGACTTTGAAATGCCCAACCACAGAGGAATCTCAGGCCGTCCTGCAAACAGAATTCGAGCCCAGCTGGATCGATCCGTTGGTCGCCTACCTTAAAGAGGGGGTCCTTCCTCACAACCGAAAAGAAGCTCGGAAGCTCAGGAATCAGACCTCCCGCTATGTTTTATATGAAGGCAGATTGTATAAGAGGTTGTACTCCCTCCCACTGCTAAGATGTCTTCGACCTTTAGAGGCCGACCTCGTACTGTAAGATGTGCACGAAGGACTCTGCGGAAGTCACGCAGGAGCCAGGTCCCTGTCGCAAAAACTACTTCGATAAGAGTACTACTGACCGACCTTGTTTCACGATTCCGTGGAATATGTGAAGAAGTGCGACCGCTGTCTGAAAAACGCCAGCATGCAAAGGCAGCCGGCATCCGAGCTTGCTCCACTCAGTGCACCTTGGCCATTTGTGCAGTGGAGAATGGATATACTCGACCCCTTCCCAACGACGTTCGAGCAATGGAAGTTCCTCCTGATCGCGATCGATTATTTCACCAAGTGGATCAAAGCCGAACCACTAGCAAAGATTACAGAGGCCAAGGTGCAGGACTTCATCTGGAAGTCACTAGTCTACCAGTTCGGCCTACCCTGAACCCTTATAACCAATAATGGACGACAGTTCACTGGGACAAGGTTCGCCGAATTCTGTGAAGGACTGAACATCTTCCATCGCTTCACATCGGTGGCTCATCCGTAGGCCAACGGAGAGGCTGAGGTGACCAACCGAACCCTGCTACAAGATATCAGGACAAGGCTCGATAGGACAAAGGGGACTTGGATGGACGAACTCTACCACGTCTTCTGGGCATACCGAACTACACAAAAGGTGCCGATCGGGGAAACATCCTTCGCCTTGGTCTTTAGTACGGAGGCAGTTATCCCGATCGAACTTCAGCTCCCGTCTGCATGAGTCGTGGACTTCAACGAGCAGCTCAACCCCTAGGACCTCAGAGTTAACCTCGACCTGCTGGAAGAAAAAATGGAGGAGGCCCGCATCTGGATGGCAGCCTACAGACGAAAGGTGGCCCAATACTATAACTCCAGAGTTAGGGGTAAGACGTTCAGAGTGGGGGACCTAGTGCTTCGATGAGTCGTCGTCTCTCAGCCTCAGAGTCAAGGGAAGCTCACCCCAAATTGGAAAGGTCCGTATGAAGTGATGGAGGTCATCCGGTCTGGAACTTATCGCCTGAAGAAGCTCGGAGGAATAGTGCTTCTCCGACCTTGGAACTCAGAAAATCTGAGGATGTATTACCAGTAGACTTCCTTTAATGAAACTCCTTCGCTCAGCATTATTGTTTTCTGGTGCAAGGATTACGTGATGACAGGAAAGAAACGAGCGAAAGTGGCCCATTAGAAACAGGAGGAGAACCTCATCCTGACGCGAGCCAAGTCAAAAACCTCGTTCACCTTAGACGAGATGAAGAGGCACGGACGATAGTCCGTATGTGCCCCCACAGCCCATTAGGAACAGGAGGAGAACCTCATCCTAACGTGAGCAAAGTCGAAGGCCTCGTTCACCTTAGACGAGATGGGGGAGAGGCACAAACGACGATCCGAATGTGCCCCACAGTCCGTTAGGAACAGGAGGAGAACCTCGTCCTAACGCGAGCAAAGTCGAAGGCCTCGTTCACCTTAGACGAGATGGGGGGAGAAGCGCGGACGACGGTCGTATGTGCCCCCACAGCCCGTTAGGAACAGGAGGAGAACCTCGTCCTAACGTGAGCAAAGTCGAAGGCCTTCGTTCACCTTTAGACGAGATGGGGGGAGAGGCACGGACGATGGTCTGCATGTGCCCCCACAGCCTGTCCTGTTAGGAACCTCATCCTAACATGAGCAAAGTCCAAGTCCGAGCTCCGAAGTCTACAGGAGACAGGATCCCATGAACCTCGGTTAGAGATGAGATCTCTCCCGAGCACCCATATTAACCTCAGCTGCAGAAAATGAGAACTCCCCCGAATCGACCTCGACTGCAGGAGAGGAGATCCCCCCGAGTCAGCCTCGATCGCTGATGACAATATCGCCCCCGAGAAGCTTAACCTCCAACCTCGACCGCAGGAGGCGAGATCTGCTTCAACCTCGGCTGGAGATGAGATCTCTCCCGGGCTTCAACTTCAGCATCAACTTTGGCTGGAGATGAGACCTCCGAGCTTCAACCTGAACCAGCACAGAGCCCAGAAGAGGACTTCGGCCGTTGCCTTTTCTGCACTCTTTCTTCGAGTTTCAAACTCGAGAGTGGGAGGACTATTGTTGGAGATAAACTCCGCTCCTGCCGAAGTCCAGTTCGATGCCCAGCCTAACGCAACCGATAGCCATGGAAGAGCCTCAGCGGTCGAGCTCCTTTGGACTTCCAGCGGTCGGGCCTTAGCCGAACTCCTTCAACCGGTCGAACTCCTCAGCGACCGAGCTCCAGTCGAACTCCCATAGGAGCCGAACTCCTTCTGAGCTCCCCCTTCGGTCAAACTCCTCAGCGGTTACACCCCAATCAAGCTCCTCAACAACCGAGCTTCAGTCGGACTTCCATAGGAGTCGAACTCCTTTCGAGCCCCCCTTCGATCGAACTCCTCAGCGGTTGCACCCTGGCCGAACTCCTCAGTGGTCGAGCTCCAGTCGGACTCCCACAGGAGCCGAACTCCTTCCGAGCTCTCCCTTCGACTGAACTCCTCAGCGGTCGTGCCTCGATCGAGCTCCTTAGTGGCCGAGCTCCAGTCGGACTCCCACAGGAGTCCGAACTCCTTTGAAATTGGTATATGCCTGATTCCACCAACCAACGTCTGCTTCCTCGAGCTACGACTGTCGGACCTCGATGGTATGGCCACCACTACCAGTCTGACGGCATCTTTTCCTCCGTAACAAACCCCATACGGCCCACGATCGAACGACATGGCTACCACTACTAGCGATGCCACTCTCTCCGTAACCAGCCTCATGCGACCCACGATCCATTAGTATGATTGTCACTATCCATCTGACGACGCTTTTCTCTCCGTACCAAACTTCATGCGGCCCCGATGACTCGCTATCAAGCAGTATGGCCGTCACCATCAATCAAGCTCTGCCTATAAACAGGACCCTCCAGATATGCTATCTCTAAGCTCTAAGCTCTCCTCTTCTTCTCTAAACTCTGCCGAACTCATTTCAGAGCACTCCATATCTGTTGGCCCGAACTGACTTGATCGTTGGAGGGTCCTACCGGAGCCACCCCCCATCGGCTCCGGATGGGACTTCATTTTGCAGATGCCCGACGTCGACCTCATCAACCTCCACTCCAGCTGATTCCAACGACGACCAAATTCCGCATCAACAGATATCATTATGAATGATGTTATAATATTATGTAGACAATAAAGAAATGATATTTATATTATAACAGCCTGTGAATATAATGCACACATCTAATGAACGTCTTAAGTTAGATAATATCACGGATACCTCCTTTTGGCATCGTAGGCTTAGTCATGTTAACAAAAATAGGATATACAGATTAGGCATAGAAAAAATTCTCGACATTAATGATTGTAAATTATTGTCGACATATGAGTCCTATCTTCTTGGAAAGATGACAAAGTCATCTTTTATTAGAAAAAATGAAAAAGTAAGTGAGGTTCTAAGTCTCATACATAGTGATGTATGTGGATCTATAAACTCAAGTGCCAGAGAAGGATATCAATATTTCATTACGTTTATAGGTGACCTATCTAGATATGAGTACGTCTAGACTAAGTCATTTGAA